>ML664180.1:8774412-8989952 GCA_007570785.1 Antilocapra americana | reverse complement strand
GAAAAGATGCTCAAAATCACTCATTATCAGAGAAATGCAAATCAAAACCACAATGAGGTATCACTTTACACCAGTCAGAATGGCTGCCATCCAAAAGTCTACAAGCAATAAATGCTGGAGAGGATGTGGAGAAAAGGGAACTCTCTTACACTGTTGTGGGATTGCAAACTAGTATAGCCACTATGTAAAACAGTGTGGAGGTTCCTTAAAAAACTGCAAATAGACCTGCCATATGACCCAGCAATCCCACTGCTGGGCATAAACACCGAGGAAACCAGAATTGAAAGAGCCACGTGTACCCCACTGTTCATCACTGCATTGTTTACAATAGCCAGGTCATGGAAGCAACCTAGATGCCCATCAACTGACGAATGATAAGAAAGCTGTGGTACATATACACAATGGAATATTACTCAGCATTAAAAAAAAATTCATTTGAATCAGTTCTACTCAGGTGGATGGAACTGGAGCCCATTATCCAGAGTGAAGTAAGCCAGAAGGAAAAACAACAATACAGTATACTAATGCATATATATGGAATTTAGAAAGATGGTAACGAGAACCCAGCAAAACGAGAGACGGTAACGAGACAGCAAAAGGAACGCAGATGTATAGAACAGACTAGTGGATTCTGTGGATGAGGGCAAGGGTGGGATGATATGGGAGACTGGCATTGAAACATGTTAATTATCATATGTGTAATCAATCGCCAACCCAGGAGTGATGCTCGGGGCTGGTGCATTGAGATTTCCCGGGGGGAGGGAGGAGGGAGGGAGGAGGGAGGGGGGTTCTGGAGGGGGAGCATATGTAAACCCATAGCGATATCATGTCATTGTATGGCAAAACTAATAAAAAAAAAAAAAGAAAAGTGCATGTACAAAGATGACATTAAAATCAAGATTCAAAAGTAATAAAACATTTTCCTAATTAACAAAAAAAAAGATCCCACATACCTCACAGTGTGGCCAAAAAAAGAAAAAAAATATTATATTATGGAGGGTCCTAATTGCAAGGTCTGAGGCATCTTATTGACAGCTAAATTTTAGGAGGGGGAAGAATAAGGTACCAGTATAATGGATGCTTTTGCTTGGAACTATTCAAGTATCCAGACAAAACAACACAAATATATTTATTGATGTGAGCCTGAATCCTAACATAATAGAGAAAATGCTGTCCTCTAATGAGTAGTATTTTTAGGGGTTTGAAAATCTTACAAGTAGAGTGCATATTGTATATTTTTTTCTAGTAGCCCAAGTAATATATTTTTTTAGTTGATTAGGAAAATGTGTCACCCTGGTTTTGCAGTAATACAGCAATGTATGTATTATGATATGTCTTCAAAAAAGCTACCCCATTGCTTTCTACCTTATTTCATCCCATTTCAAGGATTTTCAAAGTGGTAATTAGTTTCAGTTTTGTGATCAGTGGGATAATAGTTTGTTTTACAAGACAGAGGAATGATTATATTTCTGTATGTAGAAAAGAAACCGATTTTGAATCCAAATGCCATTTGATAGCATCCACAAAAGCCTCTAGCCTTTGTTTACTTTAACGTTCATTCTGTGAGAGAAAAGCAAGTTTGATTTTCTTAAATTTTAACTGACCTCGATTCTGGAGATGCAAAGATGAATAAGACAGGCCTTTATCCTCCTGATGGCTTGAATCTAATTAACTGAAGGAAAAAAATGGAACATGTACTATTAAAAAAGGAAGAGCTAATACACTCTACCATAAGAAAGGAAATGGTTCAGACTGTAATGGTAATTCAAAGAGAAATATTCATATCTAAGTGGGAGTGGGGTGAAGATGGCCTTCATGAAGAAAATTACCTTTGATATTGACCTTAGAGTAAGGCATAAGCTCTGATAGAGAAGACATAGAAATTTGGGCAAAGGAAGAAGGTCTAAGAGATGAGGTTGTAGGAGCTGGGGGAGGATCTGGAGTGTAGGGTCCTGTGTGGCAATTGTGAAAAAGAAACTTAGAAAGGCAGCCTGGGATAACATCATGTGGCTTGTTCTTGGGTGAGGCATCTTTATTTCTCTTGGAGGTGAGGAAGGGCATTGAAAATCTGTGAGCAGCTAGGGACTGTCATATACGGATGTGAGTTGACCGTAAAGAAGGCTGAACACCAAGGAATTGATGCTTTCGAATTGTGGTGCTGGAGAAGACTGTTGAGAGTCCCTTAGACAGCAAGGAGATCAAACCAGTTAATCCTAAAGGAAATCAACCCTGAATATTCATTGGAAAGAATGTTGCTGAAGCTGAAGCTCCAATACTTTGGCTCCCTGATGCGAAGAACTGACTCATTGGAAAAGACCCTAATGCTGGCAAAGATTGAAGGCAAAAGGAGAATGGGGTGGGAGAGAGTGAGATGGTTAGGCAGCATCACCTACTCAATGGATATGAATCTGAGCAAACTTCAGGAGATAGTGAAGGATAGGGAAGCCTGGTATGCTGCAGTCCATGGGGTTGTAAAGAGTCGGATACAACTTAGCAACTGAACTATGAATCCAAGAGGCTGTAAATAATGTAAGGGATAGATAAAAGCAGGGATATTTTGGAGGCTGGGAAGTCATTAGGGGATCGAGCAACTCCCTATGAAAGTGACAATTAGTGATTCAACTAGGCAAATGTCAGTGAGAGTGATGACAAGGGACTCTACTGGAGCAATCTCCAGGCCCAGTTGGTTGGATATTGGGGAGAGGAAAAGAGGGAAATCCAAAGGAGTTGCAGAATGTGTGGTGTTAAGATAAACTCAGTTTTATACTAGTGTTTTGAGGTGCTTCTGGGACATTGAAGATGTAGAGCAGTCAGTTTGAAATTCAGGTTAGAGCTACTTGGAGAACTTGAGCCTAGGGAGACACTGTAGAAGACCAAATATGTAATAATAATGATTGAAGTCATGAGAACATGCGACGTTGCTCAGGAAGAATAAATAGAGTGAGAGAAAAGCAAAATGAAGACTTTAAGGGTAAATAGTTTCACTTGGGAAAGGATAAGAAATTGGAGGGTAGAGGGGAGTGATCAGAGACACATGGACCACGAAGGTGATGCAGTTCACTGAAGGGTAAGTAGGAGAGAGTTTCAAGAAGGACAAGACCAGCAGAGTCAAATGCAGCAGAGTGGCTGAGTAGGAGGAAGACTAAGACAGGACGATTGGCTCTGTTGTTCTGAAGGTCAATGGCCACTTCAGCTCAGGGACAGAGACAGAAAATAGACTGTAAGTGCTTAGGCTTGGATAAGCAGTGGGTTGAGGGTGCTACTCTTTCAAGGTGAACAAAGAATGTTGAGATCAGTCTAGACATAATGGGAACCTCCTCTCGTATACTGACCATGAGCATCTCCTTTCTATGAGGACACATTGCCTTCCTGTCATGTTTCTGCAGAATAATAAGTGGTAAAAAACCTTTACCAACCTCTGCTGGTAAACTTAGGCTTCCCTGGTGGCTCAGTGGTAAAGAATCCGCTTGACAAAGCAGGAGACTCGGGTTTGATCTCTGGGTCAGGGAAGATTCCCTGAAGAAGGAAATGGCAACCCACTCCAGTATTCTTTCCTGGGAAATTCCGTGAGCAGAGGAGCCTGGCAGACTTCAGTCCATGAGGTCTCAAAAGTGTTGGATACAATTTCGCGACTAAACAACAACTGGTGAACTTGGGGGTCATGATTCTGGAACATAGCAACTCATATATCTACTGACTGTAGAGAGGTAGGGACACATCATTTTCATGTGCCCTTCCATCCGTCTATGCCTCAGTCTTCTTTATACCCCTCAGATCCATCATCTCACAGAAGCAGTAGTAAAGACTGTGCAACACTAATGCTTTGGTCAGAAGGAAAGAGGAAGAAAGATAGTAAAGAAAGTAATGGAATAGAACAACCACACATTCCAAATTCATTTAACAAACCTCAACTCATTTTCATCATGAAGGGAGCAAGTGTCCATTTCCCTCTTTAGCTTTCATTGTGTCCTGCTATTGATGATGGCTTTCTTTCATACTGCTTTACTTAGTGTAGAAAATACAGCATCAAGGATTAAAATAAATGTATGGTTAAATCGTAGTTCCAAAGATCCAGAGATCAGTGGCAACATTTTCTGGCATTGATTTTCAAATTTTAACCCTATGGAGTAGTTATTTCCCATTCCTATTCTGTGTCACATGATCTATGCACTCATTCTCTTGGCTTGAGGCACTTGAGAATAAGGTCCTTTTTTGCATATCAAGGAGTGTTCCAAATATTCTCTGAGACATTATGAGAGCACTCGGGGGAAAGTGCTGCCTCAGCAGAAATGCTGTGGCTGTTGCTGACTTGTGGGGACATCAAAGGGTGATGACGGGAGACCGAAGACTGAAAAAAGCTGTCATTTCAAGTATAAGTGACCCCAAGAACAAAGTTTTACTAATGTTTCGTCTCCACAATTTTAGATTGTCAGTGCCTGGGGTTCTTCCCTGGCCCCTTCTGTTTGTATACAATTATCTGGCAACTGATTTGCTAGCAAACAGTATGCTCAAAAATGAGAACAATTCGTGAGATTGTATTTATTCAGTGACTCATTAAAACTCCATTCACATTTTTACAAAGCGATATAGTTTTGATCTTCTATGTGAACTGTTTGGCATAGCATTATAGACATAATTGCTTTGGGATTTTTATATTTAATGCTCATGAAGCTTTGGCCTCTGTTTTCTTTAAATCAGTCTAAACTTTAACTTTTGTTACCTTAATATAACTGCCTTCATTTGCCTCTCTATCCTTTTTCTGTTAACCTCTAGTTCCCTATCCTCTTCTGAAGAGGTAGAGAACCAACGCAATTTTATCTAAAATTAAAACCTTTTGTCTCAAAAACACTCATGATTCCCTATGCTGACTCCTCATTCGCAGGATCTCTGCATCACCCTACATCCCTAATGTGGTCCTACCTTAACCTTTCACCCCAACTCTGACTCACTTTACTCTGACTTTAGGGCCCAGGAGTATACAGTAAGTAGTTTCTCCCTGTTATGGGTTTAATTGTGTTGCCCCCCCCAAAGATATGTTGAAGTCCTAATCCCCAGGACTTGTGAATGTGACCTTATTTAGAAATAAGGTCTGTGTGGATGTTAGCAAGTTTAGATGAGATCCTACTGGATTAGGATAGGCCCTGGTCCAGGGACTGGTGTCCTTACAAGTCGAGGGAAATTGGGACACAGACACACAGGAAGAACACCATGAACATAGAAGCAGAGATTAGAGTGATGCATCTATAAGCCAAAGGCAATGTTCTAGTGAAGAGATGAGAAGATAGGTAAAATGTGAAGATAAAACCCTGGATTAATCCAAAGCCCTTAGTCCTGTTGTAAAGAAATGAATTCTGCCAACCACCTGAGTGAGCTTGGAAATGGATTCCTCCCCAATCTAGCTCCCAGATGAGACCATGACTCTGACACCTTGATTCCCCATGCTGACTCATCATTCTCTCCCAGGATCTCTGTATCATCCTGCATCCCTAATGTGGTCCTACCTTAGGGGCCCAGAGCAGATGACACAGTTAAGTTGTGCCTGAACTCATAATCCACAGAAAAAAAGACATAATAAATATATATTAAGCCTCTAAGTTTGCAGAAATTTGTTACCCAGGAATAGGTAATTTATATAAATGTAAATAATTCAATAAATTAGGTATTCTATCTCATGCAATTTGCTATATATTTATTTATAACTGGGAAAAATCTGTATTCTATATTTAAAAAATATTTTCAAGTTACTCTCTTTTTAGTATAAGAAGCAAGAAGGCAATAATAGTATCTTAGCAAATATTATAAACCACACGTTAAATACTATGCTCTTAAACCTGCTCTAAGCCTTTAAATGTTAAGCAGACGTGAACTTTAAGTGCAGTTTTCTTCCCTGTGTGTGTAGTCTGCTACACTAACATTTGGGAGTTGGGAGGGAAAGCAGACATTATGAAATGTTCATTGATGACTGTTATACTGATTGCAGATGACAGCTTCCTTTCAGCAAGATGCAGTGCATTCAACCATTTTGAGTTTTATTTAACATTTTTTTCCTCTCAGAAATCATTATTCATGTTTTTAGTTTGGCAACAGACAGATTGGCAAAAAAAGAAAAAAATTAGATAATTTGGCAAAAATCTGGGCTCTGGAGGCCTCATGAAGTAGATATTGTCCCTGTACAGCCTCAGAGAGTTTCCACAGGTGGGAACTTACCTTTCTTTTTGGTAAATCCCAATATTCTCCTGGGCTGAGCCCAGGGACAGGAAGCTAGGGCCCAAGCACTAAAGTTTAATGAGCCAGTCATGCAACAACAGAGAGAAGTAGCTCTTCAGAGGCTGAGATGATTTCTACTTCACAGCACAAAGCCACTTAATAAGGACACATAAAACTTTGCTTTCTTTTCCTTCAGGGGAATGTACAAAATTTATCAGAGAAAGGAGTGGCTCAAAATCACAGAGTGTATTTTCTTTTCAAACAATATGTCTTTGAATATAGGCATACCTCAGAAAAATTGCAGGTTTGGTTCCAGGTCACCACAATAAAGTGAGTATCATGATAAAGTGAGTCATGAACTTTTTGGTCTTCCAGTGCATATAAAAGTTATGTTTATGCTATACTGTAGTCTATTAAATGTGCAGTACTATTATGTCTAAAAAACAATGGATATGCATTAATTAAATAATTTGTTATTTAGTAAATAAGTTGTATCTAACTCTTTTGCAACCCCCTTGGACTGTAGCCCACTAGGCTCCTCTGTCAATGGGATTTCCCAGGCAAGAATACTGGAGTGGGTTAGGGTGTATGAGAGCTTACAGAACGAGTTGATACTTGACATTTGGTTTGCGTCTCAAATGAAAGGAGATTGACTGATGGAAAAGCAGGGGAAGAGCATTATAGTTTGATGGAACAGCATGTGTGAAGGCATAGGGACAAGGCAAAACATGGTCCTTGTCATAGGCAGAATAACGTCCTTCCCCCATTCCCAAATATGTCCACTTCTTATTCCCTGGATCCTGTGGACACGTTGTGTTGTGTGGCATGGGAAATTTAAAATTGCAGGAGAACTTAGGTTTACTAGTCAGCTAGTAAAGATAAGGAGATTTTTCTTGGATTATACAGATCACAAGGATTCACAAGGATTGTGTATATGATCACAAGGATTCTTTAAAGTGAAAGAGGGAGACAGAAGGGAAGTCAGAGTCAGAGAGAGAGAGATGAAAATGCTATCCTGCAGGCTTAAAGCTGGAGGAAGGGACCAGGAGCCCAGGGATGCAGGTGGGATTGAGAAGTTCCAAAAGGCAAGATAAAGAATTTCCCCAAGTCACCAGCTGAAATGCACACCTTGACTTTAGGCTTCTGACTCCATAATTGTGTGATAATAAATTTGTGTTTTTTGGTAACTGGCAATTTTTAATGGTGGTGGTAGGAAGTTATGAATAATACAGTTTCTCTCAGGGAAATGCAAGTGGAGATAATTTGGGATAGTGTTAGTGAGCCATTGAATGACTTTCAGCAGGAGGGAACATGAAGCCAAATTATATTGTAGAAAAGTCACACCTATAGCAAGCAGTGTTGATAATGGTTTGAAATTGGGTTACATGCAGAAAGGAGCAGGAAATGAATAGAAAGATTAGAGGGGAGACTAATGCGGTGTTTTGAGCAAGGCTAGTAAAAAGACTTGTAATAGTTGCTTCTTTGGGAGGATGTGCTTACGCTAATTCTGCATTTTATACCATAAATTCTAATTTAAATCTTAAAAAAAACTGTCAAAGTTTTAAAAGAAATTTTAATATTTACATTTTGTGGGTGGGGAAACTGAGGCTCAGAGAATTTGATAAAGTAGCTCAGGATTATACTGCTAATTGGTGATGAGCTCATTTTGGAACCAGGTCTGTAGACCTCAAAGCCCATGGATTTTCCAGTATATCATTATACCTGAAAAGAAAGACAGATAGCAGCCAGCATTGAATGAATGAGGACATTTTTAAAGTGCAAAAATTGGGCCCACTGTAACTAGTCTTTGGTAGTGGAGAAGCATTTGAGGGCTTTAGAACAGTAACTGAAGTTTAGGAAAATGAACCTCAGTCATGAATGGAAAAAATGGTTAAACACTGACTTTGCTTCTTTTCTATAAAATACTTCAACCATTTATAACTGTACCATCCACATTTAACTGGGCTATAAAATATTTGCTGCGTTTGAGAATCCATACATGGCAAATAGGTGGGGAAAAAGTGGAAACAGTGACAAATTATATATTCTTGGGCTCCAAAATCACTGTGGATGGGTGACTGCAGCCACAGAATTAAAAGATGCTTGCTCCTTAGAAGAAAAGCTATAACAAAGCTAGACAGCATATTAAAATAAAGAGATATCACTTTGCTGACAAAAATCCGTATAGTCGAAGCTGTAGTTTTTCCAGCAGTCATGTACAGATGTGAGATAAAGAAGGCTGAGCACTGAAGAACTGATGCTTTTGAATTGAGGTGCTGGAGAAGACTCTTGAGAGACCCTTGAACTACAAGGAGATCAAACCAGCCAATCCTAAAGGAAATCAACCCTGAATATTCATTGGAAGGACTGATGCTGAAGCTGGAGCTCCAATACTTTGGCCACCTGATGCGAAGAGCCGACTCATTGAAAAACATCCCGATGCTGGGAAAGATTGAGGGCAGGAGGAGAAGGGGGCTTCAGAAGATGAGATAGTTGGATGGCATCATCGACTCAATGGACATGAATTTGAGCAAACCCCGGGATATAGTGAAGGACAGGGAAGCCTGATGTGCTGCAGTTCATGGGTCATAAAGTGTCAAACGCGACTTAGCAACCGAACAAGAACAACTGTGTAGTACAGTCTGATGGATAAGGATTGAGCTGATGTAAATCAGTACAGAGTGGGTTCAGCCGGCTACATTAGGTAACAGTACAGCACCATTCAGAAATCAAGAAAGATGGCTTGATTTCTGGAACATGTAAGAGCTTTCCCGTAGGATAATAAAAAAAGTCACGGTCAGGGAAGTTCAGAGAACTACTGAAGCATGTACATCATTATGAAGGATGACCACGTGTATGGTGGATGAACTCCAGGTCTGTTAGTATGTTGTCAAAGATCCTGACATTCTAATTGTTCTCAATAAGGCTGAGGATCACTGAACTATGCTTTGTTCGTTTCTATCTTTTTAGTGCCTAATAGGGGCCATATTGAATATTTGTTAACTTGACTAGATGCATATTAAAGTACATTGTTCATGTAATTGCTAACTGGTTTTGGTTATATGCTGCTGCCAAGATTTAGCCCTAGTCAATTATAGCTCCAGTCCATTTATTTAATGATACTTTAAGAAAATCTAATATCTTAGTTTATACTATAAATCCATAATGAATATTGCCTGAAATAAGAGTGACTCTGATTGTGTTGGGCTTCCCTGATAGCTCAGTTGGTAAAGAATCTGCCTGTAACACAGGACACCCTGGTTTGATTCCTGGGTCGGGAAGATCCACTGGAGAAAGGATAGTCTACCCACTCCAGTACTCTTGGGCTTCCTTGGTGGCTCAGCTGGTAAAGAATCCACCTGCAATGAGGGAGACCTAGGTTCAATCCCTGGGTTGGAAAGATTCCCTGGATAAAGGAACAGCTACCCACTCCAGTATTCTGGCCTGGAGAATTCCATGGACTATATAGTCCATGGTGTTGCAAAGAGTTGGACATGACTGAGAGACTTTCACTTTCACTTTGATTGTGCTAGAATGTTTACTTCTATAATCCAAAGAGATTATTCTAAAATTGTATTTGCTTCAGTGGGATATGGTATGTGCTATTCCTGTGACATCTGGGTTGACTTGTGATTTGGCTCACAAGTCCACAGTGGTGGGATATTTTCTATGAGCTCATGCAAGAATTGAAAAAGAACATCAGAAAGGAGAAAAATAACAGGTAGGGCTTCACTTCTGTGATCTCAAAAATGAACACACACCAATGTTAAGATGGACTGAGAGAGCTGAGATTCCCTAGAAAGGAGTGTGAAATCAATGAGCGGACTCAGAAAAACACACAGCAAAACAAAACAGCATGGATTGAAAAGTAGAGAAGCCGTCGATAGGTCAGAGGTTCAGAGATGCTGAGTTAAAAGAGATACGACAGACTACTGAGATGAAGAAATTCTGCTCACTGATGACATGGATCAATAAGAGGGAGGCTGTTAAAATGCCTCCTCTTTTATGTGTTACATCAGTCCCAAATCAGGCTCACTTCAATTCTCAGAGTGTTCATCTTTCAGACACAAGTTTTAAAATCAAGCTTAGCTTGAGCTGAATCCTCAGTATACATACTCTCGAGGATTAGTTGTACATTAGTGAGTTTATTAGATGCTGAGATTCACTGAATTCTATAGTTGCTAAAATTTAGTGCAATTGGATACTTTGTTGTTTTTTTTAACCAGTTTCAGGGGTCCCCAAATGCCGACTCAGAGACTAGCTGTGTAAGAAGCATTTTCAAAGAATATATGAAATATAGCCTTGTATTGATAGTTCCTTCCCTTGGAGATTCTGATTCAAAGTGTCTGAGAATGCCCAGACATCTGGTATTTTTATAAGTGCCTAGAGATAAAATGCAGGTATTGGCAAACATTTTCTGTAAAGGGCAAGAAACCTTTCTGGCTACCCATTGTAGCCAGAAAGTAACCATAGGCAACACATAGACAAATGAGCATGGCTCCGTTCCAATAAAACTTTATCTATAATAGTCAGCAGGTTTCTCAAACAATTAAACATAGAATTTCTATATGAGCTAGAGAATTCATCCTAGATGCATACTCAAAATAATCAAAAGCAGGGACTCAAACACATATTTGTACACCCTTGTTCAGGGCAGCATTATTCACAATTGCTAAAAATAGAAGCAGTAAATCTTTCATGAGTAAATGAACACATAAGTGAAATATGGCCTATACATAAAATGTAACATGTTTAGTCTTCAGTTCAATTCAGTTCAGTTCATTTCAGTTGCTCAGTCGTATCCAACTCTTGTGGCCCCATGAATCGCAGCACACCAGGCCTCCCTGTCCATCACCAACTCCTGGACTCCACCCAAACCTATGTTCATTGAGTTGGTGATGCCATCCAGCCATCTCATCCTCTGTCGTCTGCTTCTCCTCCTGCCCGCAATCCTTCCCAGCATCAAGGTCTTTTCCAATGAGTCAACTCTTCGCATGAGGTGGCCAAAGTATTGGAGTTTCAGCTTCAACATCAGTCCTTCCAATGAACACCCAGGACTGATCTCCTTTAGGATGGACTGGTTGGATCTCCCTGCAGTCCAAGGGACTCTCAAGAGTCTTCTCCAACACCACATTTCAAAAGCATCAATTCTTCAGCGCTCAGTTGTCTTCACCGTCCAACTCTCACATCCATACATGACTACTGGAAAATCCATATCCTTGACTAGACGGACTTTTGTTGGCAAAGTAATGTCTCTGCTTTTAAATATGCTATCTAGGTTGGTCAGTCTTAAAAAGATATAAAATTCTGATGCACATTACAACATGAGTGATTGTTGAGAACATTAGGAAAGTGAGCCAGACACAAAAGGACAAACATGTGATTCCCCTTATATGATAAATATTTAGAGTAGTTGAATTAAAAGAGATAGAATCATGGTTATTCAAGGCTGGGGAAGGGGGAAATTGGGAGTCATTATTTAACAGGTTCAGAATTTCAGTTTGGGGTGATGAGAACATTTTGGAGATGGCTGATGGTGCTGATGGCACAACAGTGTGGATGGGCTTAATGCCACTGAACTGTACTACTGGGGCTTAAATGGTGAACGTTTATTGTGTGCATTCTGCTATAACAAAAGTAGATTAAAAAATTAAGCAGAAAAGTAAAAACAAAGAATAAAATAAAGAATGAATGGCAGGAGGCATGAGTTTGATTACTGGTTATAGTTTACCAGCCCTAGGTCTAATGGATAGCCAGAGTAGGGAATCACCAGTGATACTTCATTTCCTTTTAGAATTAGTATGGCAACCAAGCCACCTTCGGTTTTCTTAGACTTGAATTTTTTTTTCAAAGGTGAGAAGCTCTGATGTTTAACATTGTTACACAATATTTGATAACTTCTATGGAAGACAAGTTTCTCTTAATGTCATATTCAGATCAAATTACATGCTGTATTATTGTGATCTACTTTCGTCTTCCAAAATCCATCTGCCACTAAATACTGGATAGACTTTTGCTCGAGGAACTATGCGTTGCATACCTTCACTGTTTGTTTCTCTCTTTGTCTACTTCTCCACCCCCCTTAATTCTTGTCTCAGTTAAATTGCTTCTCTTCTCACAGAGACAGACTGGAGGTGTCTCTTCCAAACTATTCCTTTTGGACTGTGGAGTGGAAGTCTGCCTGCCATCTATGGAGACATGAGGAGTTTGGTGGTAAGCATTCTCCTTCCAAATGCTATTGATTTACTCATCTTTTCCCAGTGCTAGTTTAGATGTTAAACTATGGTAAAGTACCTATTCAATTAATAAATTTGGATTTAGCGATTTTGTGTAAATTAATGTGGCTTTATTATTTATAAAGGAACCACCCATTATTTTTATATATAAAACTGGAATGATATTTAACCTGAGGTGATCTGAGGTGTTTTTATCCATAGAAATTTCTTGAGCAAATCAATACTTTGTACTTTAAAGACGAGTGAAGAAATATAAAACCAGTTCTCTTATTCAGAACAGTATCCTTTGTTCCCTCAGTTTTCTGATACAGCCCCTGAGAGAAGCCAAAAAATAGCATGTTTTAATTACTAGCATGTTTTAGCTTGGTAAAATAATATATATTTATTATTTAGGGCACAGATTAATATGAAAGTAATATGCTGATTCAGTTGGTAAGTTCTTAGAGTATAGTCCCTTTTCCTATATGCGTCATTATCACTTACACACCTCAAATTCCCACAATTAATGGTGAGAGTAAGGAATTAATGTAAAAAGGAGTGTGTGTGTATGAGTATACTGTGTTTATACCGAACACGCAGTTGCAAAGAGGCTTAACTTGAGACGGGTTGAGGTTTGCATACATCTCCATGTGTTGTACAAGGTAAGTTTGTGTACCTAGACACAGCCTGTTTCTAAGGTTCATTTCGATTTCACTGAGACACTCGGGAATGAGACACTGTGATACAAGCTCAGAGAGTCTTCCCAGAGTTGGCTGCTTAAGAATTCGTGTTGCTGAGGGACAATCTATGGTCGTATTGAAGCCATGTGGGTGAGTCTTGGTCTACACAGATTCTTGTGCTACGTACAGGTACTGCTGTGCTTCCTTCATCCCCACATTGATGCAGCAGCAGGAATCAGCCCTCTCCTGGTCTGTGTAGGCAATGTGCTAGAGGTGCCTGGCACTGGGAGATGAAGAAGGCATGGTTAGAGGAAAAAGGGCCTTGACTGGATTGGCAATGGTGGAAATAAAAAGGAGTGACTGGAATAAAGAGTTGGAGGATGAGACAGCAGAGATTAGACAGATAGCAACAGTAACATTTCACTGATAAAGGAGTTGCTTTCATATGCCAGGTCTGTGCTAAGCACCTAAACTCTCTTAGCCCTTAACAACACTCTGCAGGTTCCATTATTATGTGCATTTTACAGGGAGGTGGAGTAACCACAATTACAGAGCTACCAACTGTAGGGACTGAAATTCAAGCCCTGTGTTTAATTTCAAGGTCTAAATTCTTAACCATATGCTCTTTAAGCCGAAAGCTGCCACTGTCCCTGTCTTACTTTAAATCAGCAGAAGAATGCCACCGCTCGTTGTTCGTAAAAGAGATTGCACCTCTTAAAATGTTCCTCTTTATATTTGCATCATGTATTATTTCTTAAACAATAGGCTCTTGTTTAGTCATTCAGTTGTGTCCGGCTCTTGAGACCCACAGACTGTAGCCTTCCAGGCTCCTCTGTCCATGGGATTTCCCAGGCAAGAATACTGGAGTGGGTTGCCATTTCCTACTACAGGGGAGTTTCCCAATCCATGGATCAAACCCCTGTCTCCTGCATTGGCAGGTAAATTCTTTACCATTGAACCACCAGGGGAACCCAAAGAATAGGTATCTTACTATAAAAGTGCAGAAAATCGAGATCCAAAGTATAAAGTCATATTTAGTAAAAAGTGTCAGTATAATTAGTAAATTAATAAAAGGTGTATAATAATTAGTAAAAAGTGTCAATAAAAGGGCAAGTAACATGAAAGGAGAGAAAGGATAGATGGACTGTAAGTTCTAATTCAAGAAAACTTGTACTGACAGATGTAGCCATGGGAATATTGCTTAATCTCACTGAGCCTTACTTCCTCAAGTATAAATGAGCATTAATTATACTGTATAGTTTATAATATTGTTATCATGGGAATTAAATGAGATAATGCATGAAAAGTGCCTTGTGGAGAATAGTATCTCAATAAAAAGCGCTCTATTTTGAACATGATTAAGATGAAATGAGTTTCTCTGCTGTTTGATTCTGGTCATGTAAATGATTAGTGATTATTGTTTATCATACATTTCTATGGAATGCTTATTTGTTTGCACAAGAGCTATGGAAGTTGTGAGCTAACATCACAATGAGAAAGCATGAAAGAAAATTAAACAAATATTTGTTGAGTAATCAAATCATCACTAATTTTTCTGTGGCAGTGATAGAATATAAACAGCATATTTTAAATTGCATTTCAAATCACAACAATAACTTGCAGTGTTTTGGAGAACATATTTCCTTCCCAAAGCTGTCTGCGTGTTTTGTTGAAATATTTTAAAAACTTGCAGGGCTGAGTTCAAATTATGGCCCTCCCATCTCCCCTCATTTCCCCTCTATTGGCTATGGGGTCCTGGTAAGTCTTTTGCCTCCCTATGCCTCTTTTGCTTCATCAGACAAAATGATAATAGCCTCAAATTGATGAAGATCATAGTGTCAGGCATTTAGTTCACATTAATAACAACTACCTTCCCCCTTTCCATTGACTGACAAATAATACAAAACCTACTAACAAGAATTTTTCTTTATTCTTTCTATAAAGTAAAGGATAGTCACAAAGGCCTCAATGTCTGGGGCTCTTGTCTGTCTTATTGGTCTTGGAAGAAACCCTTACTTTCTTCAAGAGTGATGGTTCCAGCACCTTAAACATTCTGCTTACAGGTTTTGTGATTTTTAAAACAGGAACACATTTCACAGGTGAGAAATATGTCTTGTAGCTGGTAGCTCTGTGGTGCTAGGTGACATGGAAGGGCATTGCTCTCTTTCTTGCCCAGAGCAACCTTCTAGGGCCATCTTTGTGACTCAGAACAGAAGTCCGAGAGCCAGTGGCCGACTGCCAAGAAAACTGAGGCCAGAGGAAGTACAATCAGCTTCTTCCCATCGTGGCAACTGGTCGACCCAGCCCGGGCATATTGTTGGTGTTTTATTAAAAGGGTTGATTTGGGGAATGTTGTGTTTGCCATGCAGTGTCATGCCTCAAAACCTTGGTTTCCAGCCTTTATTTATAAGTCTAATTGTTGCTATGGAAATTCAATATTTAAAGAGGTAATTATTGCTGATCTTGTTGCATGTGTCCATTTCTGATGTCCAGCTGTTAGCTCTTTAGCTCCAGTCTAGCAGATTAATTACTGCTATTGATTACTTTGAGCTTCTCTCTTCACACCTGCAGTCTGTGTAATTAGCTGGTGGCCTCCTCTGAAAATTAGGAGCAGTTTCATTCTGGCACTTTGCCATTTCCCAGCCATGTGCACTGCACTGATGAACAAAAGCAAATCTATTTTAAATAGAGATATCTGGGTAATGAACTCTTTGTGTTTTTGAACTATCCGTGGATAATTCAAATTACCCTCTGTTAGCAAATATTGTACCTCATTTGATGACTATCTGCAAAGAAAAAATTCCAAAACACTGGTTTTTATTCCCATTTCCACCTTGCAGAAATTTGCTCCTGTGTGTGGTTTTTTTTTAAAAAAAATCAAAACAACTTTCCAGTTCTGCTGCCAAGGGTATTGGGGTGCTGGAATGGGTTTTCTAATGGAGCCCAGTGGAAGCAGCTGAAAATTCCAGGCTTCTAGTCACTACTAACATTCATCCTTTCGTTAGATTCACACTCTTAGTCTGAGAGACAAATCACTATTCTTGGGAGTCCTTGTCATACACTGGGGATAAAAAATTTCCTATTAAAAATGATTTAGACAGAGATACAAGAGGGATATTACAGGAGTCTTCAAAATTTTCTTGCCAACTTTATTTCAGTTAGTAAGATATTTTTCCTTTCTGCTCATTGGAAACCAAACCTGGCATTGCCAAATATCAACATCTAGAGTTTTGCCTCCAATGTTCTCTTATGATACTTTCTCATCTGTCGTGTGATATACTGCCTAAACACTCAGGAAATACAAGTCAGTAGTAGAACTGGGAGTGGACTTCCCAAGTAATGACATGCAGTGATTACTAACATGGCCAGCTGTTCTTTTCTATGCCTACTGGGTCCCACTAATGTTCCCTTTAGCTATTTAACTTGTGTTGAGTTATTATACTAAAGGTTATTGCTTATTGTAGGAAAAAATAAAGTGCTTTCCTCCTGCCATGGCATGCATCTGCCAGCTTTCACTGGAAGACTAAAGTGGATATGTATGTCCCAAAGCCCACCCAGCACATGGAAGGAAAAAAGTTTAGAAAGTTATCACTTTTCAGAAAGATGAAATTATCATGCTACTTATGTCAGGCACAAATGCGTTAGTTGGATCAGAGCAATGTGGGAATGCTTCATCAGCTCCAATAAAGCCTCTGTGGAAGCAAAGAAATGCAACTTGCTTCTGTCTGGGGCATTGGGTGGAAGACATCACCGAGCATGGGAAAGAGTGAAAAGAATGAGGGCATTTACTCATCGACTCAACGAACCTCTGGGGCATCTAATGGGGAGGCTGAAAACTGGCCCTCAGACCAGAAGGTCCCCAGCTGGAATCTCATCATTTCCACTGTTTCCAGATTAAAATTTAAATTGTGTGCTGCCATTTGGAGGCCTTCTGGGCAGGGTCTCACAGAGTCATCGGTTATTAGGAGTGCCTCCTATTATCACAACCCTAAAAGCTATTTGAACAGCAGCCTAATGTGACTGTGATTTCCAAGGACCATTTGTTGTTATTGCAGCTCTGCTCAGATGTGAGTGGGAGCAACTAACCAAAGTTGCCTACTCATAGTACCAGAGAGGAGACTCTGAAGCACTAGAGAAATATTTTTTGCTGGTCATAAGAATAAATTTACCATGAACAATCTTTTGTTTCCCCAGAGCAGGGGCAAGGTCATCTCTGATTCTTACAAACAGCAACACTCTTTCCCTACCAGAGTATGAACTTTAGAAATTTGCACTAATTACAATTTCAACTCAACTAGTAATATGAAAAACACAGTTTTGAAAGGGCATAAAATGCAAAATAATATTTATAGAAAGCATTTCATACTTAGGGATTGTATAAATACCTTTCAAATGACAGGAATGTATGCATACATATACATATATGTTTCAGTTCAGTTCAGTCCTCATTTGTGTTCGACTCTTTGAGACCCCTTGGAGTGCAGCACGCCAGGCCTCCCTGTCCATCACCAACTCCCGGAGTTTATTAAAACTCATGTCCATTGAGTTGGTGATGCCATCCAACCATCTCATCCTCTGTCATCCCCTTCTCTTCCAGCCTCCAATCTTTCCCAGCATCAGGATCTTCTCAAATGAGTCAATCCTTCACATCAGGTGGCCAAAGGATTGGAGTTTCAGCTTTAGCATCAGTCCTTCCAATGAATATTCATCCTTCCTTTAGGATGGACTGGTTGGATCTCCTTGCAGTCCAAGGGACTCTCAAGAGTCTTCTCCAACACCACAGTTTGAAAGCATCAATTCTTTGGTGCTCAGCTTTATTTATAGTCCAAATCTCACATCAATATATGACTACTGGAAAAACCATA
Organism: Antilocapra americana; assembly: GCA_007570785.1. Taxonomy (NCBI): domain Eukaryota; kingdom Metazoa; phylum Chordata; class Mammalia; order Artiodactyla; family Antilocapridae; genus Antilocapra; species Antilocapra americana. The sequence continues at coordinate 8,971,985 of ML664180.1, read as the reverse complement.
GCTTTGACTAGATGGACCTTTGTTGGCAAAAAATGTCTCTGCTTTTTAATACGCTGTCTAGGTTGGTCATAACTTTTCTTCCAAGGAGCAAGCATCTTTTAATTTCATGGCTGCAGTCACCATCTGCAGTGATTTTGCAGCCCCCCAAAATAAAGTCTGTCACTGTTCCACTGTTTCCCCCTCTATTTGCCATGAAGTGATGGGACTAGATGCCATGAACTGTTTTCTGAATGTTGAGTTTTAAGCCAACATTTTCACTCTCCTCTTTCACTTTCATCAAGAGGCTTTTTAGTTCCTCTTCACTTTCTGCCATAAGGGTGGTGTCATCTGCATATCTGAGGTTATTGATATTTCTCCTGGATTCCAGCTTGTGCTTCCTCCAGCTCAGCGTTTCTCATGATATACTCTGCAGATAAGTTAAATAAGTGGGGTGACAATATACAGCCTTCACGTATTCCTTTGCCTATTTGGAACCAGTCTGTTGTTCCATGTCTAGTTCTAACTGTTGCTTCCTGACTTGCACAAAGATTTCTCAAGAGGCAGGTTAGATGGTCTGGTATTCCTATCTCTTGAAGAATTTTTCACAGTTTGACTTTCAAAGTCAAAGGCTTGGTGTAGTCAATAAAGCAGAAATAGATGTTTTTCTGGAGCTCTCTTTTTCGATGATCCAACGGATGCTGGCAATTTGATCTCTGGTTCCTCTGCCTTTTCTAAATCCAGCTTGAATATCTGGAAGCTAACAATTCACATACTGTTTAAGCCTGGCTTGGAGAATTTTGAGCATTACTTTACTAGCGTATGAGATGAGTGCAATTGGGCGGTAGTTTGAGCATTCTTTGGCAATGCCTTTCTTTGGGATTGGAATGAAAAATGACCTTTTCCAGTCCTGTGGCCACTGCTGAGTTTTCCAAATTTGCTGGCATATTGAGTGCAGCACTTTCACAGTGTCATCTTTCAGGATTTGAAATAGCTCAACTGGAATTCCATCACCTCCACTAGCTTTGTTCGTAGTGATGCTTCCTAAGGCCCACTTGACTTCACATTCTAGGATGTCTGGCTCTAGGTGAGTTATCACACCATCATGATTATCTGCATCATGAAGATCTTTTTTGTACAATTCTTCTGTGTATTCTTGCCACCTCTTCTTAGTATCTTCTGCTTCAGTTAGGTCCATACCATTTTTGTCCTTTATTGTGCCCATCTTTCCATTAAATGTTCCCGTGGTATCTCTAATTTTCTTGAAATCTCTAGTCTTTCTCATTCTGTTGTTTTCCTCTATTTCTTAGCACTGATCACTGAGGAAGGCTTACTTATCTCTCCTTACTATTCTCTGGAACTCTGCATTCAAATGGGTACATCTTTCCTTTTCTCCTTTGCCTTTCGCTTCTCCTATTTTCTCAGCTATTTGTAAGCCCTCCTCAGACAACCGTTTTACCTTTTCGCATTTCTTTTCTTGGGGATGATCTTGATCCCTGCCTCGTGTACAATGCCACAAACCTCCATCCATAGTTCTTCAGGCACTCTGTCTATCAGATCTAATCCCTTGAATCTATTTTTCACTTCCACTCTATAATTGTAAGGGATTTGATTTAGATTATACCTGAATGTTCTAGTGGTTTTTCCTACTTCCTTCAATTTCAGTCTGAATTTGGCAATAAGGAGTTCATGATCTGAGCCATATTCTGCTCCAAGTCTTGTTTTTCTGACTGTATAGAGCTTCTCCATCTTTGGCTGCAAAGAATATAATCAACGTGATTTTCATATTGACCATCTGGTGATGTCCACGTGTAGAGTCTTCTCTTGTGTTGTTGGAACAGGCTGTTTGCTTTGACCAGTGTGTTCTGTTGGCAAACCTCTATTAGCCTTTGCCCTGCTTCATTCTGTACTCCAAGGCCAAATTTGCCCGTTACTCCAGGTATTTCTTCTTACTTCTGCATCCATATATGTTTAACCCTCTATAAATACATAGGGCTTTCCTTGTGGCTCAGTGGTAAAGTAACTGCCTGCCAATGCAGAAGAGGGTGATTTGATCCCTGGGTTGGGAAGATTCTCCAGAGAAGGAAATGGCAACCCACTCTAGTATTCTTGTCTGGGAAATCCCACAGACAGAAGGAGCCTGGCCGGCTCTGGTCCGTGGGATTGTAAAAGAGTCAGACATGACTTAGCAACTAAGCAAGAACCAGATTAATGCATATTTTTATTTTTGGATATTTTATTTTTATATTGCAGAATTCCGCATGCTTAATGTAAGGTGATCTGAGGCTGTGCCTGGTGTATGTATTGTGAAGCTGAACACTTCACATCTCTCTGGTAAATGGGGCTGCTACTGCCATTCGTTTTTCAGCACCAGCAGAAGAGAAATATAAATTCTATCAAGTTAGGTTGTTTTAAACCTGAGTTTTAAAACCAGTTGAGTTTTATATTTGTTGTTGTGTTTAAAGTTACAAGGAGTATTTAACAGTATCTCTGTTGTACCATCATAGGATATTTGAAAATGCTAAGTGAAATGAGAATGAGAATTATTTAGTAAATAATAATAAAAATAGTGTAGCTAGCATGGGTCAAGTGCTTATTATGTGCCTCGTGTTGAGTGCTTTGAATCGTGAATGTTAAGTTGCTTCAGTTGTGTTGACTCTGCAGCCCTACAGACTGGACTGTAGCCTGCCAGGCTCCTCTGTCCCTGGGATTCTCTAGGCAAGAATAGTGGAATGGGTTGCCATGCCCTCCTCCAGGGGATCTTCTGGATGTAGGAATCCAACCATGTCTCTGACGTCTCTGGCAGGTGGGCTCTTTACCACTAACGTCACCTGGGAAGCCCAAGTGCTTTGAATACATCCTCTATTTTAATCCTCACAACAATCCTATATGTATTATGGATGCCACCATTCTCTGGATGATGGGCACTGAGCTGATTGATAGCATAAATTGATGATGCAAGTCTAATAAGTAACTTCGTTTGCCTACCAAGCCAGTATTTTAACTACTTCTGGACATTTTATTCCAGCTATGTAACCCTGATGATGTTTTTCTCCATTTATATGGATTCTTTAGTATTTGGATTAACCAAATGAAAAAAAACTGATAAACATTGAAATCATCCCAAGCATCTTTTCTGATCACAATGTAGTGAGATTAGATATCAATTACAGGAGAAAACCTTTCAAAACATCCAACATATGGAGGCTCAACAACACACTGCTGAATAACCAACAAATCACAGAAGAAATCAAAAATGAAATTCAGTTATGCATGGAAACGAATGAAAATGAAAACACAACACCCCAAAACCTATGGGACACTGTGAAAGCAGTGCTAAGGGGAAGGTTCATAGCAATTCAAGCTCACCTCAGGAAACAAGAAAAAAATCAAATAAATAACCTTACTTTACACCTAAAGCAACTAGAAATGGAAGAAATGCAGAAGCCCAGGTCTAGTAGAAGGAAAGAAATCTTAAAGATCAGGGCAGAAATAAACGCAAAGGAAACAAAAGAGACCATAGCAAAAATCAACCAAGCCAAAAGCTGGTTCTTTGAGAAGATAAATAAAATTGACAAACCATTAGTCAGACTCATCAAGAAACCAAGGGAGAAGAACCAAATCAACAGAATTAGAAAAGAAAACGGAGAGATCACAACAGAAAACACAGAAATACAAAGGATCATAAGAGACTATTATCAGCAGTTATATGCAAATAAACTGGACAACCTGGATGAAATGGACAGATTCCTAGAAAAGTACAACATTCCAAGACTAAACCAGGAAGAGATAGATAATCTTAATAGACCCATCACTAGCACAGAAATTGAAACCGTAATCAGAAATCTTCCAAAAAACAAAAGCCCAGGACCAGATGGCTTCACAGCCGAATTCTACCAAAAATTTAGAGAAGAGCTAACACCTATTCTACTCAAACTCTTCCAGAAAATTGCAGAGGAAGGTAAACTTCCAAACTCATTCTATGAGGCCACCATCACCCTAATTCCAAAACCCGACAAAGATGCCACAAAAAAAGAAAACGACAGGCCAATATCACTGATGAACTTAGATGCAAAAATCCTTAACAAAATTCTAGCAAATAGAATCCAACAACACATTAAAAAAATCATACATCATGATCAAGTAGGCTTTATCCCAGGGATGCAAGGATTCTTCAATATTCGCAAATCAATCAATGTAATACACCACATTAACAAATTGAAAAATAAAAATCACATGATTATCTCAATAGATGCAGAGAAAGCCTTTGACAAAATTCAACATCCATTTATGATAAAAACCCTCCAAAAAGCAGGAATAGAAGGAATATTCCTCAACATAATAAAAGCTATATATGACAAACCCACAGCAAACATTATCCTCAATGGTGAAAAACTGAAATCATTCCCCCTGAAGTCAGGAACAAGACAAGGGTGCCCACTCTCACCACTACTTTTCAACATAGTTTTGGAAGTCTTGGCCACAGCAATCAGAGCAGATAAAGAAATCAAAGGAATCCAGATTGGAAAAGAAGAAGTAAAACTCTCTCTGTTTGCAGATGACATGATCCTCTATATTGAAAACCCTAAAGACTCTACTAGAAAATTACTAGAGCTAATCAGTGAATATAGCAAAGTTTCAGGATACAAAATCAACACACAGAAATCCCTGGCATTCCTATACACTAACAATGAGAAAACAGAAAGAGAAATTAAGGAAACCATTCCATTCACCATCGAAACAAAAAGAATAAAATATTTAGGAGTATTTCTACCTAAAGAAACAAAAGACTTGTATATAGAAAACTATAAAACACTGATGAAAGAAATCAAAGAGGACACAAACAGATGGAGAAATGTGCCGTGTTCGTGGATTGGAAGAATCAATATAGTGAAAATGAGTATACTACCCAAAGCAATCTATAGATTCAATGCAATTCCTATCAAGCTACCAGAGGTCTTTTTCAGAGAATTAGAACAAATAATTTCACAATTTGTATGGAAATACAAAAAACCTCGTATAGCCAAAGCAATCTTGAGAAAGAAGAATGGAACTGGAGGAATCAACCTACCTGACTTTAGGCTATACTACAAATCCACAGTCATTAAGACAGTATGGTACTGGCACAAAGACAGAAATATAGATCAATGGAACAGAATAGAAAGCCCAGAGATAAATCCACCCATCTATGGACACCTCATCTTTGACAAAGGAGGCAAGAATATACAATGGAGAAAAGACAACCTCTTTAACAAGTGGTGCTGGGAAAACTGGATAGCCACTTGTAAAAGAATGAAACTAGAACACTTTCTAACACCATACACAAAGATAAATTCAAAATGGATCAAAGATCTAAGCATAAGAGCAGAAACTATAAAACTCCTAGAGGATAACATTGGGAAAACACTCTCTGACATCAACCAAAGCAGGATACTACATGACCCACCTCCCAGAATACTGGAAATAAAAGCACGAATAAACAAATGGGACCTAATTAAAATTAAAAGCTTCTGCACTGCAAAGGAAACTATAAGCAAGGTGAAAAGACAGCCTTCAGAATGGGAGAAAATAATAGCCAATGAAGCAACGGACAAACAATTAATCTCAAAAATATACAAGCAACTCCTGCAGCTCCATTCTAGGAAAATAAACAACCCAATCAAAAAGTAGGCCAAAGAATTGAACAGACGTTTCTCCAAAGAAGACATAAAAATGACTAACAAACACATGAAAAGATGCTCAACATCACTCATTATCAGAGAAATGCAAATCAAAACCACAATGAGATATCACTTTACACCACTCAGAATGGCTGCAATCCAAAAATCCACAAGTAATAAATGCTGGAGAGGATGTGGAGAAAAGGGAACTCTCTTACACTGTTGGTGGGATTGCAAACTAGTACAGCCTCTATGGAAAACAGTGTGGAGGTTCCTTAAAAAACTGCAAATAGACCTGCCATATGACCCAGCAATCCCACTGTTGGGCATATATACCGAGGAAACCAGAATTGAAAGAGCCACGTGTACCCCAATGTTCATCGCTGCATTGTTTACAATAGCCAGGACATGGAACCAACCTAGATGCCCATCAACTGATGAATGGATAAGAAAGCTGTGGTACATATACACAATGGAATATTACTCAGCATTAAGGAAAAATTCATTTGAATCAGTTCTACTCAGATGGACGAAACTGGAGCCCATTATCCAGAGTGAAGTAAGCCAGAAGGAAAAACAACAATACAGTATATTAACGCATATATATGGAATTTAGAAAGACGGTAACGAGAACCCAGCATGCGAGACAGCAAAAGGAACGCAGATGTATAGAATAGACTCAGGGCCTCTGTGGATGAGGGAAAGGGTGGGATGATATGGGAGAATGGCATTGAAACATGTTAATTATCATATGTCTAAGCAATACCTGGCCCAGGACTGATGCTTGTGACTGGTGCAACGAGATTTCCCGGGGGGAGGGAGGAGGGAGGGGGGTTCTGGAGGGGGAGCATATGCAAACCCATGGTGATATCATGTCATTGTTTGGCAAAACTAATAAAAAAATGTTTAATAAATTAAAAAAAAAACCTGGTGTATTTGGGCCCAAGTAATATTACTTCAGCCTTAGTCTAGCAGTTTGATTTTACTCAATTTATTTTGACTTATTGCAAGTTGTTCTGCAAGATCATGTTATCTTGTCTGTGAGGAGAGAGCTCACATTAATGAAATGTGGGGATGGAGCAGAACCAGGAATCTGTGCGATTGTTGCCTGACCTGGGTCAGGCAGGCTGCTCATCGACTGTTGTAAATTCTCCTGTGGGGAAGCCTTTTGGCTGGAAGAATCACAGAGTGTTATTGATTCTGCTACTAGAAATGCAGAGAAAATCTGCCTCCCGCACAACTTTGCTGTTGCGTCTTTCTTACTGTGTACAATTACTCTTGTTTCACTTGGACACCTAAAAAATTTATTTTCTAAGGAAACAATCAGAAAAGGCCTCTCTATTTATGTATAATACACACATGTAGAGTAGTTTTACTTTTCCATAAATATATTTTATTATATATGTGTGTTTTGCTGTTGTGTGTGTGCACATATGTGTGCGTGCGTGCACACACAGGCACACACACACACACTTGTTCCATGTAGTATTTCTAAGACATTTTCTGGCAAGGGCTTTTGAGAGAATGAAGGGCAGAGCTTTGTCAGTGTCAGTATACGTGTAAATATCTCCAGAGTCTATGAAAGCATCTTTATTTTTTTTTCAATCATGGATTATTGTTTGAAGGGGAGCTGTTTTATGATTTGTAGCTAATGTTAGATAACCTTCGAGAAATTCCCTTGTGAAAACAGAGCAAGTCAGATTTCCCTGATCTTATAGTTTCCCTTTCTGTGTTAATAATATCCCATCCTTAGCATCAACTCTTGCCCTAATGAGCTGAAACTACATTAGCAAAATCTTAGGCAGATAAATTGACTCAGACCTTGGTTTGATGATCCTATTTAAGACATTCAATTAATTCTATTTTGCTACAAGCTAATTTATGACTTTGTATTTATTCAAAAAAATGTTGAAGATACAAAGCTGTGGGAGACAAATTAATGAATTATTCTACCTTCCTTCATGTGCTCATCATGCACTCGCTACAGTAAGGGAGGACGAGAAGGAAGAAAGACATGCTTTTGATGTTAGATATGCGGCTATTTTCTTGTCATATCAAATAGTCTTTAACTGATATAAACACATTTATATCCCTCTAGGAGATACTAATTAGTGCAGTAAATGTTGGTTTAATAGTTATTGTTAACATTTTATTTACCCAGTAAATAGTTTTTATCTCTTTTTGTTTCCTTTGCTGTCTCCCTTCCTTCCCCCGATTCTTCCTTCCAAGATGATAATTGGTTTATCGTGGTTGTAAACTTGCATTCTTTGTTGTGGATAATGACTGGAGGCTTGATAAAACTGTGATATGGTAACAGATACTATGATCCATTTTTCTGTGGCAAAGCTTAATAATTGATCCATAACCTTTGAGAGAGAAGAGAAAATTCTGAGAGTTTTAAAGTAATTTACATTTCTGTGCCACACTTGGTGTATTTTTAATGAGCTTCTCTGGATCTACAGGTAGCGAAAGTTTTTTTTTGCTGATGTGCAGGGCAACTTGTCAAGACATCCTGCAGGGAAGTGTGTTCAGAGAAGTTCAGCCAGGGAATAGAATTATATTAGGTGATGCTGTGGTCCATAATTGACTTACTCTGTCTCTGGAAAGTGATAGAAGGCGAGGTTGAGAGGAACCTGCCCTGTCTCCATTCCCTCTCCTTCCTTTTTACTTTATTAAAGCTGCTTTTCTTATATGTCCTTCCACTATTTCTTCTTGCATTCTTGCAGCCTAAAATTCCAATCTCTACCTGTGTTGCTTTTGATGCTGAATTAAAAATATGAACTATTTCTTACAATAATCAGCTCCAAATTTCCAAGCGACTGTTTTATAATCCTGTATTTTTTCATGTATTTCTCTCAGGGCAGGCAACAACCTTGTTCATCTCTCTAGCATGACAGCCAAGTGCTATTGTGTGAGACGGGTTAACCTTGCTATGCTGCAGAAGAAAGTCAGATTCCTGGAGATTCTTTGTTGTGATTTCCCGCTGTCTCCATTCCTATACTTTGGAAGACTAAATATATCCACTGATCTCAACAGATCAATGCCCCCCTTGCCCTGGTAACCTATAACTTGGAACAAAGTATACATCAGCTAAAGTCATAGCTTTTCTAGTATTTCTTCTTATGCCAATTGGGAAATATAGATACCTAAAATGAGCACATATCAATCAATTTAAAATAAACTCTATCTTCATGGCATGAAGGAAAGTAATTGTATAGTATATTTATTTTGTTGCATTCGAAAAGCATCGTTCTAGGTACCTACTATATTATATACAATTTCATGAAACACCTGCTTTATTCTATCCAGAGAAGTCCAAAAAGTGAACTTACATAGAATAAGTTATAGAATCAATTGCCAGTAAGATTATATAGCTAGTGTAACAATACTGGTGAAAACTAGAGGCAAATTAAGATAGTAAATATACAAAGGTACTCAATGAATTGATTTTTTCTTTTTGAGCTGAGAAGGCTTCTAAGGCTGTCATGTGGGGCTGTGTTTATAGACAGACTATGCAGTGTTCTTGCTGCTCTGGATTTACCTTGCATTTCTTGTATTTACCTTGCATTTCTACTAGAACTTCTAGAAAGAGAACTTCCCTCAATTGTTCAGAGGAGGACAGGACCTGAAGATTCTTTCAAAGCTGTAGCTTTTCTTTTTGATTTACACAATGGGGCACACACATGCTGATAATTTAAATTGGAATTAGGCCTTTTCCTTAACATAACGATTGGGCTAGTTAACGTGAATGCTCATCATATGCAGTCCTTTCTCAAATGTTTGCTTTACAAAATTTACAGAAAATTTTACTTTCAATGTGGATTGTACTACAATATTCAGAAATTTTCCATGACACAAGCTTAATTCCAAGATGCCCAAGTTGAAGTCTTTAAAAAAAAGATGAAGGATAAAATTGTAAGGAAAAGTTTTTTTTTCCTTTTTCTTCCTGCTCATTATGTCCTTTTCTCTCAATCCTCTTCTCACCCTTTCTTCTTTAGGAGAGAATGCTGGGTAAGAGATGAAAGTGAGTAAAACTGTTAGTCACTCAGTCATGTCTGACTCTGCGACCCCATGGCCTGTTGCCCTCCAGTCTCCTCTGTCCACGGAATTCTCTAGGCAAGAATATCGGAGTGGGTAGCCAGTCCCTTCTCCAGGAGGTCTTCCCGACCCGGGACTGAACCCAGGTCTCCTGCATTGCAGGCAGGTTTTTCTTGTCTGAGCTACCAATGAGGCAGTTCCCTTTAATTCCTTTTATTGCATGTTTCTGTAGGTGTGAATATTTAGGAGATGATTAAGATGGTTTCCAGGTAGTGACAGAGATGAAAATTATTTACTCTAGGAAGCCTGTATGTATCCTTGATAATTCATTTGCATACTGTTAAATAAGTAATATATTGGTGGGACTAGGAGATTTGGAAATTTTCCATCACCTACCCTGGGCTTCCTTGGTGGTGCAGTGGTAAAGAATCTGTGTGCATTGCAGGAGACACGGGTTCTACTCCTGGGTCAGGAAGATCCCCTGGAGAAGGAAATGGCAACAAATTCCAGTATTCTTGCCTGGGGAATCCCATGGACAGAAGAACCGGGTGGGATACAGTCCATGGAGTTGCAAAGGGTCATACATGACTTAGCAACTAAAGAACAATAAACTACCTACGTTCCATTTATATACTCTATTTTTTAGGTGCTTGTTTACCTAAGTTAAAGGCTTCCTTTATGTTAAACATATAGGAAAATTAGTTGGGCAGAATCATGTATGAATTAAGTTATTATCTTGTATCTTTTAGGAATCTAAAGAGGAATAAGTAGGACTACATGGGTAACAGTTTTCAGTGGCTGAATAGTTTAATAAAAAATTAAAAATATTATATAAATATGGCTGTGATTGTGTATGCCCAGGATAAAACCTAGTCAATACTTAGGATAAGCTAAATTGATATAAAGTTAGAGAGGAGATTGCTGAAGCCCTGAGAAAATGCTGGAGTAATTGATGGTAGATTGAAATTTACACAGACATTGGCAAACTAGCTGCTATACTTGTAATTATGACAATGTGAGAAAAACATGAAAACATGATGACACATTGGTGCCAAGTCTAACCTAAGAACCCATATAAATATTATGGAATATAAAGAAATTATCATACACATAATCAAACGGAATATTTGAATTTGGTTTTGAAAGTGAATTGGCTGGGATGGGGTGAGACTGTAGTTCACTAGGTTTAAAATGTCTTAGAAACTTGAAAAGAGTAAAACTGCATATCCTGTGAGATCTAATCCTCTTACATGGGATCCATCTGAATAAATGAACATCTTTTTTAAAGTGGGCAATACTGTGTATTCCAGCTGCGGACTAAATGATAGCTTCATTTCAAGCCTCTTGACTGCCATGGAACCATCTGGTATGTGCTCACGTGTAGGAGTAGGTAAGACTCCAGCTAACACTAAAGTCTTAAGCTCATCTAAGTTGTGTCTTAATTTACCACTTCATATCACACTTGGGTGCAGGTAGAATTACAGCTGAAGTCCGAATCTCTTACACCCATCTTTAAGCTTATTCTTTTCTGCTTTTTCACTTACATAAAGGCATTTATTTTTAGTGAAGTTGGAATGGAAAAAAAAAAGCAGTTATATCTGAAGAAATCTAAACTCTAAAGTGGGAAAGACTTTATTTCATTCACACTTGGAGGTTTTTCTCCAATTATTGCTTTGGATCAAGGGGAAAACGGTTTGTATATGCTTCTCCCCTGTGTGAAGCTTTGAGCAATGTTCATACGTTATGTGAAATGATTGTGCTAAATGTCTATGAGAACTTGAGTCTTGCTGTGGATATATAGTGAGTCTATGGGACCCAAAAGAGAACAACAGTAGGAAGATAGGAAAGGCAAGGGATTTTTTTAGAAATGAAGAGCTAGTATGAGATGGGCAAGTAGGGGATTAAATGAGAAATTGGGTGGTTTGAACAGATTGTGTATATATTTTCCTCTTTGAAACCCCTAAGATCTTGCCTTATACATTGCATGGGGAAAAATAATCTTTGCTTTCATTTTAGCTTCTTAACTATGCACTTTCATCATTGCTGTACATTCTTTAAAGCATGGCTCAGAAAAGAACTTTTAGTGAATCTCACTTTTTTAGTTTTAAAAATTCTAATTATTATTTTGATCCCTTCTTTATAAAGAGGTAGAAATCACTTTAAAATAGTAGTATAGTATGAATTTATTGTCTGAAGAACAGTGATTTTCTATATAGTCATTAAATTGTAGCTTAAAGAGAATTGTCTCTTTGATCTAGTCTAAGATGTAAATGCTAAGACTTTCAGGTTTTTCAGTAGCATTATGTTGGTTCAATACTAGACCAGTTGACTTGTTTCTCAGGACCAATATCACAGGTGGCTCAGTGGTAAAGAATCCGCCTGCCAAATGGGAGATGTGGGTTCGATCCTTAGATAAGGAAGATTCCCTGGAGAAGGAAATGGCAACCCACTTCAGTATTCTTGCTTTGGAAATCCCACAGACTAAGGAGCCTGGTGGGCTGCTACTGTCCATGGGTTGCAAAGAGTTGGACACGACTTAATGACTAAATAGCAGAAAAGAAAAGGTAATAAAATACACGAGCTCAACATAGTGCCTGAACCCTGATTTTGGATCTGCCACTGATCGGTAAAGACAAAAAATTGATCATCATTAATGATCATACTATTAATATTAGTGCTAAACTAATTGAAAATATTAGTGTAATACCTAGCACATCATCTTTTCTCTTTTTATAAGTCATGCTACAAACAGAAATAGCATCTTTTAGAACTGAAGGTTGTCCAGACACATGGCTGTGGTATAAAATGCAGACAAGCTTGGTCTAGAAGCTTCCTCTGTCTGCTTGGTCTTCACTGGAGTGCCTGACTGAATTAGTAATCAGAAATGTAGCAGTGCCATTTTGTGACTTTGAGACCCTTGATTGTGGATTATGTTTACAGACTGTAGTTTGTTTCCAAATAGCATCCTTTGTATTCAAGGGCCTGAAAAGGCTTGCAGTCTGTGACAAAATTCTTCATGTAATTACATACCAGACATCATTGTGTCTGTCAAGATTTTGGTCAATAGAGCCAAGCAAAATCCGTGTGTTTGTGTAATGAATTTAGACACGTTTCATTTGTGAGATCGATTTTGTCAGGTACCCTTCCTCTATTCTACTTCAACTGAGAAGCCTCCTGGCTAGCATATATAATTTCAAAGTAGGAACACCTTAGCTTTTAAAGTCTGAAGCTGCTTGTCCATAAACATTGAGCATTTCTTACTGGTGACACTCTGTTATGCCTGATGGGGCACCCAAAAAGATAAGGGGTGGTCTTAGCTGAAGGAACCTGCAGGCTTTGGGAAGTCAAGCTCAAATATATTTTATTTTTTTTAAATCTGTGTTTGAGCTGGACTTCCCCAAAGCCTGCAGATTCCTCCAGCTAATCCCTGGTGGCTCAGTGGTAAAGAATCTGCCTGCAATGCAGGAGCTGCAGGAGACATGGGTTTGATCCCTGGTTGGGAAGATCCCCTGGAGAAGGCCATGGCAACCAACTCCAGCATTCTTACCTGGAGAATCCCCATGGACAGAAGAGCCTGGAGGGCTATAGTCCAGAGGGTCACAAAGAGTCAAACATGATAAACGACTTAGCACACATGCATGTGCCCACCAAGTGGATGCTATTTATTAAGTAGCTTTGCTGCAAAAGGCATATGCTTTGACTGCAGAGTTTAGAGTGAACTTAAAGTGGAATAAATGTTTCTACCAGGAGGTTTGAGAGCCCTTCTATCTATGAACTGGTATACGGTTCATTCTGTTTATGAACCAGATAACTGTGTAAGATCTTTGAAAACAAATGGATGGAAACTGTACTGAAAGTTAGAGTCTTGAAGGGTATTATGAGAAGGGTAGATATCTGAGGATTCCTCTCAAGGATCAAGTTAACAAGTATTTAGATATTTCCACATTTGTGGCTTCATTGTTACGTGGTCTCTTTGAATGATTCATAAACAGCCACAGAAGTTAGAGAAAAGCTAACAATTTTAACTCTTTGCTACATCCACCGATTTTGCTCTACTCTATAAGAGAAGGCTGTCCTTCAGGAAACCAGTTAAGACAGGTTTTGCCTATTGCTCTACCCCTAGAAAATATAGCATATAATTTCCATGAAAAAAATGCATCAAAGAAAGAAACACCAGCTTGCTGACACTCTCATAATGGAGGATGGCCAAGGCAATTGTTGATTTCTTGCAGCTTTTTGAAGAGTTAGCTCAGCAGTTAAGCTCTCAATAGGTCCACCCTTCTGTTAGTCAGCCAGCAATCTGCTTCCTTCCAGTGAATGGAATAAAAGCAGAGAGGCAGAATTTCATCTTTGTTCAAATGAGAAACCTGTCTCCTATGAGCCGGGTCCCTTCCTTCTCCATTAAATCCTCAGCTACCAAAGAGAGAAAAAGAAAAAAGGATCTTGAATGTGTAGCATCACGATCATCTCATCAGCTATAAACCTCACTTGGCGATTTTTTTCGGTCTTTAGTTCAGTATTCGGAGAACCTCAGTGTGAATGCTAGGTACAAATCCATTATCTTAGTACTGCTACCTATAATTAACATGGCCCAACGGAATTTTTAAAATATTTATAAAAAAGGCAACAGAGTGACAATTACCATCACCCCCAACTAAACCCCTCCTCCTCCGTGTTTTCATCAGGAGAGCTGTGTTGTTACTTCAACAGGCACAGTGTTGTGGTGACTTTGGTGATACAAATAAAGCAAGACTAAAATTCTAATTGTGAAATGTAAAAAGAAAGTAATTGCCTAGTGTTGGTTAATTCCATCTTTGTGTGATGACAGCAGCTGCGTTTCCCTGCCTTGTGTATTTTAACAGATGGCATTATTTCTTATGGAGTGTTACAGTAGCGACCGAGGTGACACTGAAGGACAATTCTGTGACAGCGTGTTAAGTAAGATATTATTGACAAGCCTGTGGCGCGGCGATGCAGAACTGTATCATTGTGAATCTCTTGTCACCTCTGTAGACCCCACCAAATGGTTTCCATTTGCAGCGTGTGGGGGCCAGAACAGAAAGATGAATGGAAAACTGTGTTCTTTTTCAAATTCCCTTGTTTGCATATCATTGGTAGGCTTGGGATAAAGGCCCAAATTTTGCAAAAAGGTGTGTTTATCAATCCAGTATCGTACTTTGGTAACTTTCTGTCAAAGCTAAGAAAACTGAGAGGCCCTGATGGGCTTGAGTTTTAACCCAAGGTCTGCTCCCAGTCACTTTTCTCTGGATTGGTTTCATTTGGGTAAAAGGCTGCAGCTGGACAACGAGAGAAGTCTCTAGGGCCCTTTCTACTCCAGCTCTCTGAGCTTCTGAAAGTCCCGAGCATTGTGCTTTCACGGCACAAAGTGAATAGAATATTCTCTAGATTCCTCTATGTGTTACTGAACTGATGTAGTCTAGTGTGGAGAAAAGACCAATGGGTCTTTAGTGGAGATCTGGCCATGGTTCAGCCAGGACACAGGTCACTGAGTTAATCACAAGGATGTAGTCAAGGTCTAATTGGATGGTGCTATCGAAAGATGATTAATTAATTCAACAAACATTATATAACTGCCCCCTACTAGATACTGTGCCAGGTGCTGGGGATTCAGTGGTGGTTAAAGCCTAGTCTTGGTTTTAGAGGAGGTCATTCAGTTGGAGAGACAGATAAGTAAATGGATAATTACAGCAGAGTATAGCGGGAGTTTTGACGGGCACTAGTTCAGGGTGATGTAAAAGTCTATAGGAAGGGGAGCTCACCCAGCTAGGGGCCCAGAAACCTTCCAGGAAGAAGTGGATTCTAAGTCAAGGCAAATACAGGTAGGGGAGGGAGGGACAAATAATAACAGTATGACCAGAAATCACTATGGTTTGATTTTCCTTCACTGTTGGTCTTAAGAGTAGGAGCCCACCAGAATCTTGAGTCTTGATGAGTGAGGAATGGTCTTATATAAGTGTTCTTGGAATGATTTCTAGGCTGCTGCATTTCTAAAACAAAAGGTTTTAAAGCTTGAAAAACGATATTTAAGAGAATACCCATCATTCACTTTTAGACACTAAACATGAACTTGGAAAAGTCCTCTCAGGCTTTCCTCTTCACAAATGCCCTAATAGTTTTATGGTGCACTTTGAAGGGAGGTATAAATGGATCTACGCTGATTGGTCAAGGGAGAAATGAGAGTGGCTTTATATACCATATGAACTTTTGGCTTTCTTTTATAATCTTCTCTAAGAAAAGGGCTGTCAGCTTGTTGCTCAGCGAATAATAAATCTGACTCATCCCCTCTCCCTGCAGGCTGACCCTCCTCCACACTAATGTCTGACATTTTACGGTTTAATTAAAATCACCTTCTAAGCAGCATGCCACCAAGTGAATGGTGGAATTTCTTCCTGCAACATGATGCCGAGTAAAAGGGCAGTCTACCAAGTCTGCCATTGTCCGCGTCACTTCCCATGGAGTTACTCTTGCTAAGAGTGTTAGTGAGACCTTTGGTGAGAATGTGGGTAAAGGAGAAGAAGAGAGCCCCTGATTTGGGGAACAGAAACTGACTCACCTCTCTGAACTTGGTGAGAGAAAGAATGTCCTGCTACCCCATTTCTCTCAAGTCTTTGTTCTTTCATGAAACTGCAAACAGTAAATACCATGGTAACCTTTGTGAATCCACCTACTTCTGCACCGGCGCTGACTGTATATTATTTTGGACCCACAGTGCCCTCCAAGTTAAAAGAAAGACCGGAGTATAGGATGGTGGTCTTTGATTGCAATTTGATGTTATAAACCTTTAATATTTCTCATGTTCAAATGCAGAACTCCAGATCCTCGTAGTTGCCTGTTCTCTTGGATATCTTAAAGCTTAGTTCTAAATAATGACCCATAGAATTGTGAGCAAATAAAAGAGCTGTTGAGTTCCTCATTTGGAGCCATTTTATGCAGTAATAGATAGCTGAAATGATTATATATGGAGGCAAGAGAACTGGACCTCGTGGTTCTAGAAGAGAGATGTTTTTAATAGTTCCGCAGAGGTTTCGCTATCAATGCCATGCCTACCCAAAGACACGTGTGCGTGCATGCTAAGTCGCTTCAGTTGTGTCTGACTCTGTGCGACCTTATGGACTGCAGCACGCCAGGTTCCTCTGTCCATGGAATTCTTCAGGCAAGAAGAATTGGGTTTTCGTGCCCTCCTCCAGGGCAATCTTTCAGACGCAGGGATTGAACCCATGTCTCTTATGCCTAATCTGCATTGGCAGACAGGTTCTTTACCACTGCTGCCACATGGGAAGCCCAAGATATGTGACAAAGTGGAAATAATAGTGAATACTAATGTAGTTGTTATGATTTATTCAGCACATTCTCACTTAATCCTTATGACTATTCTCTGCGATAAGCCTTATGTCATTGTCAGATGATGGGGAAACTGAATCTCAAGGGCCACAGAGAAGTAAGTTGTATTCAAATCTGGTATGCTATTTCCATATTGTTCTTTCCCAAAGAAGTCTAGAACCAGTCAAAGTGAAGTGAAGTCACTCAGTCGTGTCTGACTCTTTCCGACCCCACTACCAGCCTCCTCTGCCCATGGGATTTTCCAGGCAAGAGTACTGGAGTGGGGTGCCATTTCCTTCTCCAGGGGACCTTCCTGACCCAGGGATCAAACCCTGGTCAAGGCAAGACTTAAAATAGCTTCCTGTTAGAAATCTAACAGTTGTTGAACTTGGAGTGACGGAGGACCTAGGTAAGTCTCTTTCAATACTTCACTAAAGTATGTCACCTAGGCTGTGCTGCGGTTGCAATCATATCAGTTGCTTGAATGAGAAGAAGTGGCAAAGGTAAAATGGAATCTTTAACTACCTCTAGAATCTAGATTGTCTGGAAATTTGTGTTCCAAATAATTGACTAAAAAATTTGCATCAGAAGTTTATGATGGAATTATTTCTTTAAGAAGAAGCCAGCCATGATCAACATGCTCATCTTCTGACCTTACAAAGTATTACATTTTAAGTAAGGCTTCTTAGTTACTTATACTTTCCATGACAGAGAAAATCATCTCTTTTGGATCATGATCAATAATGTGGCATGTGCAATTCTACTTTACTTTTTTTAGACTTATGATCAGTTTCAGATGAAAATATCTTCTTTATCCAAAACTTAGGAGTGAACAATTTCTAAGTACATTGCTTGTAGTGTGACCTAGATAACGTGATGACCGCCTTGGGAACAATGTCAAGACCACTCCATATATATGCCCTTTATAAGCAGGCATCACAGTATGACAGCTTGAATCACACAGTCTTTTTTTTTTCTGTAATAACATGTACCTAAATATCCCCCAAACTCACTTCAAAACCTTGACCAACCTGAGATCTTTTATGCTTGGTTATACAGTGTGACCAACTAGGAAAGATAGGCCAGGAATGTATTCTTAGATCAAAACCCCAAATGAAGGAGGCACAAAACAATAGGAGTAACATGGTAGAGACTCCTCATGCCATCCTGTGTAGTAGATCTGAGGATGGCATTTAGTCATAGTCATAAATACCAGCCACACTAGTCCCCTCTCTCCATGTGTTGCATAGAATAGATGTCAGCTTGTGCTTAGCAGACATTTCAAAGGCGTAACCACACAGGGAGCCATGGAACTGCTTTATCCTAGTGATGCCAGCTATTACTACACAAGTTGTTTCTGAAAATCAAAATTTTAAAAAAGAATAACTTCAGTGGAGTTTAATGATGACAAAGAATGTTTAAATCCAAATTTCTTTACCTGGACTCTTCTTGTTTGGGTATTTAACAGGCATTCATATCTTATTTTCTCCCTGGTGAAAGCCATGTTGCACTGGAATTTGTAAAGAAATCTTTATGCACCTGCCTCATAAGAATTAGAGTGGCTGGGTGAAAGTATTAAGTGTTTTAAATGAATGGTCATATAGAATGTCTATTTTTTGAAGTCTCTGATGTTTGGAAGAATCATTATCTGCCATATTGGTTAAATTTACCTCAAAGTAACAATAATCCAGGTTCACTTAAATATTTCAAGAGTATAATATTGCCGGACACTAACATAAAAGACGGCCAGCCTCTGAGACTTGACACTAGAAAAGAAAACAAAATCTCTATGACATTTCTTATATTTTAGGGAGATCAGGATTTAGCATCATACAGCACTTAGATAGAAATTAACCTGGGTCATAATTGGAATAAGGCTTTGATAATATTAAGGCTCCAATAAATATTTAATTTTAATTTTTATCTCAGTGCCAAATATTGCTCCTGGAGATAATACCTGATTGGATCTGGACCAAAGGGTGAATGAATGAATACTGGCTGTAAACACTGATTTATAAATATTTTACTTTATTTAAACTATTCTTTCAGACTACTCCTCCAAATCTATCCTATACTACAGTTCGTGACTTTGGTTTATTCAACTGTTTTCTGATTTTATCTCTGTTTTAGAATCTCTCATGGTTTTCCAATCCACCTACTCAGGATAAATGTTTATTGTCTTGCTTTCTTATACCTCTTTCCTTTCCTTTGCATGCAGTGACAAATGCTTTGTTTTGCTTGGACACTGATGATACTAGAAACATGTTGATGACCTATTAATGCTTCCTTCTATTTTGTCTCTTCTTAAATATCTATAGGAGTATTGACCCAAAATGCAATTCAGTTACTAAAACCACTAAAAAGAATATGAAATATTCTTTCATATTTGGAATATTATCAAACGCTTCCTGCTTTTTGTTTTTCCTCTGTCTTTTCTGAAAAGGGAGAGGATTGAAGAAAATGAACTTAATAGAACTGTCCAGAGAATACATGTTTTTACATAATTTTATATATGTGGTAAATTGAATCAATTGCCACATTATTCTTAAACATTTCCTCCCATCTTATTGGGTGAGTCAAATGTAAAAAATAGTTTTATTTAAATCTGAAACACATTGGTTATTTTAAAAACTCAGTTTTTAAAGTAAAGCTGGAAAGTAAAGTAAACAAAAGCAGTTAGAAAAGTATAAAGATTAGTATGAAAATAACCCTATGGAATTACTTCACCAAGGGATAACCACTGTTAATCTATTGGTGAAAACAGTTTGGATATCTCTTATGAATTCCTACATACACACATATGTTCCTACAAGTTGTTTTATGAAATTGGGATCACACTAAATATACTGTACATTAATATATATAATATATTTATACTGATTTTGAGCATTTTTTCATGACAAGAAAGATTCTGTATTACTTTTAATGCTTGCAGGATATTGCCTTATTTATCCTATATAACATTTAAGGGAGAATACATTTTATTTCCTTTCTCTCTTTTCTCCCTCCCTTCTTCCTTTCCTTCCTGCTTGGGTACCAGTCAAAATGGTCTCCAGGAAGGGCATATTAATTGAAATTTTCATCAGCAGATCATAAGTGCCTGACTTTTTATTCCCTTTTCAATCCAGATCTTTGATATTTTCCAGCTTTGCCAATCTACTAGTATGGTATATAGTTGCTTTAATTTTCATCTCTTTTGATTATAAGAAAGAACATCTTTTCATGATTGCTGACCATTTTTAAGTTTCTTCTTTGAGTAATTGCCTATTCTTGTCATATTATATTTTTTTAAATTTAAAGAATTTCTTTGAGCTCTTTGCAAAATAAAAATAAGTTTTTGTCATATGCTTTAGGAATGTTACTTCCCAGTTTGCATTTTTATTTAAAAAACTTGTTCAACATGCTTTATTATCTTTTATAATGAAGTTCTTAGATTTATGTTATAAATTTGTCAGTGTTTTTCATCTTATACTTCTGAGTTTTTATGATATGCTAAAAGATCTTCCCCATTGTGATTATTTAAAACAAACAAACAAAAGAGTGAAAGCCTTTCTTTTTAAATTCAATTCATCAATTTTTCCCTTTTATGGATTATAAGGTTTGGTGTCCTACTTTAAAAATCTTTGCCAAACCTGAGGTCTCTAGCATTGTCTATGTTTTATTCTACAAGTTTTATAGTCCTAGCTCTTATGATTAGTTCTGTGTTCTTAACTGAGTTATTTTATATATGTTGTGAGTTGAGTCAAATTTCTTTTTGTACATTGCTATCTAATTAAATGTTTCAGTATCATTTGTTGAAAAGATATCTTTTTTTAAATTAAATTTTGAAATTTTGTCAAAGATCAACTTACTGTATATATGCCATTATTTGGTTTCTGTTTTTGGACTCTTCTCTTCCATTAAAGCATGTGTCTATCTTTATGGCAACCACAGTGTCTAGATTACTGGCTTTATAGTAAGTCTTTAAATCAGGTAGTGTAAGACCTCTTTTTTTTTCTTTTTAAAAATTATTCCCAGGCCTTTGCATTTCCTTAGAAATTTTAGAATCAGCAAGTCAGTTTTCACACAAAAGCCTGCTAGAATTATATCAGTTGTAAGACTCTTCTAACTGTATATTGTTACTCACTTCCCCTGGCACTGTGTGCTATTTTTGTTATACATTTTACTCCTACCCACAGAATAAACTCAGTACATTTTATTATTTTTGCTTTAAACAATTATTTTTTAAGCTGATTAAAAAATAATAAAAATAACTTTTATATCCACCTATGTATTTACTATTTATAGTTTTCTCCATTCCTTTGCATAAATCCAAATTTCCTTTGGATTATTTTCCTCTTGCTTGAAGGATTTCCTTTATCATTTCATATTGTGCTGATCTGCTATCCATGCATTATTTCAGATTTTGTATGTATGCAAATGTTTTTATTTTGATTTTGATTCTGAAGGATATTTTCTCTGGGTTGATGGTTCTGTTTACAGTTGTATAATTTCACTACCTTACAATTGTTGCCCCACTATGTTCTGGCTTTCATTTTTTTGATAAGTCAGGGGTCATTCTTACTTTTTACCTCCATAATTAATGCACCACTTTTTTTCTCTGGATGCTTTTAAGATTTTCCTCTTTTATGCTGTTTTGAAATAATTTGATTATGATGCGTTTTTTACTTTTTTTATGAGGTATCGTTTGCTTTATCTCCTTTGTGCTTTGAGTCTGTTGAAACTGTAAATTTGTAGTTTTAATCAAATTTGGAGATTTTTGGCCATTATTTTTTAAAATTAATTAATTATTTTTTAATTGAAGGATAATTGTTTTATAGAATTTTTCTGTTTTCCGTCAAACTTCAACATGAATCAATCGTAGGTATACATATATCCACTCCCTTTTGAACCTCCCTCCCCATCCCACTCCCCTAGGTTGATCCAGAGTCCCTGTTTGAGTTTTCTGAGCCATACAGCAAATTGTCATTGGCTATCTGTTTTACATATGGTAGTGTAAGTTTCCATGTTACTCTTTCCATACATCTCACTCTCTCCTCCCCTCTCCTCATGCCCATAAGTCTATTCTTTATGTCTGTTTCTCCACTGTGGCCCTGTAAATAAATTCTTCAGTACCATTTTTCTAGATTCTGAATATATGCATTAGAATCCGATATTTGTATTTTTCTTTCTGACTTACTTCACTCTGTATAATAGGTTCTAGGTTCATCCAGCTCACTAGAACTGACTCAAATACATTTCTTTTTATGGTTGAGTAAAATTCCATTGTGTATTTGTACCACAGCTTCTTTATCCATTCATCTGTCGATGGACATCTAGGTTGCTTTCATGTTCTAGCTATTGTAAATAGTGCTGCTATGAACAAAGGGATACATGTATTTCTTTCAATTTGGATTTCCTCAGGGTATATGCCTAGGAGTGGGATTGCTGGGTCATATGGTGGCTTTATTCCTAGTTTTTTAAGGAATCTCCATACTGTCTTCCATAGTGGCTGTATCAATTTACATTCCCACCAACAGTGCAAGAGCAATCCCTTTTCTCCACACCCTCTCCAGCATTTATTGTCTGTAGAGTTTTTGATGATGGTCATTCTGACTAATATCTCGTTGTAGTTTTGATTTGAATTTCTCTAATAATGAGTGATGTTGAGCATCTTTTCACATGTTTGTTAGCCATCTGTATGTCTTCTTTGGAGAAATGTCTGTTTAGGTCTTTTTCTCACCTTTTGATTGGGTTGTTTGTTTTTCTGGTACTGAGTTGTATGAGCTGCTTGTATATTTTTGAAATTAATCCTTTGTCAGTTGTTTCATTTGCTATTATTTTCTCCCATTCTGAGGGTTGTCTTTTCACTTTTCTTATAGTTTCCTTTGCTGTGCAAAATCTTTTAAGTTTAATCAGGTCCCACTTGTTTACTTTTGTTTTTATTTCCATTACTTCAAGAGGTGGGTCATAGAGGATCTTGCTTTGATTTATGTCATCGAGTGTTCTGCCTATGTTTTCCTCTAAGAATTTTATAGTTTCTGGTCTTACATTTAGGTCTTTAATCCATTTTGAGCTTATTTGTGTATGGTGTTCTAATTTCATTCTTGTACATTAGCTGTCCAGTTTTACCAGCACCATTTATTGAAGAGGCTATCTTTGTCCCATTGTATATTCTTGCCTCCTTTGTCAAAAATAAGATACCCATAGGTGGATGGGTTTATTTCTGGGCTTTCTATCTTGCTCCATTCGTCTATATTTCTGTTTTTGTGCCAGTACCATACTGTCTTGATGATTGCAGCTTCTGAAGTCAGGAAGGTTGATTCTTCTAGCTCCATTCTTCTTTCTCAAGACTGCTTTGGCTATTTGGAGTCTTTTTGTTTCCATACAAATTTTGAAATTTTTTTCTTATAGTTCTGTGAAAAATGCCATTAGTGATTTGATAGGGACTGTGTTGAATCTGTAGATTGCATTTGGTAGTATAGTCATTTTCACAATTTTGATTCTTCCTACCCAGGAACATGGAGTATCTCTCCATCTGTTTGTGTCGTCTTTGATTTCTTTCATCAGTGTCTTATAATTTTCTATGTACAGTTCTCTTGTCTCCTTAGGTAAGTTTATTCCTAGATATTTAATTCTTTTTGTTGCAATGGTGAATGGGATTAATTCCTTAATTTCTCTTTTGGATTTTTCATTGTTAGTATATAGAAATGCAAGTGATTTCTGTGCATTGATTTTCTATCCTGCAGCATTGCTAAACTCATTGATTAGCTCTAGTAATTTTATGATACTATCTTTAGGGTTTTCTATGTACAGTGCTATGTCATCTGCAAACAGTGAGAGCTTTACTTCTTTTCCGACCTGGATTCCTTTTATTTCTTTTTCTTCTCTGATTGCTGTAGCTAGGACTTCCAGAACTATGTTGAATAATAGAGGTGAGAGAGGACACCCTTGTCTTGTTCCTGATCTTAGGGGGAATGCTTTCAGTTTTTCACCACTGAGAATAATGTTTGCTGTAGGCTTATCATATATAGCCTTTACTATGTTGAAGTAGGTTCCTTTTTGCCCATTTTTTGAATCATAAATGGGTGCTGAATTTTGTCAAATGTTTTTTCTGCATCTATTGAGATGATCATATGGTTTTTATTTTTCAATTCATTTACATGGTGTATCACAATGATTGATTTGCATATATTGAAGAATCCTTGCATCCCTGGAATAAACCCAACTTAATTATGGTGTATGAACTTTTTGATGTGTTGCTGAATTCTGGTTTGCTAAAATTTTGTTTCATCTATGTTCATCAGTGATATTGGCCTGTAGTTATTTTTGTGTTGTCTTTGTCTGGTTTTGGTATCAGGGTGATGGTGGCCTCATAGAATGAGTTTTGAAATGTTCCTTCCTCTGCAATTTTTTGAAAGAGTTTTAGAAGGCTAGGCATTAGCTGTTCTCTAAATGTTTGATAGAATTCTCCTGTGAAGCCATGTGGTCCTGAGCTTTTGTTTTTTTCGGGGATTTTAAATCACAGCTTCAATTTCAGTGCTTGTAATTGGGTTGTTCATAATTTCTATTTCTTCCTGGTTCAGTCTTGGAAGATGGAACTTTTCTAAGAATCTGTCCATTTCTTCCAGGTTATCCATTTTTTGCCATATAGTTATTCATAATAGCCTTACAATCCTTTGTATTTCTGCATTGTCTGTTGTAATCTCTCCTTTTTAATTTCTAATTTTGTTGATTCGATTCTTCTCTCTTTTTTCCTTGATGAGTCAGGCTAAAGGCTTGTCAATTTTGTTTATCTTCTCAGAGAACTAGCTTTTAGTTTTATTAATCTTTACTATTATTTCATTTCTTTTTCATTTATTTCTGCTTGAATCTTTATGACTTCTTTCCTTCTGCTAATTTTGGATTTTTTTTCCAGTTGTTTTAGGTGTAAAGTTAGGTTATCTGTTTGATATGTTTCTTGTTTCTTGAGGTAGGATTGTATTGCTATAAACTTCGCCCTTAGGACTGCTTTTGCTGCATCTCATAGGTTTTGAGTTGTTATGTTTCATTGTCATTTGTTTCTAGAAATTTTTTGATTTCTCTATTGATTTCTTCAATACCTGTTGGTTATTTAGAAATGTGTTATTTAATTTCCATGTGTTTGTGTTTCTTACCATTTTTTTTCTTGTAATTGATATCTAGTGTCATAGCATTGTGGTCTTAAAAGATGCTTGATATGATTTCAATTGTCTTAAACTTACTGAGGTTTGATTTGTGACCCAAGATGTGGTCTATCCTGAGAATGTTCCATGTGTGCTTGAGAGGAAGGTGTATGCTTCTGCATTTGGATGGAATGTCCTGAAGATACCAATGTGATCCATCTCATTGAATGTATCATTTAAGATGTGTATTTCCTTATTAATTTTCTGTTTTGATGAACTGTCCATTAGTGTGAGTCGGGTGTTAAAGTCTCCTACTATTATTGTGTTACTGTCAGTTTCTCTTTTTATGTCTGTAAATGTTTGTCTTATGTATTGAGGTACTCCTATGTTGGATGCATAGATATTTACAATTGTTATGTCTTCCTCTTGGATTGATCCCTTGATCATTATGTGGTGTCCTTCCTTATCTCTTGTAGTTTTCTTTATTTTAAGGTCTATTTTGTCTGATATGAGGATTGCTACTCCAGCTTTCTTTTCTTCCCATTCATTCCATTTTCATGGATTATATTTTCCATCCTCTCACTTTCAGTCTATAGTCTGGAGGTCTGAAGTGGGTTTCTTGTAGACAGCATATATATGGGTCCTATTTTTGTGTCCATTCAGCCAGTCTCTGTCTTTTGGTTGGAGAATTTAATCCATTTACATTTAAAGTAATTATTGATATACATGTTCCTATTGCCATTTTCTTAATTATTTCTTGTTGATTTTGTAGATCTTATTTCTTCTCTCGCATTTCTTGACCATATATGTCCCTTTAACATTTGTTGTAAAGCTGGTTTGGTGATACTGAATTCTCTTAACTTTTGCTTGAATGTTGAAAAGTTTGAAAAGTTGAAAAAACTTGAAAAGTTTTTTATTTCTCCATCAATTTTGAATGAGATCCTTGCCAGGTAGAGTAATATTGGTTGTAGATTTTTCCCTTTCAATAATTTAAATACATCCTGCCATTCCCTTCTGGCCTGCAGAGTTTCTGCTGAAAGATCAGCTCTTAAATGTATGGGGTTTCCTTTGTATGTTATTTGTTGCTTCTCCCTTGCTGCTTGTAATATTCTTTCTTTGTGTTTAGTCTTTGTTAGTTTGATTAATATGTGCCTTGGCATGTTTCTCCTTGAGTTTATCCTGTATGGGACTCTTTGTGCCTCTTGGACTTAATCGACTATTTCCTTTTCCATGTTGAAGAAATTTTCAACTATAATCTCTTCAAAAATTTTCTCATACCCTTTCTTTTTCTTTTATTCTTCTGGAACCCCTAAAATTTGGATGTTGGTGCATTTGATATTGTTCCAGAGGTCTCTGAGGCTATCCTCAGTTCCTTTCATTCTTTTTACTTTATTCTGCTCTTCGGAAGTTTTTCCCACCATTGTATCTTCCAGCTCCCTGATTCATTCTTCTGCTTTAGATATTCTGCTATTGATTCCTTCTGGAGTATTTTTGATTAGAGTAGTTGTGTTGTCTCTGTATGTTTATTCTTTAATTCTTCTAGGTCTTTGTTAATTGATTCTTACATTTTCTCCATTTTACTTTCAAGGTTTTTGATCATCTTTACTATCATTACCCTGAATTCTGTTTCAGGTAATTTGCCTATTTCCTCTTCATTTATTTGGACTTTGGTGTTTCTAGTTTGTTCCTTCATTTGTGTAGTATTTCTCAGCCTTTTCATTATTTTTTAAAAGCTTACTGTGTTTGAGGTCTCTTTTTCCAAGGCTTCAAGGAAAGTTGAATTGTTTCCTTGAAGAAGGTTGAATTCTTTCTTCCTATGGCTCCTGCCCTCCCAAGGTTGGTACAGTGGTTTGTGTAAGCTTTGTATAGGCTGAGATTTGTGCTGAGTTTTTGTTTGTTTTTCCTTTGATGCACAAGGCTGAGGGAGGTGGTAATCCTGTCTGCTGATGATTGGGTTTTTGGTTTTGTTTTGTCTGTTGTTTAGATGAGGTGCCCTGCACAGGGTGCTCCTGGTGGTTGGGTAGTGCCAGGTCTTGTATTACAGTGGTTTCCTTTGTGTGAGTTCTTACTATTTGATATTCTCTAGGGTTAGTTCTCTGGTAGTCTAGGGTCATGGAGTCAGTGTTCCCACTCCAAAGGCTCAGGGCTTGATCTCTGGTCAGGAAAGAAGATTCTACAAGGGCTTTGTTATGGCATTAAGTGAGATTAAAGCAAATATCCAAAAATGAGAAACCAAAGATGAACCCCAGACAAATGGTAGCTACAAAATCAGGCAAATATAATTAAAATAATGGAATATACACATATACATATATACTCATGAGCTAAGTCAGAACAGTCCAACAAAATAAAGTACAGCAGATTGACCCAGCAAACAAAGGAAATAAAAAATTATATTTACAGTTAAGAACAAAACTAACTAAAACACAAACTAGAAAACATAACTAAAGCAAAGTGCCAATTGGGAAATAAAGCAATGACAGTAAAACTAACAAATATGTTGAGAGGATTGGAGAGAAAGAAAAGAAAAGAAAGAAAGAATAGATGTGCAAAGTTAAATAGAAGTAGATAAAGAAGATTTATGTATGTTAAAGATTAATTGCAAGGGGAGAAGAACAGTAAGAAAAGAAAACAAGGAATAAATGTAGAAATAATAATAATAGGTTTAAGAAATTAAAAATTAAAATTAAAAAAAAGAGAGAAAAAAATGGGAAAACTCCACAGTACTGTAAAAGCCCAATGTAGAGGCAGATTTTTATAACAACAATAAAAAATGTGACCGAGAAAAAAGAAATAAGCTCAAAAGCTTAATTGGATTTCTTAGTGCCAATAAAATCAACAACTACAACAGAGGGGAAAGAAAAGAAAAAAAATCCAAAAGTATTTACAGAACAAGTAAAAAAATAAGAATAATAAATGTTTTTCTTGAGTCACTGCTGTCAGAGTCCTTTCCCTCCCTGGGAGTCACAGGTCCATCCTAACTTCCTAGGATGCCCTCCAACATCATGCTGATCTCTGGACCTGCTGTGGGCTGTTCAGATTCTAATTTGCTCCTACTCCTGTGTGTTCTTGCCTCCAATGTCCACAGCTATCAGAACTAGTGTGTTTTCTTTTGTGGGAACTCTCAATAGCCTTTTATATATTCCATAGACACAGAGTCTGCCTAGTTGATCATGTGGATTTAATCTGCAGCTTGTACAGGTGGTGGAAAGGTTTTGGGTCTTCTTCCTTAGATACACTGCCCCTGGGTTTCAATTGTGGTTTTATTTCCACTTCTGGATATGGGCTGTCCACTGGGGTTTGCTCCTGAGGCTACCTTGGAAGACTTGGGTTTGCCCCTGTGAGGGCCAGGTGTGGAGGTGGTGCAGCTGCTTGAGACGCAGGGGTTCTGGCAGCACCAGATATTCAGGGGAGTTGGCAGTTAGGGCAGCAGGAAATACAGTGCTCTAGAAGGGTATGGCAAACAGTATCGGCCAACATGCTCCAGTATTCTTGCCTGGAGAGCCCCCCTCCCTGACAGAGAAGCTGGCAGCCCACAGTACAGGGTCTCAAAGAGATGGACATGATTGGAGCAACCCTGCATGCATAGATGCAAGACATTTTTTGTCTGTGGCAGCCCTGTCCCAGCAAGAGCTGAGCGTGAAGGTGGCACAGCTTCTTGGCTTGTGGGGACTCTGGTGGTGCCAAGGGTACAGGGACATGGACTCTCTCCACCCCAGGAGTTATGGCCCTATCAGAGTCTTTTTTCAAGCCTCTTGTAGCTGGTGATCAGGCCTTTTGTCCAGACATTCTCTTGGCTATTATTTTATTATTTTTTAAATGTACTTGTTTTCTCTCTCCTCTCTTTGGAACTCCATTTAAAAGTCTATTTGAATGATTCAGGTTGTCTCATAGTTCCTTGATATTCTCAGCACTGTTTCTACCCATCTTTTTCAGTTGAATCTTTTGCTTCTTTCAAGCATACAAATATATCATTTTTTAAACAATGGTAATTTTACCTTCTTCCATTCCCATAATTATGTTCTTAAAAAGTGTTTGTGTATGCATATACATTAAAATGCTAGATAATGGAGTTAATAGCCAAAATTACTATTTATTATTGCTCTTGACTCTCATAGGAATGATTCTAGAGATTCACTATTAACTTTGAAGCTCTGCCATATACTTTGAGTTTAAATTTTTATCATGTAATGGGAGTATCTTTCTATCAAATGCATTCTTAGCATCTGATGAGATAATATTATATTTCTCCATTGGCTTTTTAATATGAATTTTCAGGATACATTTTCCATTTATGAACCATTGTTGTATTCCTGACATGATCTTCATTTAGCAATGATTCATTTATTATTTCTTTCAGTGTACTGCTATAGTCAACTTGCTAATATTTTATTTAGAATTTTTTTTTTGCTTTATTAATGAGATTGGTCTTTGTTCAATGCTTGGTACATACCCACATATAATTTGGGTACACAATACTTTGTTGTTAGATAATCTTAGCACTCCTCCTTCCAATTTTTTTTTTTTAAACCACTTTGTGTCAGGCCCTGTGTTGAGCAAGAGCAATTTAAAGACAAGTATTCTTTGGTTTCTGTCTTGGGGGAATATACCATCTAGTAGGGGAGAAAAACAAGGAAGCAGACATTTAAAAAATGAAGTAAAAGTGCAATAGTAGAGGCATATTCCAGGTAATCTGGGAGTATATGGCCAAAACATATGGTTGATTAGTAAACACTGGTTGAATTGAACTCATCTTATTTGGAAGAGAATTTTTGGGAGAGGCTTTGCAGTGAAGTTAACTTTTGATATTATTGATAAAGGAATAGAAGCCAATTTCCTTCCTTTGAGAAGAAATATGTAGAGCTCTGGAAGGCAGAGAGACCTGATTTTACTGTATCATTCTTTTTCATAATCAACACCTGCAATTTCAAATGGAATATTTTTTGCCTTCATGAATTTGTTATGAGTCTTAGTTAGTTTCTGAATTGTTTCCAAATCCTTTACCAAAATCAGCTAAACATGGCTATGCCCTAAGTTCAGCAAAATATTTCAGAAAATAATTTAATCTGTAAGTGGTTTGAGTCCCAGAGAAATTTAATTGAGTTTCTTGCCTTTTAGTTATTGGGAGTTATTTAGATTTAAAGGAAACAATTATATTCTATGTTTATTTTCCTTATATGTCAGCATTTCTATCTATTTTACCTATTTCTTTTATTCTTTTTCTACTGGTCACATTTATAGGATAGGAAGTTGGAGAAAGGAACAAACATGTATAGGTCATCTATATTGTGACCTATACTGCCTGAAACCCTTGCAAGAATATTCTTGTTATCTTCTTTTTCTCAACTGCAGTTTACTCATGGGTATATATATGACAATTATGGTAAAGCTAGAATTCTGGTGCAGATGTGGTGGAGTCCAAAGCCTTTCTACTGTACCATGGAAAGGGTTTGATTCCAGAAAGAAGTAGATGTTTCTGTATATTTATAATGTACTTATGCCTTTCTTTTTAAAAATTGAATATATTTAAGGTATACAATACACTGATTTGATACACAGATATGGTGAAATGATTTTAACAGTCAAGGTAACATTTTCTCACATGGTTACCACCTTTTTTTAAGAGAACACTTGAAATCTATTGTCTTAGCAAGTTTTTAGTGTTCTATACACTATTATTATGTTTGTCATCATGGTATACATTAGATTCAGTTTATTAATTCTATACATCTAAAACTCCCTACCCTTTGACCAGTATCTACATTGCCCCCACCTCCTCACCCATAGTGTTCTACTCTCTACTTCTGTGTTTTTGACTTTTTGTTAGTTGCACATTTAAATGAGATCATGCAGTTTTTTTTTTTCTCTTTCTGTGTCTGGCTTGTTTCAGTTAGCATAATGTCCTCCAGGATCATCATATTTTTTCATCCCTTCATGCATAAATGAACATTAGGTTGTTTTCATATCTCAGATATTATAAAGGTATTGTAAATAGTGCTGCAGTCAACATGGAAGCACAGATAACTGAATATTTTCTTTTAGTTTCTTGCACTATTGACATTTTAAATACTAAAGAAAATCAAGGATAAAAAAGTAACCAATGAAGTAACATGTGTGATATGAGTTTGTATTTTTCGCATCAACTTTACTCATCTTGAACAACCACAAAAAGACCCCATACTTTTATGCATTCTAAGATGTTGTCTTGGGCTTTTAGGTAATTTGGAGGTAATTATGGATGAATCTATAAGAAAAATCAAGTTTAAAACTGATATTTTAGGCTTAAATTGATCAACTCAATTTTCTTCCACTTGTGTATTCTACAGTTTATTGTGATCCACACAGTCAAAGGCTTTGGCATAGTCAATAAAGCAGAAATAGATGCTTTTCTGGAACTCTCTTGCTTTTTCGATGATCCAGCGGATGTTGGCAATTTGATCTCTGGTTCCTCTGCCTTTTCTAAAACACAGCTTGAACATCTGGAAGTTTACAATTTACATACTGTTGAAGCCTGACTTGGAGAATTTTGAGCATTACTTTACTAGCATATGAGATGAGTGCAATTGTGCGGTAGTTTGAGCATTCTTTGGCATTGCCTTTCTTTGGGATTGGAATGGAAACTGACCTTTTCCAGTCCTGTGGCCACTGCTGAGTTTTCCAAATTTGCTGGCATATTGAGTGCAGCACTTTCACAGCATCATCTTTCAGGATTTGAAATAGCTCAACTGGAATTCCATCACCTCCACTAGCTTTGTTTGTAGTGATGCTTCCTAAGGCCCACTTGACTTCACATTTAAGGATGTCTGGCTTTAGGTGAGTGATCACACCATCATGATTATCTGGGTCATGAAAATCTTTTTTGTACAATTCTTCTGTGTATTCTTGCCACCTCTTTTTCATATCTTCTGCTTCAGTTAGGTCCCTACTATTTCTGTCCTTTATTGAACCCATCTTTGCCTAAAATATTCCCTTGGTATCTCTAATTTTCTTGAAGAGATCTCTAGTCTTTCTCAATCTATTGTTTTCCTCTATTTCTTTGCATTGATCACTGAAGAAGGCTTTCTTATCTCGCTTTGTTATTCTTTGGAACTCTGCATTCAAATGGGTATATCTTTCCTTTTCTCCTTTGCTTTTCACTTCCCCCCTTTTCACAGCTATTTGTAAGGCTTCCTCAGACAGCCATTTTGCTCTTTTTGCATTTCTTTTTCTTGGGGATGGTTTTGATTGCTATCTCCTGTACAGTGTCACGAACCTCCATCCATAGTTCATCAGGCACTCTGTCTATCAGATCTAGTCCTTGAAATCTATTTCTCACTTCCACTGTATAGTCATAAGGGATTTGATTTAGGTCATACCTGAATGGTCTAGTGGTTTTCTCCACTTTCTGCAGGTCAGGAAGCAAGAGTTAGAACTGGACATGGAACAACAGACTGGTTCCAAATAGGAAAAGGAGTACGTCAAGGCTGTATATTGTCACCCTGCTTATTTAACTTATATGCAGAGTACATCATGAGAAATGCTGGGCTGGAGGAAGCACAAGCTGGAATCAAGATTGCTGGGAGAAATATCAATAACCTCAGATATGCAGATGACATCACCCTTATGGCAGAAAGTGAAGAAGAACTAAAGAGCCTCTTGCTGAAAGTGAAAGAGGAGAGTGAAAATGTTGGCTTAAAGCTCAACATTCAGAAAACTAAGATCATGGCATCTGGTCCCAACACTTCATGGCAGATAGATGGGGAAACAATGGAAACAGTAGCTGATTTTATTTTTCTGGGCTCCAAAATCACTGCAGGTGGTGAGTGCAGCAATGAAATTAAAAGATGCTTACTTTTTGGAAGGAAAGTTATGGCCAACCTGGATATCATATTAAAAAGCAGAGACATTACTTTGCCAACAAAGTCTGTCTAGTCAAGGCTATGGTTTTTCCAGTAGTCATGTATGGATGTGAGAGTTGGACTATAAAGAAAGCTGAGCACTGAAGAACTGATGCTTTTGAACTGTGGTGTTAGAGAAGACTCTTGAGAGTCCCTTGGGCTGCAAGGAGATCCAACCAGTCCATCCTAAGGGAGATCAGTCCTGAGTGTTCATTGGAAGCACTGATGTTGAAGCTGAAACTCCAATACTTTGGCCACCTCATGCGAAGAGTTGACTCATTGGAAAATACCCTGATGCTGGGAAGGATTGGGGGCAGGAGGAGAAGGGGACAACAGAGGATGAGGTGGCTGAATGGCATCGTTGACTCGATGGCCATGGGTTTGGGTGGACTCCTGGAGTTGGTGATGGACAGGGTGGCCTGGCATGCTGCGATTCATAGGGTCGCAAAGAGTCGGACATGACTGAGCAACTGAAGTGAACTGAACTGAACTGTGTATTCTACATATTGGTCATATCAGCTGTGGGTCATAGTCACTCAGTCA
Organism: Antilocapra americana; assembly: GCA_007570785.1. NCBI lineage: Eukaryota > Metazoa > Chordata > Mammalia > Artiodactyla > Antilocapridae > Antilocapra > Antilocapra americana. The sequence continues at coordinate 8,938,427 of ML664180.1, read as the reverse complement.
TGTCCAACTCTTTGCAACCCCATGAACTGGAGCCTGCCAGGCTCCTATGTCCATGGAATTCTCCAGGCAAGAATAGTGGTGTGGGTTGCTATTCTCTTCTCCAGGGGATCTTCCCAACTGAAGGGTCAAACCCGGGTCTCCTGCATTGCAGGCAGATTCTTTACCCCCTGAGCTACCAGGGAAGCCCATGGAGTATGTATGTAGGATACAATAGAAAACAGCACTGTTTTTGGCCTTGTTTTCTAGTGGGAGGGAGAGACAAATGAGATAAATGTTTCAGGATAACTAGGGGATCCTATGAGAGTGCTTAGGAGGAGAACCTGATACAAAAACATTTCAGAAATTTCCCAAAGTCCATTGTCTTGCATCACCTGAACAAAGGCAAAAAGAGAAGATATGGGTTATGACGAGTATTTCTTTGTGACAAAGGATTAACACACACACACACACACACACACACACACACAAATAATTCTCATTGTGTGTTTGTATGAAAATTTTGGGGTGATGTCTTAGAAATCTTTGTAATGTTTTTTGTGGTCTACCTTTCATTTGCCAATATTATGGTTTCATATTCTACTATTATTCTCTGAATAGAGACAAAGCAAATAAGATGGTAAAATTTGCATTGCCATCACCATGTCATGGTCTTCCATAATTATTCTGAGAGGCTGGCCGTTTGGGATTATAATTCTTACTCCTCAAATTTCAGATTTGGGGCAAGGCTTGCTGTACTACACTGACTCTTAGAATGAAGTGTTTGAGTTTCCTTTTTTGAATAAACTTTATTGCTTATTTTTATGATATGCTTTATTTTATACTTGTTGCTATCTACACATCAAAGGGAAGTTGAATGGCTTATATTTACCATGCCATTTGAAGATAGCTATGCTAAATGTGGTATTTTTCCAAGCAGTGCAGACTTTTTCTTTTCATTTCCAAGTATTGCAAATGCCCTTTTGTAGCACAAAACTATCATTAATAACCATTGAAATGTTATTTTTTCTCAATCTTTTTTCTTGAAAGTTTGAGTCCTGCTATTGACTTAAACATTTTTTAATGCCCTGAGGATTTCCTTTCATAATAATAATAAAAATAAAGAAAATGAAAGAACACTTAACAAGAATGGCATTGTCTCCATGAATAGATATGGCAAAAGAATGAAGTCTATGTTAGGATTATCATCCTTGCCAATATCCTTTCAGGTATATTTTGTAGAATAAATTGAGGGTGAAGGACTAGGAAAGGCTGGAAGGCATAAGCACAGACTTTCATTTTTGGCTCAAGATACTTCAGACCTAGTTAGGGCAGGATTTTAACCTAAAAGGAAGTTTTTCTGCTAATGATCTCTTTAGGCAAAGATAACCCACCCAGTGACACCAAACTGTCTTTATATTAGATGAGGGTGGCATTATAACTGAAAAAGAATGAAAGCAGTTCTTTCTTCTGAAATAGTCTTGACATTTTTAAAATTGGGAAGCCTACTTAAGTGCCCAGATAAATCTGTGTTAGCCTTCTGTGTCTTTATATTGATAGCAGTATCATTAAAAATTCAAACAGAAAAACAGTAAAATAGGGGATGCTTTTGTTGAGTTATGGAAGGTTGAAACTTTCCTATTCTTCTGACAGAGTCTAGGCAGATGCTTCTAAAATAAAACATTTTGAATACATACAAAACGTGTACCTTGTTTTGTGTGAGTGCTGACATTTAGAATAAAAGGATGTTATTCCTCAATTCTGTTCAAAGGGGACACAGTTTGAAGATTTTGCCTTTCTATTCATTGAAAGTGAAGTTCAAAAATTATATACCCTCCAATCATGCTTGTTTGTTAAAAGTTTATCAAATCAACTGTCTGCTGGTTTAAATGTCTATATATCTTTTATTTCCACAGTATGATTTTTAAAGATACGGGGAGGTTTTCTGTGTGATGCTGTACCTATGAAATATTCTACAGTCAGGAATTAAGGATTGTGGAGAGTCATATATGTTATGCCTCTTTTCCAGTCTTCCCCAAGACTTCTTTTTATCCATTTTCATGTAACGACATGATACCTTCACAGCATGAACACCGCAGACAGAGGTGGCTACATTTTCAACCTCTCCTCCCAGTTCACATGCTGGGGGATGTGAAGGGGAAAAGAAATGCTCTACAAATAGGCTGGACCTTACAGTTTGCTCTAACGGAGCAAAAGTTTACATTTGTCAGAGCAAAATGAAGAAGCATGGTAGAGGGCGATCACTGGGTGCTCAGCGTTCAGCGCCACCGCCCCAGTCTAATGGGTAATAGAGTCATTAATTCTGCTGATTAACTTGGCCTTGGGGTTCATGGAAATGACATCCACCTCTTTTTTTTTTTTTTGTAAGCTCAAACTGTGGAACAAGGGAACATAAAAAAACAAGCTAATTAGAGAGAAATCAGGAGAAAAGAAGCGGAGAGAAAAGAAAGACAGTCTCAGCATTAATGAGACTTGTTGGGGAGAGAATGTGACAGGCTCTTCAAAAGCATCATTGCCACATGTGTCACCATTTCATAGATGGCGAGAGCTACCTTTGAGCTTCATGCTGATCGTTAATGATTTGAAACTATAAAAAGATTGAAAAGGTAAAAGGGAAAATGTCAGACTCAACTGGATTTTAATGAGCTTATGTTTTTTTCCTAAGGACAACAGCCTGGAAAGTAGAGAAAGTTCACATCCTTTCTCTCCTTCACTCTCTGGATTTTCATTTCTTTCTTACAGATACAGTTGGCAAAGGAACAAGGGGGAAGGATATCAAAGGTCTAAACTCAAAGATCTGGGATGCGTTCCTTTTCTGAGAAGATGGGTGGTAGCAAGGGCAGCACAGGGGTTTAAATGACACAATAAGGAGAGATTGATGAAGGAGATAGCAAAAGCGCTTGTTTGTGTTTTAGGGACGTGCTGAGCCGAAGCCATCTTCACACTGTGAGATGTAACAAAGAAATCCAAAATGATTACACGGGTTCATTTATCAGTATCACTGCTTCAGCTATTGCTGTGTGCAACAATGAGATGACAAGGCATTTATTGCTGATGGTTGGTTATTAGTCGCATTATAGGAAACAGTAGAGCAGAGCAGGATACATAGACCAGGGAGACAATAGCTTTCTGGGCTCAGAACTCAGCAGGGTAGCCATGTCATTAAATTTGGTAGTGCCAATTTAATTTTTTTTTTTAAATAAACTGGAAAGGAACTTTGAAAATGAATTCTGTAACCCCATTTTTACCTTAATAGTAACTGTTAGGATTTCACTCCCTGGGCTCTCAGTTATGTGTTAGTAGGCTGAGCACACAGAGAAGGCTCACATATTTTCAAAAGAATTGAGTACTAGTGGGAAAATCAGAACCGAATTTCAATTCTTTTCTAGATGATTTTCTTGTGGTCCTTGAAACATTAAATCCTGATTATGGTACAGTACCAAGGAACAAATTACAAATCAGGCACCAAGGTCAAATCAACTGCCTTACTGATGAGTTTCTGATGAGTTCCTTTCTGAAATAAGAGACCTACTTTCCTGAGTTGAAAGTAGTAGCCTAGCTCATTTCAAAGCAACAGGGCTGCTAATAGAATGGGGGCTTGAATCCTTTTTTGTTTCTTCACAGTTCCTCTTCAAGCATCCACTGATGCAAATAAATCTGAACTCGTCATGTATGTGTATCTGAGTTTGCTATGTCCAAATGTGTGCTTTTGGTCTAATTACCTGTAGAGTTATTATAAATAGAACAAAGTTGAAAATAACCAGCTGAAGAAGATCTTGAGAGCCAGAGGGATTATTAAAAAAGAATTCTACTTAAAAAGCTTTCCATTCTAAAGTTTCAGAACAACTTAAACACTAATTCATTCCCTCATCAATCCCAGATTACTGAAATAATTCTGCTCTGGAATAAATGGAGTCATGGAGGTTTAAATAAACTTGACCAAGGTTTTAGTCTTTCTCTAATTTAAGATTAGAAGCTTGGATATGTATTTTAGAACTTACCTTATTTCTGCTCAAGGCCATAGATATACTGTCTTATTCATCTGAAATGCCTTTTCTCCCAGATACTGTGGATTATTAAAATAATTTTTTTTGCAGTTGCAAGCAAGATGGAGGCCCCTTAAACCTCCTCTTTGGTGTTGGGCATGGATGAAGTCCAACATGAAGTGTGGAAGATATTTTTATAAAGCTTATTGGAGAAAATAAGGCTCAGTTCCAACTGGAAAGAGTAGTGTTTCTTGGGATTAATTCCCTGAAGGCTCAATTTAGGAATTTCCTCTTGAAGAAGTCTTTCTTGATCCCTAAGAGCTGTGTTAAGTATCTCGCCTTTGTGCTTTACCGTTGTTGGACTTAGCACATTTTATTGAAATTGTTCACTTATACGGTCGCTCTTTTCTGTTTGAAGATGCAATACTAAGAAAAAAAATTAGCACAAATATTTGGAATAATTGATCTTATTTGTCAGCAGAACTTTAAAGGAAAAAACAATAGATTAGTCTAAATCGATGTCAATCTTTCTATCATATTTCCCCTGTTTTTTGTCATTTTAAACTCCTAGAGTCTCCCTAGTTACCCTCTGGTCTTATTCACAGAAAGTCTTAGAGACCCTATTCATGCTCCCTGTTCTCTCTCTCCTGCCAGTCATTTACTTTAAAGTGACATCTAAATTACCAAACAAAGTAAATGTGTTTATTAAAAAAAAAAATTAGACTGTGCTGGGATTTTGTTGCTGTGTGTGGACTCTCGAGTTGCATGAGGGCTTCTCTAGTTGTGGTGTGTGGGCTTAGTTGCCCTTTGGCAGGTGGAATCTTAGTTTCCCAACCAGGGATCGAATCTATGTTCCCTGCATTGGAAGGTGGATTCTTAACCACTGGACCACTAGGGAAGTCCCCCGAATGTATATTTGTAAGGATAAAATTTAATCTTTCATCAGATTAAATCTTGTCTTCCATAGCCATGCTATAGAATATTTTGAGAATGTTTTTTGGAAGAGAAAATGCTTGGTTTCAGAAGAGACCAGGATAGTTTCCAAAAAGGAAAAAAAAAAAATGGAGCCCACACATTGATTCTTTTCAGAGTTGCTTTCATGGGGTTTTAAATAAGTTCTTGAGTTAGGTAAGTGAGTTGGCAGGCATCCATGAGGTGCTGGGTAATTTACAACTCCCTTCATGTATATTTCCATTACAATTTCCACAGCAAACCTATGGGCCAGCCAAACGAGGTGTTTAATGCCTATCGTGCAGATGAGCAAAGTGAGGAACAGAGAGTATCTGGTCGAAGGGCAGATAGACAGGCAGCTGCTGAGTGGTGGGGGTGGTACTCAACACCTAATCCTCCTGCTTCAGTACTTCTTTTTATGAGATTCACATCTAGACACCAGAATGAGCTCTTCAACTTGCTGCACGTTTACAGTTATAGCATTATTACTGTTGGTACATTTTGCACCAGAAGCTCCTCCGAAAAGGGCATTACATAAAAGAATCTCAAACATTCACTTTTTAATGGCTATTCCTAAAGGTAGACACACTCCTTCTTCTAGAGGTGTACAGATGTTAAATGGCAAAAAATAAAGGCACATGCATAATTTAAATGACACTTGATTTAGGAGGTGCTCAACATGGCGGGATATAAACCTGTGTATAATTTCAATTCAGACAGTAAAAGAAAAAAAGATTTTCTAAGAGAAAAATACTCTGAAGGGTTTGCAGGCCATGGTAAGGGGTTCAGACTCTAGTCCAGGTTAGATGGGCAGTCAGGAGGAGAGTCTAACCTGGGGATCCCGCAAGCCCCTTCCCTTGGGATTTCATGAAAAACCGTGTAGAGATACCTTGAACCTGAAAATAGAGAAGAGGGACATGTCTAAAAATGAAGTGGGGAGAGAAGGTCATCTCCACCCTGAGCAGAAAGGCATGGAGAGGTCTTGGGAAAGCCAGCGTGTGTGTGAGTGTGTGACACGTGTGTGTGTTTGTGGACACATAAGATTTGCCAGGTTCTTGCCAGTAGTGCTAACTAGGAGAGCTATTGAGCAAGCATGGTGAGGGCTCCAGGGATCCTCAGCTGGAATCTGTTCAGGTGCGGCTTCCTGGTCGCTGGCCAGCATTATTTTGCAATGTGCTGGCAGTAACCATCTTTGAAATAGAAACATGATTGCACTTTATTTTAATATTTCTCCCTCCTGTTTTTTCACCCTACTGTAAATCAGCTCTGCTCTGAGCATAAAGTCCTTGCCAAGGTTTCTGGTAACAGATTCAGCCCCACTGGGTTGAGTCTGTTTTCCATGCTTAGACACATACTAAGTTTACTGGAGTTGTCTTAGTTTAAAGGCCCAAGTGAGAAAAATATTAACCACCAGAGCAAACTTTTCTTATGCTTATGTGACATTTGGAGATGAACTATTTCACTACTCCCAAGACCATGGCAGATAGTGGGTCACTCGATGACCTAATGAAGACCTGCCCCTTCTGGTTTGCTCTCTTGCCATGTCGGTTCTGGGAGGATTCTATGGTAAATGAAGCCATTGGGAAATGAATAGATCTCTCTTCAGAACAGTAATTAGAGTAGCTTATACTTAGGTAACACTCTGCATCGGACATTATTCTAAAGACTTTCTATATATTGCTTCATATAATCTTCATCCCACTCTATGAGGAAATTACTATTTTTATGTGATTGTGTAAATGGGGAAACAGAGACACATAAGTTATTTGCCCAAGGTCACACAGATTTAGTAAATAGAGAAGCTAGGATTTGAACACAGAGAATCTAAGATTAGAGTCTGTCTTCTTAACCACCACTATATAGCATCCATCTTAGAAGCTTGAGACTATCTCTATTTTTTTTAATTATAAAACTTTTATTTTATTTTTCATTGGAGCATACCTTCTTCACAGTGTTTTCTTGGTTTCTGCCATACAATGTGAATCAATCATAAGTATACATATATCCCCGCCCTCTTGAACCTCCCTTGCACCCCGCCCCCGTCCCATCCCTCTAGACTGTCACAGAGCAGCGGTGACTCCCTGTGTTATGCACAACTCCCCACTGGCTGTCTGTTTTATACACGGTGGTGTATATGTGTCAATGCTACCCTCTCAGTCCATCCCACCCTCTCCTTCCCCCACTGTATGCACAAGTCTATTCTCTATGCCTGCGAGACTCTCTTTTTATGCCAAGTCAAGGTCAGCTTCCCCAGTCTCTTCAATTCCTATTTGTGTACACATTTCTTTCCTCAATGGAACTTCAAGTAAAGTTTCTTACCTGGTCTTAAACCTAATCAAATCTATTCTTTGTATCACAAATACAAGAAAATTATTTCCACACAGTAGGAGCATCCTTAGCAGTTTTCCTTGGTACTAGACAACACAATTCTTATTTTTGAAATAACCCCTGTCTTTAGTGAGTTCCCTTGGTGCTTGGCTTTGCCCAATAAATTCATCTTCATTTAGTTCTTTGTAACACTTATTATAAGCCCAAATGACCCATAACTGATAATATATTTTAAAAAGCACCTGGTTCTTGCTTCTGGTTCTGTTACCTTAGGAATAAATTGACATGACTTTCTTACTGATTTTAGCTGGATGGTCACATTAGTAGGTCATCAGGTCTGCCGTTTGCTTGTAAACCATTTGAGGTGCAAAACCTCTATTAGAACCAGTTTTTCTTGTTTTTTTTTTTTTTGTATGTAAGGTTTTTATCATTGTAAAATACTCAGCAAAAAGTAAAGTTTAAACATGAGAAGTCTTAACACTGTAGAAGTCAAAGTAATGAATTAAGAGTTAGGAGTTAGTGATTTTCGTCTCACATTTTTCTGTGATTAGCTATGTGACTTTAGCTGGGTGACCCTGAGGAAATCATAATGGGATCATTTTCTTTACTAATGAAACCAGACAGTAAAATTAGATAATGTCTTTTCAATTCTTTTTAGTCTCTAGATTACAATAGCCCCCCTTCCCCTGAACTCTTATCACCTCCACTTTCCACCAGAGATTTGAAAGGGATAAAACTTAGTGGGAAATGCGAACTTTGATCTGTTCCTTTGTTAAGAATGAAAAGCTTGTATAGTTGAAGAAGTTATTGAAACTTTCTGGAGGGAGTTGATTGGTTTCACATGTGCAAATTTACATTTTAGATTTTACATTTTAGAGCACCGTAAGTTGACCTGAGAATTTCAAAGTTATTAGATGGTTCCTTTCTCTTCTGGTGACTTTTTGAAAGATCTCAAGAATGCTTGCATGCGTATGGTCACTAAGGATCCTTCTAACTCTATGTTTCTTTGTGACTGTATTAGTATCACTCCTACTCAACCTGTGACACTATTGGCTCCAGTAGTGTTCTCCCAATCCTTGCTACTCAAAGTGCGACTGTAGATTAGCAGCATTCCTTAGGACCATGGTTGGACCGTTCGTTTGTGTGTGCTAAGTCACTTCAGTCCTGTCTGACTCTGTGTGACCCCATGGACTACAGCCTGCCAGGCTCCTCTGTCCATGGGATTCTTCAGGCGAGAGTACCAGAGTGGGAGGCAGTACCCTCCTCCAGGAAATCTTCCCAATCCAGGGATCCAACTTGCATCCCTTAAGTCTACTTGCCCTGGCAGGTGGGTTCTTTATCACTAGCACCACCTGGGAAGCACTGTTAGGGCTGTAGACCTACTAAATCAGAAATTGCAGTTTAACAAGGTCCCCAGGTGATTTGTATGCACATTAATGTTTGTGATAATCAGCTGTAAATCACGGAGATTGTTGGAAGTTCCTCTCAAAATCTCAGCTTTCTGTTTAATATGGTGCTACCTGAATCAAAATTTATGGGTATTCTAGAAACTCAGATCCTTGAGCTTAATTCCTCTAAGACAGAGTAGGTGTGGTAAGGGAGAGGAGGCGGGCAAAGCATTATTTTCAACACATCCTAGGATGCTAGTTTTCAAGACAGCACTGGCCTACAGCAAAATATGGGCTTTGATGCATTAGGAATCAATTGACTCAAGTTGCATATAGAGAGGCGTATCCAAGAAAGTGAAATCGTGGAGGCAAACTGTGTGCAAGAGGGGCAATAACATGATCCAGTGCTTTGCAGCTAGGATTAGAGCTGAAGAACCATTCAAAATTTATGTGGCAATTAAAAACCATTATTACTCCTTCCCCCATGTCGTAAAACGTTGGGTTGTTTATCAACCAACCTTGTAGGACATTATCATGTTCCCTGTCTTGTGATCCATAGGGCGCATTTGGACTCCTCTGCTTAATGAGGAAGAATATGAGAAAGCTGCTCTTTAGCAAAGGGGCCCTTTCTCTGGTGACCTCCTGCCTCTCGTTTCAGACTAGTCTTTCTTTTCCTTTTTATCATCACTTTGTCAGATATGTCTGATACTCAGTCTCACCTTGGTGCCCCTGAGCCTTGGACCAAGCTGTTGAGTGTCCCATGCTTATTTTTTTCCTCTCCTACTTCTCATTGTCCTTCACTCCTTAAATCTGTTTGTTCTCCATTATCTGTCAATTGCGTCGTGTTAAATAGCTCAACAGTCTCTTTCCTCTGGAATATCTGAATGTTAGCAACAAAATCCTGTCTTTCTCCACATAATTGTCTCTGCTGGAGTCCTTCACATTGTCAGTATAAGTGAGTGGAGGAGAAATAGTGAAAGAGGAGGGCAGTGGTAGTTTGTTCCAAATGCATCTCAAACCCTACCTGGGTTACAATGCAAGAAACAGCTTTAAAACCTTGCCTGGTTTTGTGTTACTCAGCTGCGTTGTTCCACTCCAAAGTTAGTACCCTAAACCATTACACCACTAGGATAGGAACACATTTAATATGTGGTTTCTCTGTTGGTGTAGAACACTGTCTTCTGATTATACTAGTTACATTAACATATGACCATAATAATCCTTAGTCCACATTATTTCAGCTCTTTCCAGGGTCTGTCTTCATTCAATTCTTTGCCTGCTCTTCTCTGGATATTTCGATAGGTATGCAAAGTTATCAAGAAGGTGGTGTATGCTATCAGGTGTAAGCAGTTATACCCTTCACCCAAGACTAATAAAATTAATGCAGTTGATTTTAAGTGATTCATTTGGCTTGGGGGCTACTTGAACATTTCCATTGGATATATTTCATAAGAAACAAATTTGATGAAAAATGGATCTACATTCTCCATTCAGTAAATAGTTGAATTTCTACTTTTTTTTTTGGTAAGGACTGGTATTGGGAGGAATGGGGCATGTGAAGTTCAGGCCAAAGTTCTGTGGCCAGATGTGATGGTTGTGTCAGCTTGACTGGACTACAAGGTGTGTGGCCCCTTGTGTCTGAGAGGGTGTTTTTGCATGACGTTAACATTTGAATCAATGGAAACAATGGAAAAAAAAATCAGATGGTGATGGTAGCTATGAAATTAAAAGATGCTTGCTCTTTGGAAGAAAAACTATGATAAACCTAGACAACATATTAAAAAGCAGAGACATTACTTTGCCAACCAAGGTCTGAATAGTCAAAGCTATGATTTTTCCAGTAGTCATGTATGGATGTGAGTTGAACCCTAAAGAAGGATGAGCGCCAAAGAATTGATGGTTTTGAACTGTGGTGTTGAAGAATCTTGAGAGTCCCTTGGACTGCGAGGAGATCCAACCAGTCCATCCTAAAGGAAATCAGTCCTGAATATTCATTGGAAGGACTGATGTTCCAATACTTTGGCCACCTGATGCAAAGAGCCGACTCATTAGAAAAGACCCTGATGCTGGGAAAGATTGAAGGCAGGAGGAAAAGGGGATGACAGAACAAGATGGTTGGACGGCATCACTGACTCGATGGACATGAGTTTGAGCAAGCTCTGAGATATGGTGAAGGACAGGGAAGCCTGGTGTGCTGCACTCCATGGGGTCACAAAGAATCAGACATGACTGAGCAACTGAACAAGAACAATAACATTTGAATCAGAATCAGTAGACTGATTAAGGCAATAAAATTCTTAATGTGTGTGGATCTCTCTCAGTGAGCTGAATACCTGCTGCTTGATTGCTTTGAGCTGGGACCTCAGTCTTTCCCTGCCTTTGGGTTCAAACTGAAAACTAAAACATGGGCTCTTCTTGGGTCTCCAGCTTGCCAAATGCAGATCCTGGGACTTCTCAGCCTCCATAATCACATGATCCAGTTTCTTACAATGAATTGTGTGTGTGTGTGTGTGTCTGTGTGTGTGTGTGTGTATGTGTGTGTGTGTGTGTGTATTCAGGTATACCTCAGAGATAATGCAGGTTCAGTTAAAGACTACCAAAATAAAGCAAATATTGCAATAGAGTGAGTCACATGAAATTTTTGGTTTCCTAGAGCATATAAAAGTTATATTTACACTATAGTATAGTCTATTAAGTATGTAATAGCATTCTGTCTAAAAAAAACAATGTACATAGCTTAATTAAAAAATACTTTTTTTTTTTTTTGCTAAAAAATGCTGTCACCTGAGCCTTCAGTGAATCATAATCTTTTTGGTGGTGGAGGGTTTGAAATATTGCAGGATTTGCTGAAATGTAACACAGAGACACAAAGTGAGCAAATGCTGCTGGAAAAATGATACTGGTAGACCTGTGGAATGCAGGGTGGCCATGGACCTTCAATTTGCTAAAAACACAGTATTTGCAATGCATAATAAGGCAGAGTGCAATAAAATGAGGTATGCCCATTTATATATATACGTATATATATGTATGTATATGTGTTCTGTTGATTCAATTTCTCTGGAGAAAGCTGATTAACACACTGAGTGATACCAAACACATCTTTCAAAAACATCTCTTTCTTTAGTTTCCCCCAATTTTATTGAGAAATAATTGATGTACATTATTGGGTAAGTTTAAGGCATACAGCGTGATGGTTTGATTTACATATATTGTGAAATGATTACCACAATAGGCTCAGCTATCATTTCATATACATATAATAGAAAGAAAAGAAAAAGGTTGTCTTTGTGACGAGAGCGCTTGGGATGCATTCTCCTAACTTTCCTGTATGCCACGCAGCAGTGTTAACTCTAGTCAGCACGTTGTATGCAGTACCTCTAGTGCTTGTTTATCTTACAACTGGAAGGTTGTACTTTCTGACTGCTTTCCTCCAATCTGCAACTCCCTGCCCTTAACCACAGATCTGATTTTATTTTATTTTTTATGAATTTAGTGTTTTTGTTCTGTCTTGTTTTTCTTTTTATGAGAAGTATTTGCATTGGAAGATATTAGATGAATTCTAATAGGTTTTGTTTCATAAATCCTATCGATGTAAGTCATTGAATAAATCAGTCTGAGGAAGAGTACAATATCAATAGCAACTGGCCAGACTTCAGTCAGTACATTGGACAAAAACCTCTTCATGGGGAGTTTTTGTGAGAGTTGTGACAAGTCTGAAAATGGAAGACAGTATTTCCATTGTCTTCTGAGCTTCAAAAGGAAGGAAGACGTTAAATGCCAACTGCCAGGCCTCAGAGGAGCAGTCACTGTTGACTGACTACATGGCCAAGTCTTCTCTGTCGGGAAGATCGGGAAAGATTATTTCATGTGCCTCTGAGTGTGACTGTGGCAGGCTTTCTCTGTAAGATGTACAGAAAAGAAAATGCTGTGTGTCTTATGGATCAGGAGGCAGGTTTTTCTGGTGAATTAGGCCCTTCCCTCTCAGAATCTTCAATCCCATTCTAATATGGTATTTTTTTAAATTGAATTGGATTCATATAATTTGAGAGAAGGCGATGGCAACCCACTCTAGTACTCTTGCCTGAAAAATCCCATGGATGAAGGAGCCTGGTAGGCTGCAGTCCAGGGGGTCGCTAAGAGTTGGACACGACTGAGCAACTTCCCTTTCACGCATTGGAGAAGGAAATGGCAACCGACTCCAGTATTCTTTCCTGGAGAGTCCCAGGGACGGGCGAGCCTGGTGGGCTGCCGTCTATGGGGTCGCACAGAGTCGGACACGACTGAAGTGACTTAGCAGCAGCAGCATATAATTTAGGATTAACTATTTTTAAGTAGAAAATGCAGTGGCATTTAGTGCTCCCACAATATAGTGCCACCATCACCTCTATCTGTGCTGTGCTTAGTCACTCAGTCGTGTCCGACTCTTTGCAACCTCATAGACTGTAGCCCTCCAGGCTCCTCTGTCCATGAAATTCTCTAGGCAAGAAACTGGAGTGAGTTGTCATGCCCTCCTCCAGGGGATCTTCCCGACCCTAGGAATCGAATCTAAGTCTCCTGCATTGAAGGATGATTCTTTACCACTGAGCCACCAGGAAAGCTCCCCAAATATTCTTTGTTATATATACACTTTACAAAGTATGTACAGTTTGATTAATCAACTTAAATGCTTCGCTTATTCCCTAGAGATATCAGAGCAAGTGTGAAAACAGGATTGTCACTTTGTGTCCTTTTTCATAGCTGTGGTGACTGTATCCTAACACCATAATGAATTTAATTCTCCTGAAGTATTTACATCATGCATCTCCACTCAGAGTTTACAACAAACTTGACATCTCTATTAAGAAAGGAAGTAAAAATGCAGCGAATTGAAGATAAGTGATAATAATAGATAATGGTCATAGTGAAGCAAAATAGGCTATATTTTGAGTTCTTATTAAAACATTTTTTGGGGCTGCTCCACGTGGCACATGGGACATGGGATGTGAGTTCCCAGACCGGGATTGAACCCACACCCCCTGCCTTGGAAACAAGGAGTCCTAAGCCCTGGACTGCCAAGAAACTCCCTAAAAAAATTCTTATCAAACACTGTGGTACAGTTCTTGAAGGTTTGGCGGCCGTCTCTGCCGTCCTCACCCCAGGGGAAGAACACAGCCTCTTCCTAAGACAAGCAGGCAGGGAGGATGGCGTGCAGGCAGTGAATGGCACCAGCGGGCACCTCAGTGACAGTGTATGCAACATCCACTCTGGATTCGGCTTGATGAAGACATGTGCAGTATTTCCTCTCAGAATTTTGTATTTTTTTAGGAGAAACGTCAAAATGTCACAGCCGTGTAAAAAGAGAAACAAAATACAACCTATATGCACCCCCTCAGTTTGGGGACCGTTGCCCACTCGCCTCCATTGAGATCGCCTGACCAGCTCACAAGTCTCTTCTTCATAATGCTGTCCGTGATTCAAGCTTCCTCCAGCCCTTCCCTCTCCCTCACCCCCTGCTTCAGATGGTTGGTGATTCCTTTCTCCACAATGTGTCCAAGAGCCATGCAAACAGGACTCTAACTCGACATGGCATCTGAGCAGGCGGTCTTCAGGAAGTTCCCTCTCTGCGTGCCTTGCTCTCTCTGGCCCTCTCCCCTCTCCCTTCGCCCCAGGCTCGTATTGCTAGGAGCTCACAGGCCATTCTGCGGCCACTCCTGCCCCTTTGCTCTTTTATCGCTGCAACTACTGCAGCACTCTTGGTTGCAAACGACGCTTGGAAGCCAGTTCGCTGGAGCGAGCGGTGAGCTGAGCTGCCACTGCTTCCTGCTGTTCCTGTGATAGATAGCACCGTAAACTGGATGTGATGGGGTTATTGGGCTGTGATTCGGTTCATCCCGAGCTGTATTGATTGGTGGTGGTTCAGCGCTTGCTGCACATTTTATCAATTGACCTTAGAGACTGTATCCTGCCTCGGCTTCTTTTACCTCTAATTCTACTATATCTCCAGTTTTGTGGCTCCTAATTTTCCTTTGGTTGATTTCTCTTAGTATTTCTTTCGTTTTCTATTATCTTGGAAGACTTTTCTAATGAAACCATATTTTTCCCCTCACCATGCTTATTTACTTATTTATTTATTTCTTTACTTAGCCGAGCTTGACCTTCGTTACTCGGGCACATCACTTCTGTCTTTTGAGTCTCCAAGTTCTAAACTCTTTCTGACTGCACAAAGAACTTTTCCAGAATGTTCCAGTCCCTCAAACCAGCTGTTGGAGCTCGGCAAAGGGTGGTGATTTCCTTGCATCAGTCTGTGGCTGATAACAACAGGGCTCCCAGTTAAGGAAGGAAGGGAGGAAGGACTGAAAGTTCTACTTGCCATTATTCTCTGTAATAGGCGGTTGGTGCTCTTTAAGCAATGCCACCTTTACATTTTTAAAGTTCTTTCTTTCCTTCCTTCCTTTTGAATGTTCTGGAAAGTTCCTCTTCTTCAAATGCTCGTATAGAACTATTGGACAATTAAACAAAGGTAGCCATGGAAGTAGAAACTTTGCCTGCAGAGAGGGAAAGGGAAGACATGAAGAAAGAGGGTAGAGGGTGGAAACTGGAAGAGGCAAAAATGTAGGGAATATGATAAGAGGTGGGGGCAAAGTTATTCGAGAAGCTAGAGAACAGAGACAAACGTGCTTCCTGTATAGGGCTCTTGGTGGGTTTGTTTTATAAATGGACACACACACACACACACACATATATAAAGGTAATGGAGTGAGAGTGAGGGTAAAGAGGGGAGGGGCTGGCAAAGTAAATGTTGGAAGAGTTAAATTAATGTATTTTCGTAGATTGTAAACCCATCAGGGAAAGTAAATGTTTAATGCTCTACTGAGTACCTTGTCAAGTACCCTATAATTAATAATAATTACAGACATTATTGTAAAAAATCACAGGAAAATCTGTGTACCTTTAGCAGTAGTGTTATGACACTAAATTATCTTTGATCAGGAATTTTCCAAGAGCTTGATTCTTAGATTTGTTGCTTTTTATTTCCCATAGAAGCAGGAGTTAAATAGACGTATGACTATTTGTTTCCTTGGAAATGAAGCAGACATTGTTTGATCATTGTGTTTGAAAGAACCTGAGATTTGTAATGGCAGTTTTTGTTTACCAAGAACCATGTTGGTTGTAATTGCCCCAAATGGAACAAATACCTGTTTTGAAATTCCACATGTTTATCAGAAATTAATTTTTGAGTCAAAATTGCTGAGGACCAGCCTCAGTGGAATGAGCAAGGAGTGCATGTCATGAAGCTGAAGAGTGTTCTTTTTGTAAGAAAACTCTTCTAATTAAGACTGAAAGTAGTCCAAGAAAAAGGCAGTGTGTTTTGTGTCTCTATCACAACACCAATATATACACAAAGCTTTGCTTTTTCAATGACCAGCCCTACTTCATGTGTAAAAACATATAACTGTATTGTTCAGTCGCAGTCATGTCTGACTCTTTGTGACCCCACAGACTGCAGCATACCTCCACTGTCCTCCACTGTCTCCTGTGAGCGACTTCGAGGTGGTTTAGAAGTGAAGGAAGTGAAAGTCGCTCCGTTGTGTCCAACTTTTTGCAACCCCATGGACTATACAGTCCATGGAATTCTCCATGTCAGAATACTGGAGTGGGTAGCCTTTCCCTTCTCTGCTGTCTCCTGGAGTTGCTCAAATTCATGTCTACTGAGCCAGTGATACTATCTAATGCTCTCATCCTCTCCCTCCCACTTCTCCTTTTCCCTTCAATCTTTCCCAGCATCAGGGTCTTTTCCAATGAGTTGGCTCTTGGCCAAAGTATTGGAGCTTCAGCTTCAGCATCAGTCCTTCCAATGAATATTCAGGGTTGATTTCCTTTAGGATATACCTTTATATTCCTTGGGTTTCCGTCATGGCTCAGCTGGTAAAGAATCCACCTGCAATGCAGGAGACCTGCATTTGATTCCTGGGTTGGGAAGATCCCTAGGAGAAGGGAAAAGCTACTCACTCCAGTATTCTGGCTTGGAGAATTGCATGGACTATATAGTCCATGGGGTCACAAAGAACTGGACACGACTGAGTGACTTTCCCTTTTAGATTCCCTCATAATGTCCCTGTGAAGTAGTTAATAGAGTCTCTATTTTATTAATTAAGAGAACAACCGCCTGTCTCACTGAGTGTTCCATATCAAGAGACCCAAATGGGCAGCTGGGACTTCATTGAATGTCACAGGTATTTTCTAGTGTGTCTTAGGAGTTGGGGGAGTTTGTGGGCTCTGCAAGCCCAGAACATCTTCAGAACACTCATGCTTGGAGCAGCTATGGTTAGGGTTACTTCAAGGAACTTTCTTGACCTGGGCCCTTGACCAGTACTCATTTGGCGCTCTTTCCTTATTCCACAGCCATGAAGGAGAGGATTCATTCTATCTCCTCCTTCCAGTTAACACCTCATTAAAGGAATGGGGTGGCATCAGCTTTCCTCCTGTTCACCTGAGTTTGCTTACAGTTACACTCACTTGTATAGGTTTGTCCATTTGAAGAACTTTTTCATGTCTTCTAAACCGTTCTTTTTTGGAATTGGCCACAGTCACCATAACGACCTCTTTTGCCCTTGAAACAATGGTTCTTAATGTGTGGGAGCATGGATGTCATGCTGTTTCCCCCCACCCCCAGTCATACTGAGATATAATTGACATATTACATTAGTCCAAAAATGTACAGCTTGATGATTTGATATATGTTGCAAATGGCCACATTGTTGAACTTGACATCAGTTTGTCATTATATCTGGTCTGTGGAGAGGTGAGGCATAGCAAAAAAAAAAAAAAAATAGAGCATCTAGGCTGTGCCTTCTCATGCCAAAGTCCTCTGGAAAGAAGCTGATCATTGAACAGCTACACTTTGGGAAGGTATCCACGAATTTACCACAGCACTCAATGAGGAATTTCAAACATACAAGAGTGACTTGTTTTCACTCAGTCTGGGGAGTAGTAGGCATACAGGCATGCTGGCTACTGGGGAGGGGTTAGAGGATATTTATGAAAAAAGCCCACCAGATTTCTCCTTCCTTAAACTTCCACTATATGTCCAACAGCTAGAGTCAGACCTGCTAAGTAACACTTGGGATGGAAGCTTACATTCATTTTAATGACAAGGAAGTTAATCTTGATGCAAGTAGACCACATCACGGGTTCTTCTTGCCTTTATAATGAAAGTCCTCAGGTTCATATGTGAACAAAGGATTAAGAAACATCATACAGACCAGAGGGTGCTACATTCTCAATTTTCAGCTTTTTATTCCACTTACATTTTCTCATTGGTCACTACAGTGGTTAAAGTGGAATTTGGTCAGAGTTATTTTGAAATAGTGAGGGAATACTAGTGAAGGCCTGATTGTTTCTTGCTTTGTAGTTGGTTCCACATCCCAAGGTCTTAGAATCCATGGAAGAAAAATAGTCAAAGGACGAATAAAAGAGATTTTTATTTTTCTTTAGTAGTAGTAATATAACATTGCTATTGCTCTTTTATTTCAAAACTATATGTTTATTTTTGAATAAGTGACAATGTGATTAGTTAGTACATTTTTATTTCTAAGATAAATAATTTTATTGAGATGGGAGTACTCCAAGGAAGTCATCACAACACTGAAATGGTGGGTTGGAATCTTACTTCCTTAGTAAGAAAAAATACAGGTGATAGGTCTCTGAATTCTTTTCAGATCTATGTTTGGGGACTCAGGCCAGAACCATCTTTAGTAAATATGAGGTGCATTCAATAGTACAATTCAATATCTTTTTGTTAAGTCACTGTATTTTGAAATTGTATAACATGTCCTGTTGGTAGCTGAAAATGCTGTTTGAGAGTTAATTCCATTCCATGCCATGGCTCAACTGTGAAAATGTTAGTTGCTCAGCCATGTCCAGCTCTTTGTGACCCCATGGACTGTAGCCCGCCAGGCTCCTCTTACCTATGGAATTCTCTAGGCAAGAATACTGGAATGGTTACCATTCCTGCATTGCAGGGGGACATCTTTACCATCCGAGTCACCAGGGGAGCCCACTGATAAAGAACACCTCAGTTGTTTAAAAACTATGATGCTTCCCGAGTTGTGGTGGAGTTCCTCAGGCCTTCCTGTAAGAAAAATATAACAGCCCTTTTCACACTGTTTTCAATTTAAAAAATTTTTAAAGTGATTGTCTCTATAACAAAGTATCAGGACGACTAATTTTATATGTAACTTCGCTGGTCATCATGCCCAAATATTTGGTCATACATTGTTTCAGCTGTTTCTGTGGTGGTGTTTTTGGATGAGATTAATGTTTAAATCTTTTCAAATGAGGCAGATTACCCTTCATCCCATGAGTGGACCTCATGCAGTCAGGGATTCCCTGGTGCCTCAGACAGTAAAGAGTCTGCCTGCAATGCGGGAGATCTGAGTTCGATCCCTGGGTCAGGAAGATCCCCTGGAGAAGAAAATGGCAACCCACTCCATTATTCTTGCCTGGAAAATCCCATGGACAGGGGAGTCTAGTGGGCTACAGTCACGGGGTCGCAAAGAGTGACTTCACTCACTCATGCAGTCAGTTGATGGCCTTTATAGAACTAAGACTGACTTCTTCCATCAGAGAAGGGATCTGATAGCAGATTGCCTTTGGACTCAGACTACGGTGCTTTCCTGGGTCTCTATCCTGCCAACCTACTCTGTAAATTTTTGACTGTTCCCTCCATGATCATCTTCATTTCTTTTTTTTTTTTTAATTTTCTTTACTTTATTGTGTTGGTTTTGCCATACAATGACATGAAACCACCATGGGTCTACACATGCTCCCCCTCCAGAACCCCCCTCCCTCCCCACTCCCGACTCCCTCCCCCTGGGACATCCCGGTGCACCAGCCCCGAGCATCAACCCTGGGCTGGCGATTGATTTCACATATGGTAATTAACATGTTTCAATGCCATTCTCCCATATCATCCCACCCTTGCCCTCTTCCACAGAGTCAATGTGTCTGTTCTATACATCTCCGTTCCTTTTGCTGTCTCGCATGCGGGGTTCTCATTACCATCTTTCTAAATTCCATATATATGCGTTAGTATACTGTATTGTTGTTTTTCCTTCTGGCTTACTTCACTCTGGATAATAGGCTCCAGTTCCGTCCACCTGAGTATAACTGATTCAAATGAATTTTTTTTTTAATGCTGAGTAATATTCCATTGTGTATATGTACCACAGCTTTCTTATCCATTCGTCAGTTGATGGGCATGTAGGTTGCTTCCATGTCCTGGCTATTGTAAACAATGCGGTGATGAACATTGGGGTACACGTGGCTCTTTCAATTCTGGTTTCCTCGGTGTATATGCCCAGCAGTGGGATTTCTGGGTCATATGGCAGGTCTATTTGCAGTTTTTTAAGGAATCTCCACACTGTTTTCCATAGTGGCTGTACTAGTTTGCATTCCCACCAACAGTGTAAGAGAGTTTCCTTTTCTCCACATCCTCTCCAGCATTTATTGCTTGTAGATTTTTGGATTGCAGCCAATCTGGTGTAAAGTGGTACCTAATTGTGGTTTTGATTTGCATTTCTCTGATAATGAGTGATGTTGAGCATCTTTTCATGTGTTTGTTAGCCATTTTTATGTCTTCTTTGGAGAAATGTCTGTTAAGTTCTTTGGCCCACTTTTTGATTGGGTTGTTTTATTTTTCTCGAATGGAGCTGCAGGAGTTGCTTGTATATCTCAAAAATATAAAAGCAACTCATCTTCATTTCTTAAAAGTGATCTCTCTCTTTCTCTCCCCCTCCTTTCTGTTTCCCTGGAAAACCCGGATACAAGTATTCTTAGAGCTTGTGTTCTTAGAGCTCTCAAAGAGTTCGACACGACTTAGTCACTGAATAACAACAACATTCTTAGAGCTGGAAAGGAACTTGAAGTTATTAATTTAATGTTCTTTTTAATCATGAGGAAAAGTGACATCCAGAGAAACAAATTGGCTTTCCTAAATTACCCAGCTAAGTAATTGCACTTCCCACACATTGTATTTATTGCATATGTGAATAAAGCGACACCCAGAGAAGCAGACTGTAACAGAGAGAGCATATGCCTAAAGCTGACTGTCTGGGTTTTTTTTTAATATAAGGTCTTCAGTGTTTGGTGGGTAGCTCTGAGGAGCAATTGAATAGAGCTTACCACTCAGTAAAGAGTGCTTGTCCATCATTAAATTTAGCCTAGTAATCAGTGGCTGTCATTAAAGAAGAGTAAAATATTAAAAAATGTTAACCAACACAAAACTTTGACCTAGTTCAGAATGCCTTCCATAAAGTTTAAGAAACAAATTTCTCCAAGTATGTGTCTGGGGGAATTCGCTCCATTTCAATTTATTCAGGGTTCTTGAAGCACCTAAAAAAAGGATGTTTTAAAACCCCATTTCAATTATCTTTAATAAGATCAACTTGTCTGATATAGATGCAATATGAGAGGCAGAGCAAAATAGACTTCTCTTTCCAAATAACTCTTTCTAAAACAATTACAGTGCATTTTCTTTAAACCACTCCAGGGTGGTGAGTCTTATTTGTCATTTTAAAGTCCTTCTGTCTTAGGAAAAACACAGCTATAATATCTCTTGGCTCCTAACTGATTTCTATAATGAATATCTGATGGTGGAACCTTGCTAATAACACTATGACAAAAAGTATATTTTTGTCCTAATCTCAAGGATATATTTTTGGGAGTAACCGAAGAGTCTTTTTTGTACATTGTTAGACTTTTGAAAAAGCTTTTTATATTTAAATAACTTTAGATGTACAAAAACATTGCAAAAATAGTACAAAAATTCCCTTAAACTCTTCATTTAGATTCTCCTAAATGTTATCACATCTACTTTATTTCTCTATTTTTTCTGTATTGATTTCTTTTTATTTTATATGTATATTATTTGAATTCATTGAGAATAATTTGCTGATATAAAGCTCCTTTTACCCCTAAGTATTTCCTGAAGCAAGGACATTCTCTTACACAATAATGGTATAATTATCAAAATCAAGGAAATTAACCTTGATGTAGTACTTAAATCTACAGAATTTGTTCAGATTTCACTGATTGTTCCACTAAATGTCCTTTATTTGTAATATAAAAATTTTCTGGTTCAGAATCCAAATGACTGAGTTTTCAACTTTAATGTTTATAACAGGTCAAAGATCAAAGGTTTGCATGAAAATTAATAACCTCCCTTCTCCTCCAGTTCAGTTCTGCTCCTCTCAAATACATCATAATAAACATGAGTGTATTTTTCAATATTGTCTATACTCTTTCACTTATACACATATAAATTATATTTATTTGTTTTTGATTTTGTGAAAATCAGAAAATTTACCACATACATTAAGGTGTATCATGGCTTTTTCATTTAACTGGGGATTTGGAACATCCTTTGAGAAAAACAGATTTATGTAATTCTCTTCTGTTTGTTTTTAAAGCTCTTTTAAATTAAGGTAATAAATACATATTGTTAAAGACAAATGAAAAGCCTTATAACAAAGAACACTAGTACTTTGCTCTTTTGATCTCATAGAAAAGAACTTTCTGCTATTTTATCTGTCTTATAGAGTATTTCATTCTACATTGTAAATAATATTCCTGTGCTACCAAATTCTGACTTTTTGGGCTTCCCAGATGGCCCATGAGTGATAAAGAACCCGCATGCCAATGCAAGTTAGATGTAAGAAACATGGGTTCTATCCCTGGGTCAGGAAGGTCCCCTGGAGGAGGGTACGGCAATCCCCTCTAGTATTCTTGCCTGGAGAATCCCATGGACAGAGGAGCCTGGCAGGCTGCAATCCATGTGGTCGCACAGAGCTGGACATGACTAAAACAACTTAGCATACACAATCCTACCATTTCTTTATCATTTTTAGTAGTATTTTAATCAGATTCCTTTTATGGTATGAGAGGATTTCCCTCTCTTATACTTCTGTTCCTCACTGTATTTCCTATACCTTCTTTTTCGTACAATTATATTTCAAATTTTTGATTGAAATATTTTTAGAGTGTTCATTTTACAATTATGAAATAGTATAATATTTCATGAAATATTGTTCACTGTTGAGTCCAGTAGTATTTTATGGTCAAGGTTTTTCCTTTAAAAACTTCTTTGCTTGTGGTTGAAAATGGTCCCACCTTCTTTATCAACTTAATCTGCATGAAACTAATACTAATTCTTCTCATATATCCAACAACTTTTTCTCATATTTTCAGCGGCTGCTCAATACAATTTTCAGGTGAACAGTTAGGTTTTATTTTTTCTGTTTTGGAGCCTGTGATCCACCTGCTTCGGATGAAGCAGTAACTTTTCTAGACTAACTATACAGTGATGGTCTTGGCACTTCTTTCTGCTTTATTATAGAGTCTATCTTATCCCTGATGCCGTACTGAAATTCCTTTTACCCGGGTCTTCTCCTCTCTGTTGAATTATTCCCTCATTTAGCTGTCACACGAATTTCCATAGCTTTAAGTAAAAGGCATTTTGTTTACGACTTTTTAGACCTTACATATCAGTTTATTTTGCTCTCACAGTCAGTTGATTGGCTTGGTATTGAATTCTGGTTGAAAATTTGTTTCACACAGAAATTTTAAGTCATTATTCTCTTGTATTCTGGTTCCTAGTGTTACTTTTGAACATTCCACAGCTGGTTTTTTATTCAATATTGTTTGAGGATGATTTATATCCTCTCAGGAAGCCATGAAGTTTTTCTTTTTAATCTCTGATGTCCTGAAATCTCATGATTATATACTTTACTATAGGTTTTTTTTTTTTTAAAGATCACTTTTCTGAGCTCTCAGGGGACTTTGTCTAAATGGAGAAGCATGTTTTTCAGTCTGAGAAAGTTTAGTTATTATGATTTTTAATTAATCTCTTGAATGCCTATTAGTCAGGTGGGCTTCCCTGGTGACTCAAACAGTAGAGAATCTGCCTATAATTCAGAAGACCTGGGTTCAATCCTTGGGTTGGGAAGATCTCCTGGAAGAGGGCATGATGACCCACTCCAGTATTCCTGCCTGGAGAATTCCATGGATGAAGGAGCCTGGCAGACTACAGTCCACAGAGTTGCAAAGAGCCAGACATGACTGAGTGATTAAGCACCCAGCACATTAGTCAGATACCAGACTTTGTGGATTGTCTTTTTTTTTTTAACCTTCTATCTCATATTACACATTCCTCTGTCTTTTGTTTTATAGTTTGAAAGTTTTCCCCAATTATATTTTCAGTCCTATGAAATTATGTTTCAATAGTCATTTTTTTGTTTGTCTTCCTCTCTTTCTGCCTCCCTATCTTCTCATTCCCCCCTTTCTTCTTCTTCATTTACTCCTTCTTCCTCCTTCTCCCCTGTTCTCTTCTTCCTTTTTTTTTTTTTTATTAGTTTTGCCATACAATGACATGATATCACCATGGGTTTACATATGCTCCCCCTCCAGAACCCCCCTCCCTCCTCCCTCCCCCCGGGAAATCTCGGTGCACCAGCCCCGAGCATCAATCCTGGACTGGCGATTGATTTCACATATGGTAATTAACATGTTTCAATGCCATTCTCCCATATCATCCCACCCTTGCCCTCATCCACAGAGTCCACGAGTCTGTTCTATACATCTGCGTTCCTTTTGCTGTCTCGCATGCAGGGTTCTAGTTACCGTCTTTCTAAATTCCATATATATGCGTTAGTATACTGTATTGTTGTTTTTCCTTCTGGCTTACTTCACTCTGGATAATAGGCTCCAGTTCCTTCCACCTGAGTAGAACTGCTTCAAATGAATTTTTTTTTTAATGCTGAGTAATATTCCATTGTGTATATGTACCACAGCTTTCTTATCCATTCGTCAGTTGATGGGCATGTAGGTTGCTTCCATGTCCTGGCTATTGTAAACAATGCGGTGATGAACATTGGGGTACACGTGGCTCTTTCAATTCTGGTTTCCTCTGTGTGTATGCCCAGCAGTGGGATTGCTGGGTCATATGGCAGGTCTATTTGCAGTTTTCTAAGGAACCTCCACACTGTTTTCCATAGTGGCTGTACTAGTTTGCATTCCCACCAACAGTGTAAGAGAGTTCCCTTTTCTCCACATCCTCTCCAGCATTTATTGCTTGTAGATTTTTGGATTACAGCCATTCTGACTGGTGTAAAGTGGTACCTCATTGTGGTTTTGATTTGCATTTCTCTGATAATGGGTGATATGGAGCATCTTTTCATGTGTTTGTTAGCCATTTTTATGTCTTCTTTGAAGAAATGTCTGTTAAGTTCTTTGGCCCACTTTTTGATTGGGTCGTTTATTTTTCTAGAATGGAGCTGCAGGAGTTGCTTGTATATTTTTGAGATTAATTGTTTGTCTGTTGCTTCATTGGCTATTATTTTCTCCCATTCTGAAGGCTGTCTTTTCACCTTGCTTATAGTTTCCTTTGTTGTGCAGAAGCTTTTAATTTTAATTAGGTCCCATTTGTTTATTCATGCTTTTATTTCCAATATTCTGGGAGGTGGGTCATAGAGTATCCCGTTTTGGTTTATGTCGGAGAGTGTTTTGCCTATGTTATCCTCTAGGAGTTTTATAGTTTCTGGTCTTATGCTTAGATCTTTGATCCATTTTGAGTTTATCTTTGTGTATGGTGTTAGAAAGTGTTCTAGTTTCATTCTTTTACAAGTGGCTGTCCAGTTTTCCCAGCACCACTTGTTAAAGAGGTTGTCTTTTCTCCATTGTATATTCTTGCCTCCTTTGTCAAAGATAAGGTGTCCATAGATGGGTGGATTTATCTCTGGGCTTTCTATTCTGTTCCATTGATCTATATTTCTGTCTTTGTGCCAGTACCATACTGTCTTAATGACTGTGGATTTAGTATAGCCTAAAGTCCGGTAGGTTGATTCCTCCAGTTCCATTCTTCTTTCTCAAGATTGCTTTGGCTATACGAGGTTTTTTGTATTTCTATACAAATTGTGAAATTATTTGTTCTAATTCTCTGAAAAAGACCTCTGGTAGCTTGATAGGAATTGCATTGAATCTATAGATTGCTTTGGGTAGAATACTCATTTTCACTATATTGATTCTTCCAATCCACGAACACGGCACATTTCTCCATCTATTTGTGTCCTCTTTGATTTCTTTCATCAGTGTTTTATAGTTTTCTATATACAAGTCATTTGTTTCTTTAGGTAAAAATACTCCTAAGTATTTTATTCTTTTTGTTTCGATGGTGAATGGAATTGTTTCCTTAGTTTCTCTCTCTGATTTCTCATTGTTAGTGTATAGGAATGTCAGGGATTTCTGTGTGTTCATTTTGTATCCTGAAACTTTGCTATATTCACTGATTAGCTGTAGTAATTTTCTGGTAGAGTCTTTAGGGTTTTCAATATAGAGGATCATGTCATCTGCCAAGAGAGAGAGTTTTACTTCTTTTCCAATCTGGATTCCTTTAATTTCTTTATCTGCTCTGATTGCTGTGCCCAAGACTTCCAAAACTATGTTGAATAGTAGTGGCGAGAGTGGGCACCCTTGTCTTATTCCTGACTTCAGGGGGAATGCTTTCAGTTTATAACCATTGAAGATAATGTTTGCTGTGGGTTTGTCATATATAGCTTTTATTATGTTGAGGTATGTTCCTTCTATTCCTGCTTTTTGGAGGGTTTTTATCATAAATGGATGTTGAATTTTGTCAAAGGCTTTCTCTGCATCTATTGAGATAATCATGTGATTTTTATTTTTCAATTTGTTAATGTGGTGTATTACATTGATTTGCAAATATTGAAGAATCCTTGCATCCCTGGGATAAAGCCTACTTGATCATGATGTATGATCTTTTTAATGTGTTGTTGGATTCTATTTGCTAGAATTTTGTTAAGGATTTTTGCATGTATGTTCATCAGTGATATTGGCCTGTAGTTTTCTTTTTTTTGTGGCATCTTTGTCGGGTTTTGGAATTAGGGTGATGATGGCCTCATAGAATGAGTTTGGACGTTTACCTTCCTCTGCAATTTTCTGGAAAAGTTTGAGTAGAATAGGTGTTAGCTCTTCTCTAAATTTTTGGTAGAATTCAGCTGTGAAGCCATCTGGTCCTGGGCTTTTGTTTTTTGGAAGATTTCTGATTACGGTTTCAATTTCCGTGCTTGTGATGGGTCTATTAATATTATCTATCTCTTCCTGGTTTAGTCTTGCAAAGTTGTACTTTTCTAGGAATTTGTCCATTTCATCCAGGTTGTCCAGTTTATTTGCATATAGTTGCTGATAATAGTCTCTTATGATCCTTTGTATTTCTGTGTTTTTTGTTGTGATCTCTCCGTTTTCATTTCTAATTCTGTTGATTTGGTTCTTCTCCCTTTGTTTCTTGATGAGTCTGGCTAATGGTTTGTCAGTTTTATTTATCTTCTCAAAGAACCAGCTTTTGGCTTTGTTGATTTTTGCTATGGTCTCTTTTGTTTCCTTTGCATTTATTTCTGCCCTGATCTTTAAGATTTCTTTCCTTCTACTAGCCCTGCGCTTCTGCATCTCTTCCTTTTCTAGTTGCTTTAGGTGTAAAGTAAGGTTATTTATTTGACTTTTTTCTTGTTTCCTGAGGTGAGCTTGTATTGCTATGAACTTTCCCCTTAGCACTACTTTTACAGTTTCCCATAGGTTTTGGGCTGTTGTGTTTTCATTTTCATTCATTTCTATGCATAATTGGATTTCATTTTTGATTTCTTCTGTGATTTGTTGGTTATTCAGCAGTGTGTTGTTGAGCCTCCATATGTTGGATGTTTTGAATGGTTTTCTCCTGTAATTGATATGTAATCTCACTGCATTGTGGTCAGAAAAGATGCTTGGAATGATTTCAATATTTTTGAATTTACCAAGGCTAGATTTATGGCCCAGGATGTGATCTATCCTGGAGAAGGTCCTGTGTGCGCTTGAGAAAAAGGTGAAATTCCTTGTTTTGGGGTAGAATGATATATAGATATCAATTAGGTCTAACTGGTCTAGTGTATCATTGAAAGTTTGAGTTTCCTTGTTACTTTTCTGTCTAGTTGATCTATCCATTGGTGTGAGTGGTGTATTAAATTCTCCCACTATTATTGTGTCGTTGTTAATTTCCCCTTTCATACTTGTTAGCATTTGCCTTACATATTGTGGTGCTCCTATGTTGGGTGTGTAAATATTTATAATTGTTATTTCTTCTTCTTGGAATGATCCTTTGATCATTATGTAAAGTCCATCTTTATCTCTTTTCACTGCCTTTATTTTAAAGTCTACTTTATCTGATATGAGTATTGCCACTCCTGCTTTCTTTTGGTCTTTATTTGCATGGAATATCTTTTTCCAGCCTTTAACTTTCAGTCTATATGTGTCCCTAGGTTTGAGGTGGGTCTCTTGTAGACAGCATATATAGGGGTCTTGTTTCTGTATCCAATCGGCCAATCTTTGTCTTTTGGTTGGGGCATTCAACCCATTTACATTTAAGGTAATTATTGATAAGTATGATCCCGTTGCCATTTACTTTATTGTTTTGGGTTCGAGGTTATATACTCCATCCGTGTTTCCTATCTAGGAAAGATCCTTTAGCATTCGTTGGAGCGCTGGTTTGGTGTTGCTGAATTCTCTCAGCTTCTGCTTGTCTGAAAAGCTTTTGATTTCTCCTTCAAATTTGAATGAGATCCTTGCTGGGTACAGTAATCGGGGTTGTAGATTATTTTCTTTCATGATTTTAAGTATGTTCTGCCATTCCCTTCTGGCCTGAAGCATTTCTATTGAGAGATCAGCTGTTATCCTTATGGGATTCCCCTTGTGAGTTATTTGTTGTTTTTCCCTTGCTGCTTTTAATATTTGCTCTTTGAGTTTGATATTTGTTAATTTGATTAATATGTGTCTTGGGGTGTTCCGCTTGGGGTTCATCCTATTTGGGACTCTCTGGGTTTCTTGGACCTGAGTGGTTATTTGCTTTCCCAATTTAGGGAAGTTTTCAACAATTATCTCTTCAAGAATTTTCTTTTTTTTTTTCTTCAAGAATTTTCTGATGGTCTTTCTTTTTGTCTTCTTCTTCTGGTACTCCTATGATTCGAATATTGGTGTGTTTAACAGTGTCCCAGAGGTCTCTGAGATTGTCCTCATTTCTTTTAATTCTTTTTTCATTTTTCCTTTCTGTTTCGTTTATTTCTGCCATTCTGTCTTCTACCTCACTTATCCTGTCTTCTATCTCTGTTATTCTACTGTTAGTTCCCTCCAGGGTGTTTTTGATCTCATTTATTGCATTATTTATTGTATTTTGACTCTTTTTCATTTCTTCTAAGTCCTTGTTAAAGCTTACCTGCATCTTCTCAATCCTTGCCTGCAGGTTATTGAACTGCAACTCCAATTTATTTTCCAGGTTTTGGATCATTTTCACTATCATTATTTGGAATTCTTTATCAGGTAGACATCCTATCTCTTCATCTTTTGTTTGGTCTGGAGGACATGTATCCTGTTCCTTTACCTGCTGGGTATTTCTCTGCCTTTTCATTTTGTTTATCTTGCTGTGTTGTCCCTTTATTGTGGGGGTTCCTCACTATGGGTGGGGTTGGATGTGTGGTTTGTCAAAGTTTCCTGGTTGGGCTCCAAAGCGGTTCCCTCTGCTTGTTTTAGCGTCTTCTGTTTGCTGGTCTCTCCAGTGTCTATTCAGCGCTCTGGGGTTTGCCCCACTCCTGGCGCAGGCGCTTTCCCCGCCCCCTCTGCTCAGGCTCTCGGTCTCTCGCCCGGTGCGGTTGGGGGCTGCGGCTTCTCCCCTCCCCTGGCCCAGCTGCTCGGTTTTCTCCGCGTGCAGCTGGGCGCATCTTCTCAGGTGTGTGGAGCGCTGATCTCTGGCGCCGACTGTCCAGAATCCCCAGAAGTCTTGGCTAGCACCCAATTCTGCCCGCGATTTGGGAGCAGAAGCCTCGCCGGGGTGCTCTCCGGTGGGAGCTGGGCTGGTCTGCAGCCCGTAGCCGCCCAATTCCGCCCGGCTGTCTCGTGCAGCAGACCGAGTCCTCGCTGCCCTTTGTTCTGTGCCTGGCTGGGGGTCTTCCTCGGGAAGGCTACAAGTGAGCCTGGCGGGGGGTCTTCCTCAGGAAGGCTACCCAGCGGTCTATCTCTGGTTAGCACCCTCGGTTAGGACCCTCGGTCTGCCCCAGGCGGTCAGTCCCAGTCCTCTCCCTAAGCGCGCTCGCTCGTGGGGGATGGGGCGCCTGGGCCGCTGCTCCGCTGGGAGTTGCAGTTAGAGACATACTCTGGGGGGCTTAATTATTTATCCGCTTCTACTCCCGGCTATTTTGCCCTCTGAGATTCACCTCAGATCCGCCAGGGAGAATGTTTCCTGGTGTTCGGAAACCTTTCTCTCTTTCGAGACTCCCCTCCCGAGATGGATCTCCGTCCCTAACTCTTTGCCTCTCTTTTTACTTTTTTTTGGTCCTACCTTCTTTTGTCGGCAATGGGCTGCCTTTCCAGATGCCTGATGTCCTCTTCCAGCATTCAGATGTTGTTTTATGGAGTTTGCTCTGTTTTTAAATGTTCTTTTGGTGTATTTGCTGGGGAGAGAGTGGACTCCCCGTCCTATTCCTCTGCTATCTTAGTTCCCTCTCACTCTTCTTCCTTTTGATCCTTTCTTTCTTCTTCTAGAATCTTCTTGCTTCATAGATGTGTTATTTTTTTTAATCTTCCAGAGAATAGTAATTTTAGTTTGTTTGTAGCTTAACTTCTTGCCAGTCTTCTGAATTGTCTGTATTTCCTTGAAGTTTCTTTCTTTTTGTATGTTTGCTTTAGCCTGACTTCCATGTCAGAAATTTCTCTCAACTTTTGGTGACTCTTGCTACCGAACTGATAGAGCAGTGTGGTAGATCTTTATCAGGGTTCAGACTTTATTAGCTCAAAGGCTTCACTGTAAGTTGGTCAGGATTATCTTTTTCTTCTTGAGAGTCCATCATGTGCCCATTTCTGTAGGTCTTTTCTCTTGAGCACTCGATTTTTTGAGAGAACGTTGTTCTAAAAAAATACCTGGATCACTTATCTATTGCTCCATAGAAAAGGATCCCCAAACAGCAGCTTGAAAAAACATCTATTACAGCACAGGCTCTGTATGTCAGGAATCTGGGCATGGCTTCCTATCTCCTCTGTTTCAGGATCTCTCACAGACTGCAAACAAGGTATCAGCTAGAACTCTAGACACAGCTGGGGAAGGATCTGCTTCCAGGCTTAATGACAAGGCTGTTATTCTTATAGGGGCCCATGTGGGGATGGAACCTGCAACCCTGGTGCTATTGGCATCACACTCTAACCAACTGAGCCAAGTAACCATTTGTTAAGATTCAGTCCCTCATAGTTTGTCGGATTGAACACCTCAGGTCTTTGCTGTTTGTTGGCTGCTCTGTTTCTTGCCACTTGCATCTCTCCACATGATGAGTTACTTCATTAAAGTAAGCAGCCAATAAGACAAGAAGAACAGGCCAGCAAGAAGAGACATACTGTCTTTTATAAATTAAACTTCCCATTACTTTCACCATATTTTATTTATTGGAAGTGAGTCACTAGG
Source organism: Antilocapra americana (assembly GCA_007570785.1). Classification (NCBI taxonomy): domain Eukaryota; kingdom Metazoa; phylum Chordata; class Mammalia; order Artiodactyla; family Antilocapridae; genus Antilocapra; species Antilocapra americana. Next base: position 8,907,255 of record ML664180.1, on the reverse strand, counting down.
TCCAACCCACATACAAAGGAAGGCTGTTAGATGGAGTGTCAGTGCCAGGAGACAGGGATTATTTGGAATATTTTGGAAGGTTGTCAGCTCTAATGCCCAAGGGGTTATTATTCAGTCTACAGACACTTTGGCAGCTGGATAGAGGAAGGGATTGTAAGGTTCATGTCACCTTCTCAGTAAATAGACTTACTCTCTGTTTTTTTCCCCTCTAGCACCTTATCCTTGATTTTAGTTGTGTCTGACATTTTCAAGCTATGGCATTTCTGGTTCAATTTCTTTGGGAAAGGGACGCTTGTTACCCTATAAGAATGGGAAACAGATAGCTTCCTTAAAGTGTGAGGCAGAAGAGGGAACCTGAAGGTATAACTTCTTATATACGTTTATAAAGTCAGTTTCCCTTTTCTTACCTCCAAACTTAAACTCCCTGTTGTGAAATACCTGATTTTCTAATCTCTGAACCTTTTAAAACTTTTTTTTGACAATGAAGCAGTTTGCTCCTCGTTGATACTTATGGGGTCCATAGGTTTAAGTCAACATCATTCCTGTACCCTTTTTCTATCTTGTGAAAAACAGTTGATGTTTGTAATTTGCTGATGTCTCCTACCCATTTTCTTTGTCCATGAGGATTTTTAATTTAAAAAATCTTACTTCTACCATTTTAGCTGGGTTTGGGAGAGGTGGTAATAAATTCATGTGTCTATATACTCAACTAACCACAACACTTTCCATAATTCAGTGTTAAGGAAGGGTTTCATTTTAATGTCATAAAATGGCACATATATCTCAAGGGATGTCTTAGGCAGTAATCAGCAGCATCAGGGTCTTTTCTAAGGAGTCAATTCTTCACATCAGGTGGCCAAAATATTGGAGCTTCATCTTCACCATCAGTCCTTCTAATGAATATACAAGACTAATCTCCTTTAGGATGGACTGGTTGGATCTCCTTGCAGTTCAAAGGACTCTCAAGAGTCTTCTCCAACACCACACTTCAAAAGCATCATATATCCTAGTACCACCATTTTTATTTCTTTCCTCCCTTCCACCCTCCTTCCTTCCCTTCTTTCTTTCCTTCTTGTCTCTCCAGAAGGAAGTAGTGTGAATAGGCCAAATCTTAGTTAATGAGCACTGACTGGAATCTACTAAATCAAAAAAGAAATATCATATAAGGAATGCATTTTTTAATAGTCTTATAGATTAGATAGATAAATGGAGATGGAGAGTAATCAAGTGAGGTCATCTCAGAAATATCCCAGCAACTGAATATATTGTTTGTTATAGAGATTGATGTCTACCTGGAGGGAAGCCTCTAGCTGCATGCCACTGGGCTCCTATCTATGTATGTCCTATTCATCATATTTTCAAAGTCATGCAGTTAAATCAATACTTAAAAAACATGTTTTTCTAACCTGTGGGAAGCCTACTTGCATTGTAGGTGAAATCCATACTGCTAGTTTAAAGAAATATTTTTGTGTTTTTGTAACTAATCTTAGGCCTGATACTCAAAAAAATGGAAGTACTATTTTCCTAACTACCCTCATCTCCACTCCCATTTTGTGCTCTTGGATTTTGGGTTTAAGACTGAAAATTATCTCAGTGGTCTGGTTAGGAAAAGGGGTTGAAGTTGACAAGGTAAAATATAAATGGATAAATATAAAATTTGACATTTAAGAAATGAGTTGTATCAGCATTTTTAGGTATATATGTATCTATATAAAAATATTGTAGATATATTCACACACTTACACACAGAATAATGCCTGTCAAAAATACCCAGGAGTTCCAAATTCAATCAGAACCAAAGATGAGATTCAAGAGTTAAAAACAGTCGTAATTAAATGTTAGACTGCACTTATAAAAGCCTAAATAAGGTTCAGATTATGTAAGACTATCTGTTAATATCTGGAGTGTCATAGCTATTCTAAGAATTTTATTTTATTGCAAATAGAGACTAAGTAAGACTGGAATAGTCAAGTCAGTGAAAACTATCTCATACAGAGAACAGCTAGGGAAAAGAATGCTGATAATGAACAGGAAATTTTTAGGAGACATTAAAACACTGAAAGCCATATGTACAATCCTTATATGCAAGACAAATGATTTTTTTTTCTGTTACCCTAGATGAGAATTACTTCTCAGATTTCCCACTGAAGTATGTGTAATGATACTTGTCAAATTTCTTTGAGAACACACATTTCACTTAAAAACATTATCCAGATATAACAATCTACTTTTTAATGTATATTTCTGTTGTAATATAAAACGGTACTTTTTCCCCTTCCCTTCATATCTTCAGGAAAGGGCATTTGTGTTTATTCTGTACTATCTTTTGTTCTCTGGCATACACAAGTATGCCTGGGTATCCATACTATAAGTTGAAATGAGACCAATGGGCTTCTGCTCATTGGTTCCCAGGAGTATATTTTTTCACTTATTTCAAGTCAAAATACCAAATATATATAAATTTCTAAATATTGGCTGTGTTGTCTTGAAAATAAGAAAGCGGCATCTGAATAGTCATTTTCAGGTTTGTTTGTATGGTTTTTGGATCAGTTATAGAAGAGATTTCTGCTGTAAGTTCAGGCTGAACTGGGTAATTTATGAGTTCTTTGAGTGTAGGATAGCTTTAATGTTGAAAATTACATTTGGTATCCAAGGAAAGGAAAAGTGATGGGAGAAACAAGAAACTTGTCAGATAGTCACATCAGTCAGTTCAGTTCAGCTGCTCAGTTGTGTCCGACTCTTTGTGACCCCATGGACTGCAGCACGCCAGGTTTCTCTGTCCATCACCAACTCTTGGAGCTTGCTCAAACTCATGTCCATCGAGTTGGTGATGCCATCCAACCATCTCATCCTCTGTTGTCCCTTCTCCTCCCTCCTTCAATCTTCCCCGACATCAGGGTCTCTTCCAATGCTGGGGAAATATCAGTTAAATGTTAAATACTAAAATTTTGGATCAAAGGAACAAAACTTTTCAGTTAAAAACAAAGGCAGAGATTTCCAGGTAGCTTGGGAAAATGGCTATTACTGACTTTGAATTTCTCCACGCATTCTCCAAAAGCTGTATGGATCAACAAGAACAAATACAATCAATGTACAAAACCTAGCCAGAAGGAAAATAATACCATCAACTTTAAATCACTTATAAATAGTAAAATATACACCAAATTTCAGCACAACAATCAACTTCCGCTCCTGCCCCAAGCCCTTCTGGAGAGTAAGAAGTATGTATACATTTATATGTCTCTTTCTTTTTTTTTGTCTTTTTCTTCCCTGTCCATTCATTGTGAAATTATTTAAAATGCCAAACAGCTATTAAGAAAATCTAATAGTAGCAGAATTACTGTGTAACTTGTGGGATGTTTATGTGTTGAATTACTAGGCAGTCGTGAAGAGATTATACCTTTTGTTCTGTGTTTTCTCAAATTCTGTGTTAGTCCATTTCATATCTATCTATCACAGGCCAATTATATTAGCTACACTTTCTTATTTTGTATTCTTGATGCTCTGGAATTTGTCGCCTTGCTGACAGGGGCGAGACTGCCCATCCTCGGGTAATCTAAGAGCCAGTTCTTGGAGATAACAAAGGGCTTGGCCAGGAGTGTGTCTTCCACACACAGACCAACACATTTCAGGCTCATGTCCTTACATACTTCCTTATCAGTGGCTCACACACCAAGCCAATATTCCTCCTGCCCTAAATCAGCCCAGCGCCAGGAACCAGGAAACTAAAGACCCCCTCTGTGTCCCAGAGCTCGTCAGGAGCATTCACACTAGCCAGTCCTAAGCTCCCTGCCCTGCCCTGCCTCGCTTTTCCTGTAGAAATCCCAATAAAGCGCCTGGCCAAGGCCTTCCGCTCACTCCTGTCCCCTGCCTGCTGAGCACTCTGGTGCTTCTTTGGTGGTTCTGCATGTCACAGTGACCGCCTCTCTGAGACCTGTGAGTGTAAGGCGCACATCAGAGGTACTGTGGGTTCGGTTCTGACCACCACAATAAGCCAAATATCACAGAGAAGGGAGTCACACGAGTTTTCTGGTTTTCCAGTGCATATGTAAGTCATGTTTACACTATATTGTCATCTATCAAGTATGCACTAGCACTATGTCTAAAAGAACAATGTACATTCCTTAATTAAAAAATAGTGCATAGTTCAGTCACTCAGTCGTGTCCGACTCTGCGATCCCATGAATTGCAGCACGCCAGGCCTCCCTGTCCATCACCAACTCCTGGAGTCTACCAAAACCCATGTCCATCAAGTCAGTGATGCCATCCAGCCATCTCATCCTCTGTCGTCCCCTTCTCCTCCTGCCCCCAATCCTTCCCAGCATCAGGGTCTTTTCCAATGAGTCAACTCTTTGCATGAGGTGGCCAAAGTACTGGAGTTTCAGCTTCAACATCCGTCCTTCCAATGAACACCCAGGACTGATCTCCTTTAGGATGGACTGGTTGGATCTCCTTGCAGTCCAAGGGACTCTCAAGAGTCTTCTCCAGCACCACAGTTCAAAAACATCATTTCTTTGGCACTCAGCTTTCTTCACTGTCCAGCTCTCACATCCCTACATGGCCACTGGAAAAACCATAGCCTTGACTAAACGGACCTTTGTTGGTAAAGTAATGTCTCTGCTTTTAAATATGCTATCTAGGTAGTATATTTAAAAATACTAGGTATCATAATTAACAATATCTAGGTAGCATAATTAAAAAATACTTTGCTACTAAAAAATGCCAACTATCATCTGAGCCTTTAGCAATCTGTAGTCTTTTATGCTAGTGAAAAGTCTTGCCTTGATATTAATGGCTGCTGACTGATCAGGATGGTGGTTACTGGAGGCTGGGGGTGGCTGTCAACTTTTATTTAAAATTTTATTTCTTAAAATAAGACAAAAAGTCGCTGGATCAATTGACATATCCTTTCACCAACACTTTGCCTGTGACCTGCAAAGTTGTCTGATAGCTTTTTACGTACAGTAGAACTTTCAAAATGGCAATCAATCTCCTCTCAAGCTCTGCCATTGCTTTATCAACTAAGTTTACGTAATATTCTAAATCCTTTGTTATCATCTCAACAGTTTTCACAGCCTCTTTTTTCCAGGAATAGATTCATTTTAAACTATTTATTTTGCTCATTCACAAGAAACAACTCTTCACCTGTGAAAGCTTTATATTTATAACAAATATATAGTACTAGTCAAAAAGTTTGAAATACTACAAGTATTATCAGAATGTGTCACAGAAAAAGGAAGTGAGCAAATGCTGTTGGAAAAATGAAGCTGATAGACTTGCTGGATACAGAGTTGCTATGGATTTTCAATTGTAAAAAACCCAGTATCTGTGAAGTGCAATAAAATGAGGTATGCTTGTAATAAACTTTGTTCCAGGCCTCATTCTTATGCCTTCTGGAGGCCAACCTGACTCTACTGTACTTTACATATCCAACACCTACATTCTTGGAACATATTTATGTCCCAGGAAAATGGTACAAGCCTGTATTAAAAATAACATTCCAGTTTCTAATACATATATATGTGTTTATATACTAAAAATATTAGAAGAAATTGCACCAAAATATTAATAGGGACTATTATTGGTGGTGTGATACAGGATGACTTCAATTTTTTTTAACATTTTTCTATATTTTCAAAAGTTTCAATAAGTTCAACATGATGCATTCAACATGGATGTAAATATGGTTGTTTATATCTCTGTCTAGCTATACCAACCTATTATTTTACATTCACAAAATTGAATTAATACTAGTGTTCCCAGTTCCAGAACCTAATTCATATAATAAATTTTCAAAGCTGAGACTTTAAGAATGACATATGTTAATACCATTCCATTCTCTTAACCTTCTTAAATCTGATTTCTGATTTTTTTGTATCATGTCTCTGTCTTCTCAAATAAATAGAAGGGCAAAGAATGACACATATCTCCTGGCCTCCATGATATAGAAAAGATACTATTGTGAGTATGACTGATGTCTGATGGAATCAGTTTCCAAAAGAAAAACTGAGTAATAGAATAAAATAGAAAGCTCTAATCTAAGAAATTATGACTCAGTCCTTACTCATTCTTCAAATGAACTCTTTGTAAACTATGACCCATGAGTGTTCTTATATGCAGGAAATATTTTCCTTTGATTTCTGATTTAATTTTGAATCAAGCTTAATGATTTTTAGTCTGTGATGTGGCCAAGTCCAATGGTAAGTAAACGCCCTCTGTGGAGAAAAGGGTTTTATCATTTTAAGTTGGACCAACTGAAATAAAAACTTTAATTGACTCTCAAACTGGTAGATATCCCACCCCCAAGCAGAACATAATCAAAGATTTGATGCCACATCAATAACTGAAATTAAAACTTTAAGAAGTGATGAGCTAACAAATTGTGCTGGATGAAAGATTCTGGGGTGGAGTATGTCCTCTAGCCTTCCTGATTTTAGATACTGAAGCCTTTAAAACCACAGGCCAGGACATTTCTTGTACCATTGAAAATATTAATTTGATGCTAGACAATGAGAAATAAATGTGCAAGATATATTAAGTACATGTCAACATAAGTCTAGATGTGAGATTTTAGTGAACTCCCAAAAGACATCCATGATTCTTAATAAATTTCCTTTTCTATACAAGAATTCTAGGTGGCTGTGTGTGTGTGTGTGTGTGTGTGTGTGTGTGTGTGTGTGTATGTGTGTGTGTGTGTGTATTTCAATATTCAATAGTAGAACTAATGGATAGAGGCAGGTAAAAAGTTTTGTGAGAAATGAAACTCATAAGATTGGAAGGACAGATGCTGAAACTAAAGCTCCAATACTTTGGCCACCTGATGCAAGAGACAACTCATTAGAAAAGACCCTGATGCTGGGAAAAATTGAAGGCAGAAGGAGAAGGGGACGATAGAGGATGAGATGGCTGGATGGCATTACTGGCTTAATAGACATGACTTTGAGCAAACTCCAGAAGATGGTGAAGGACAGGGAAGCCTGGTGTGCTGCAGTCATGGGATCGCAAAGAGTTGGACACAACTGAGCAACTGAACAACAACAACAAAACTCATAAGAATTTTTCATTTGTTTTTAAAAACTCCCATGGAAAAAATGGGCTTCCCTGGTGGCTCAGTGGTAAAGAATCTGCCTGCTAATGCAGGAGACGTGGGTTTGATCCCTGGGTCAGAAAGATCCCCTGGAGAAGAAAATGGCAACCCACTCCAACATTATTGCATGGGAAATCCCATCAATAGAGAAGTCTGGTGGGCTACAGTCCATGGGGTCACGAAAGAGTCAGACATGATTTAGTGACTAAAAACAACAATGGAAAAACTAATATTTATCTATCTCATGTAATCTGTTAACTCTGGTCACAGTAGAATGGTTTCTTCTATGATTGAAGTGGAACATTTTCTTAAAAATAAGATCTGTAGTCTACAAATGTAATTCCAAATTAGAAGTTATTTGGAATTACATTTGTAGATTACAAAATCAATTGTATGTAGACATTAAACAAAAATCTATTTAAAAGTTATTTTATACAAATAAAGATAATATTATCTGTATTAATACTACTGAAGAAAAGAAAAGTATACATACATTGAATATATTCATATAAAATTCTTGTGATTTCTCCCTTAATAAATAAAACCAGATGATCTAAATCTAAAATATTCAAGTTATCTTTCAATCTAGATAATTTAAAAAATATTTAAGAAATTTAATTATAGTTGATTTACAATATTGACTTAGTTTCAGGTATACAGTTTCAGATTCTTTTCCATCATAGGTTATTACAGAATACTGAGTATAGTTTCATGTGCTATACAGTAAATCCTTGTTGTTTATTGATATTATATATAGTGCTGTATTGTATTAACCCCATACTTCTAATTTATCCTGCCTCCCCTTCTCCCTTTGGTACCTGTAAGTTTGTTTTTTTATGTCTGTGAGTCTATTTTGTAAATAAATCAGTTTTTATTATTTTTTAGATTCCACATATAAGTGGTACCTCTCTGCATGACTTACTTCGCTTAGTATGACAATCTCTAGGTTCACCCATGATTCTACACATGACATTATTTCATTCTTTTTTTTATGAGTAGTATTCCATTGTGTGTGTGTGTGTGTACCACATTTTCTTTATCCATTCCTCTGTTGTTGGACATTTGTTTCCACGTGCTGGCTATTGTGAATAGTGCTGCTATGAAAATTGATGTGCATGAATCTCTTCAAATTAGAGTTTTCAACTTTTCTGGATATATGCTTAGGAATGAAATTGCTGGATCATATCGAAACTCCTTTTTTTAGTTTAAAAATCAATCTATGTAATTTTAAGTGCATTCTGCCAGAATGCTTATCACCTAAGGTGGAATATATGTGTATATAGTTCTTTACAAATAAATGCTGTAATTTTTTATTTCTAAAAGCAAATTTCCCCCACTGTCCATTCCTTATGTTAGAGGACTTGATGGGTCCATCACTTGGGTTGTTTGGTTATTTGTCTGCACTATGGTGTCTTGCTGGCTGGAATGTACTATAACTCTTTTTGGAACATCTTGTGTTTCTTCAAAACAAAGCACAATTTGTTTTAACCCCATCCTTTCCCTACTGCTGCCTAACTAACATAGCTTCTCTTCCAAAACATTGACTATTGTCAAGAACTATAAAAGGTCCAAGATATTACTCCACTTGCACAATAATATGTTAGCTTGCCACAATTTCATGGATGCTGGCAGAAGACATGAGAATCTCAGGTCAGAGATGAAGAAGTCACAGTAGCTGGACCAGTCAGTTTCCCTTTGTCTCCATATTCCATGGGGATGAACGCAGGTGACTCCAGATGGATGGATTGAACCCTGTGTGCTGTGTTTCAGGAGAGAACTCTTGACTTGTGGAATCTGAATCTTTTATGGTGAGCAGTGTGCATGCATGTCTTTTTCTTTGGAAGGAGATACCTTTTCCATACAGGTTAGTGAACAAACATGTTCTTTGCTCTTGAGAGAGACACTATCTCCATCTTCAAAGACTGGCTTGATCTACCAATATCTTTTAAAAGATAGTCTAGAACAAAGGGTTGTTTGTACCTCTGCTTGCAAGATGTGCAGAAATGCAAGGCACATGGAAAATTGCCTTACAACAAATATGTGAAGATTGTACTTGGGAATGGGTTTCCAAATAAACAAGTCTCAGGAATTCTAGGCTCCTTGGTGATAAGTATTGTACATACCATATTTGTCATCGAAGGTTAGGTGGCACTCAGGATTGTGTGTTCTATGCCATAGACGCTTCTACGCTTTACCTCCATGAACCACTATTTGTACTTAAAGACACTGCTGTGCTCAACCTATAAGAACCATGAGGGATTTGGTAGGCAGGATTCTAGGGTGATTACCAAAGACCTTCTTTATCTTTGTATAATCCTCTTCCATTGAGTGTAGGTGGGACCTCTGGATATGATGAGTTATCACTCCAATGATTATGTTGCATTATATTATAAAAGGGAAAATTATCCAGAGTGGGCATGGACTAATCAAGTGACCCTTTCAGAAGCATAGAGTGTCTCTGGTTGATAACAGAGGAAGAAGTCAGAGAGAAGAGTATCCGTTGATCTGGAAGAAAGCACAGGTTGGTGTCCTACACTACCTCGGTGGGCCACGTGGTGAGGAACTTTGGAAAGCCTCGAGGAGCTAACAGTTCCTGACAGACAGACAGCAAGGATCATGGACTTCCATCTCATAGCTGGAAGGAACTGAACTCTTCAGTAACCGTGGAAGACTGGGGAAGGCCACAAGTCCCACTCCAGGACACAGGTTGGACAATACCTTGATTTCAGTCTGGCGAGGACCCAGAGAACCCAGGATCGCCCTGTCTGGACTTCTGTAAGCTGGTGCATGGGGACTGTTTCAAGCCACCAAGTTCTTGGTGATTTGTGTACAGCAATAAGAATTTGCTCTATGACTCAGGGAATCGAAACCAGGTCTCTGTAACAACCTTGAGGGGTTGAAATTGGTGGGAGGTGGGAGGGAGGTTCACGAGGGAGAGGACATACATGTACCTGTGGCTGATTCATGTTGATGTATGGCAGAAGCCAACACAATACTATAAAGCAATTATCCTTCAATTAAAGGTAAAAAAATTTAAAAAAATATGAAGGAGGACCAAAGTAGGGTATCTCTTGTTTGTAGCATATACATTTGAATTTCCTACAGCTTCACTGACTATTTCATTATATAACTTAAAGTAACCAGTCTAATCAATTATTTTCCTATAATCCTTTCCGTGAATTTTCTCTTAAGTTTTCCTGAGTGACAAATTCTTGACCAATTCAAAATGAAACCACGATTTATTATTTTATTATTTTTTTTTACTATGTCTTAGGTACAAATATTAAACTCCCGCACAATTGCACTCATGTCACACACTAGTAAAGTGATGCTCAAAATTCTCCAAGCTAGGCTTCAACAATATGTGAACCATGAACGTCCAGATGGTCAAGCTGATTTTAGAAAAGGCAGAGGAATCAGAGATCAAATTGCCACCATCCACTGGATCGTTGAAAAAGCAAGAGAGTTCCAGAAAAACATGTATTTCTGCTTTATTGACTATGCCAAAGCCTTTGACTGTGTGGATCACAACAAACTGTGGAAAATTCTGAAAGAGATGGGAATACCAGACCACCTGACCTGCATCTTGAGAAGTCTATATGCAGATCAGGAAGCAACAGTTAGAACTGGACATGGGACAGCAGGTTGGTTCCAAATAGGAAAAGGAGTACGTCAGGGCTGTATATTGTCACCCTGCTTACTTAAATTATATGCAGAGTACATCATGAGAAACTCTGGGCTGGAAGAAGCACAAGCTGGAATCAAGATTGCTGGGAGAAATATCAATAACCTCAGATATGCAGACGACACCACCCCATGGCAGAAAGTGAAGAACTACAAAGTCTCCTGATGAAACTGAAAGAGGAGAGTGAAAAAGTTGGCTTAAAACTCAACATTCAGAAAACTAAAATCTTGGCACCCGTTCCCATCACTTCATGGCAAATAGATGGGGAAACAGTGGAAACAATGTCAGACTTTATTTTTTTAGGCTCCAAAATCATTGCAGATGGTGACTGCAGCCATGAAATTAAAAGATGTTTACTCCTTGGAAGGAAAGTTATGACCAACCTAGACAACATATTGAAAAGCAGAGACATTACTTTGCCAACAAAGTCTGTCTAGTCAAGGCTATGGTTTTTCCAGTAGTCATGTATGGATGTGAGAGTTGGACTATAAAGAAAGCTGAGCACTGAAGAATTGATGCTTTTGAACTGTGGTGTTGGAGAAGACTCTTGAGAGTCCCTTGGACTGCAAGGAGATCCAACAAGTCCATCCTAAAGGAAATCAGTCCTGAATATTCATTGGAAGGACTGATGTTGAAACTGAAACTCCAATCCTTCGGCCACCTGATGTGAAGAACTGATTCATTGGAAAAGACCCTGACACTGGGAAAGATTGAAATCAGGAGGAGAAGGGGACGACAGAGGATGAGATGTTTGGATGGCATCACCGACTCAATAGAGATGCGTTTGAGTAAATTCCGGGAGCTGGTGATGGACAGGGAGGCCTGACATGCTGCAGCCCATGGTGTGGGAAAGAGTCGGACATGACTGAGCGACTGAACTGACTGACTGAAGCACATACATTATGCTTTCTATACATGATCTCATTTAAACTTCACAACAGTCTTGGAAGGATATGTTCCTATATTTAATAAAAAGCAGCTGCATTACCAAATGTTAAATAGATAGCCAGTGGGAATTTGATGTATGATGCAGGGAGCTCTACCCAATGCTCTGTGACAACCTAGAGGGGCGGGATGGGGTGGGAGGTGGGAGGGGATGTCAAGAGGGAGGGGATGTATGTATACCTATGGCTGTTTCATGTTGATGTATGGCAGAAACCAACATAACATTATAAAGCAATTACCCTCCAATTAAAAATAAATAAATTTTTAAAAAGGACTGCAATTTGAGGGTTAAGTACCTAATTAGAATAAACTAACAAGTTGTGGAGTTAGGATTCTAACCTCACTGTGTCTAACTTAAAATCGGATTTTTATATGCTGCATGGTATTCTCTCTCAATACTGAAAAGAAAAGTCATGATGGTGTGCATTGCTCATAATTACCAATAGCTGGTACTGCTCAACTTCTGAGTACAAGGGGGAGGGGCCTGCTTACTCTGTTGAAGTTAGATGTGATCATATAATTAGTGTTGGACCGTGCAATGTAAATAAAAGTGATATACATCCCATCTGGGTCAAGGCATTTGTTAGTAATAGCTAGGACTTGACTCTGCAATTTCCCCATTCCTTCCAGAACTATCCTGGAAGCCAAGAGTTCAGAGGGAGCCCAGATTTGCCTTGGTCCCTGCGTGGCTCTGATAAGCAGAGCTTCCCATACTGGATTTATCACAGGAGAAAGAAAGAAACATTTGTTGTTTGAGGCCACTGAGACTTCAGAGCTGTATGGTTACTGTTTGGTTACTGTATTGTTACTGGCTCAGACTAGTCTTTCCTGCCTAGTACAATTGCTTGAATTAGCATTATAACCAGCAAGGTCTGTAATTCTTATTGATATATTTGGATTGGTTTTGGGCACTAGCTCCCACCTTATTATACTCTGTGCTTTCATTGTACTAATCTGCTTGCAGGTCTCTGAATGCTTAGTCTTTTTTTTATAACCTCAGGACCTTTGAACCCTTTTCCCCTCTGCTTGAAATAGGAAAGTTCATCATAGTGGGTGGTTCATCATAATGGGCTACAGATTCAGGCTAGTCTATATTTTTATCCAGAAATATCTACTTCCTCTCTGTATGGCCTTTTGTAAGTAGCTTAACCCTTATTGCCCCCACTTTCTTTTTGAAAAATAGGATAATAATATTGCATCTATCATAGGGGGGCTATGAATGTTAACTGAAAAACTGAAATATTTAGAATAAATGCTGTTATTGCTATTGTTATTAAAAACTTCACTCAGATGTCTTCTCTTCTAGGAAGTCTTCCTGATTCTTCTGTGTTTGATTAGATAGCTCTTTATTGTGCTACTGCAATGGATTGGTAAGACCTTTATAAAACTGTATCAAATACTTGTCTGTCTCTTCTCTAATGTCAGCATTTGAAAAATGTCAGTTGGAAGTAAAATAATGTATTGCCACCACCCAGTAGTCAATAAATATTTTCTGAATGAATAAGAAACTTTGAGTCAATAGCTGTGGGCCTAAGCTAGTAATTAGTACTAAGGAAATAATTATGAGCCTCAAGTAAAATTAATCTTATAAATGATAATCGCATGAATTAATCTAGTTACAGAAGTGTTCTTCTAACTACCTTGATTGATCAAAGCTTCATTTTTTAGAATTATGTTAAATGGGGTGTAATTTTCAAAAATTGAGATCATTTTTGATTTTCTAAAATTGCTAAAAGCACAAAGTTTATAAACTAAATTATTTGCAATTTATAATAGATCATTTTGGCATTAGCAACCTGAATTATGTTTAGAGAGGTACTCTGTTACACACAGTAATAAATGTCAAAAATTAGTATTATTATGAATACCCAATATTGCTACAAGGTAGATATAAGGTTTAAATATATTGTCTTTATATTCTAAAATAATATTTCTACTAATGTCCAATTTACAAACATGAGTTGATTTAGATATCTGATAAAACTGACCTTTTCAGCTTAGTGAGAAAGAAAAACCCCACATTTCTGGTTTTGATAAGTTCACAGTTTCTCAAAAGAAAACATTAAAAAATTTTATGTCTGGTTTTTAAGTTGGTGACTTGCCTCCCAATGTAAACACTTCTGCAGTAAACAATGTCTCCCCACCAAGCAATAGTAATCATCCAAGTTAAATTTTTTTTAAATATGGGAAATGAATTTCACTTTGATATTAAACTTTTATCATACTAAATTTTGGAGATGTTTTTTGTTAATGATATTTAGAATATCTGCTCCACCTTTGTAGAACCATCTTTCATACTGTCTGATTCCTGCCTGTACTGTATCCTTCTTGCCGAGAGGACGAAAGCCCTTGTCTAATCAGGGGCTGCGACTGGCAGAGTGGTAAACTCATTTTCTCATGCTTGTGCAAGATGAAGTTTCTTGCTGTTCAGTCGCTAAGTCATAGCTGACTCTGCGACCCTATGGACTGCAGCACTCCAGGCTTCCCTGTCCTTCACAATCTCCCAGACTTTGCTCAGAATCATGTCCCTTGAGTCGGTGATGCCATCTAACCATCTCATTCTCTGACACCCTCTTCTTGTTCTTAGTGAAGATAATTAGGTTTCAGTTTTCAATAAGAGAAGGCATGATAATAGCGAATAAATTGAAAGAGAGAGGAGGAGGAGAGAAGAAATAAAAAGAGATTCATATTATAAAATATTATGTATCTTGTGCAAGCCAAGAGGTGACAAGCACCTGGTTCCCTAGAAATTTGAATACTTCAGAAACAAAATGCATTTTAATTACCAGCACCTTTAGGTTAGCACCTAATTAGAATATTTCAAACTAGGCAGGGTGTTCAGTGTTTCAAAGAAACACAATATCCAAGCATTAAAGCCGAAGGCCAGTCAGTAGCTCCGCGTGACTCTCTGTCCACTGGAACCTAATTGCCTTTGAATTTCCCTTCAATCTTGTGAACAGGAGCTCAACTAAGAATGACCTGTGAGGAGGTCACAGGAGGTTCACCTGTGAGGAGGAGAAAAGGAGGCAACACTTGTGGTCACATCCTCGTCTTACCTGTAGGCAGGGCGGGATGGTCATGTGACTCTGGCTCCCCTTTCTGGGAAAGAAGGAAGAGATCCATGCATGAAAAAAGAATTCCTGTCTTTGCTTTGCTTTTCCTTCTGTCCCACCCGTGCGTGTGTGATTTGTCACAGCTGGCTGTGTATGCATTTTCTCTCTTCACTGCTTAGCTTCCGTTTGGTGGCACGCCCTAGGACGTCTTAATGGCTTTCAATGAACCTAATTAATTTTTCCCATTTTCAAAATAGCCCTTTGGCTAAATATTTAAGGAAGCTTACAGTCTTGCAAGCAGGAGGTGATTGCTTGCAAATTCCAGAAGGTGAAACCACTGTGCTTGCTTCAGCGGTGAGGAGTGAGAGATTACCAGGGCTGGAAGGCACTGAGCCCTTCACTGGTGCAGGCTGATGAGAGGAGCTTCGAGCCTGGGCTTCAGGGCTGGGCTTCTGGGCCCCTGAATCCCTTGCAATCTGGTGGGCAATGAAAGTTCCAGGTCTACTCCCGGGCAGAGAGACAGTGGCTCCGGTCGCTCTTGTCTTGGGTCGTTGTAGGGTTGGAGGCATGAGTATGGCGCTGTGAGTGTCTTCTGAATTTCTCTTTCCCTAGCTGAATGACACACATTCCCAAATTTGGCAGTGGAATGAATGTGTGTGGGATATTGGCAATTGTCAGTAAGACTTCAGCTTGTTGTAATGAGCTTCAGCTCTACGTAATAAACCAGATTTTATAAAACCTGCTCATTCTGAATTTTATATTTTAAGCTGTTATTGTCTTCTTTTTTTACTTTGTTTTTTCTATATTCTTTCCCCTTTTTCATCTTCTAATTTCCCTTTCTTTCTGCCTTTCTCCTTTGTTGTCTTTTAAAAGAATAAAGAAATAAATTATGTCCACCAGAGGGCAGTCTGATCCTACACACACACACACACACACACACACACACACACATGCACGCGCACACCACACACTCACACATACACATACACACACACACTCACACTCACACTCACACACACACACACACACACACACACACACACACCCAGCACCCAACTCACCCTCTTTTTCCTCTTTTCCCCTTCCTTACAACTCTCTTCCAGGAAGGATGTCAATGAAACTGGATGGTAAACAAAACAAAACAAAAAGCTTTTGGTTTATAAACTTGCATTACTGCCTATGTGTGGGCATGTAGTCTCAATGGTTTAATCTGTGAAGAGTTAGTCTTCTCTAAGTTTATGTCAGGATTTTATATAGAGTCTTTGTCTGAAGAAAGACTTTCTTACTGCTTGAAGAAAACAATCTCAAAAGCTACCAAAATACATGGTGAAAATCAAAACTTGAGCTGTGAGATTTTGAGTGTGTAAGACATGAAATGTGTAAGACATCTCATTTCTGGAATCCCTGTGAAAGTTGTGTGACTTCAGCAGTCAAGAATTTTACACTCTCATTTAAAAATTTTATAAGCTGCTTTTATTTTTCTCTGTTACTGCAATCATCTCTGTTCCTACACTCTATTGCTTTACTCCTCTAAAAATACTGGTATTTTGACTATATCCTTGCAGACTTTATATATATTCTCTACGTCAGTGGAAGCTTAATGTCGAAAAGAAAGGGTGTGAGTTTTTCTCTTCCTCACCTTCCTGACTGCACATGTCCGGGGCAACTGAAAGCTCCTCTCTGCCCGGGTCAGAGGTTTGGGTAAATGAAGGGAATTTTCTACATACAAGCTTAGTGGTTTTTGAGGTACGCTGGGGTGGAGAGAAAGTCAATTTTAACTTTATTATCTAAAGCAATGAGAGGCAAAATGAGGGACTACACGGACACTCTGGAAAAAGAAAGAGTGATGCCTGAGCAATCTTTTCAAAGGCAGAAATCCTGAGGACAGAAGGGAGAAGAAAGTGTCAGGTTAGACTTTCAGTTTCTGAAACCTTGAGCTGTGCCTAACGTGCTGAAGGACACAGTCTATCGTATGTAATTAGCATGAACTTCGAAATTGACTGGAAACTCGATAAATTTGATGTCATAGAGGGAATTTAGAATTCACTAGTTTCAGAATACTAGTCTATTAAATCAGTAGCATTGGACATTCTAATATTTCGTTGAAATAAAGTAGATGGAGGAAATATGTATGAATTTCAAGTGATTTCTTAGTCGAATTCGAAAGTAATGCTCTCCTGGTACTCTTCTCAAGGATGTCAACAGACAGACAGCTTCTGCCCTAGGAATAATTTCTCAAAAGATGAAATCTTCCCATGGTACAGAATGTTACCTTTTTATGCATTACTTATTCCAGGGGCAAAACTGGGTTGGTAGATATTTTGGAATGTGAAGTGCGGTTTTGAGGTTCTGCCTGCAGGAACACTGAGGAGATGCAACTGAAGAGGTATTTTCAATTTGGTGCTGATCCAAATTAAAGAAAACACTTTCTAAAGAGACTGAGCTCAGAATTTTAAAAGTTCATCTTTAATCCGAGCATCCCACCAGGCACTAAACATATTGACTCAAGTAGAGAAGGGGGAGCCCTCTCATGAACTCTGAATGCTAGAAAGAGCCAAGATTGCTAAGTGAGTTTCCATATCTTGTAGATATGGAACTAAAGTCTACATATATTAAAACATGTTGTTCCATAGTCATAATGATTATGTGTCTGGAATACTTTTTAAATTAAGTCCTGAAATAGAAAACCCAACTAATCTTTGACAATAATGGCACACATGTATTCAACTACTTCAAATACTTCCCAGGTCATTGTTCCTATAGCTTAGTCTGTGGTTACTTATGATTTATCCTATATGAATAAAGACAGAGTAAGAGGGTGTCATGAAGGAGGCATTATTACCAAAGAGAGGCCCTTTTTACTTTGCAAGGAACTCCTTAGGAATATTCTTGTACTGAAGAACTTCACACAACACCCCCCCCCCCCATATTTGTTAATATGATTAAATAAAATAATGATGTTAGCTTGTATAAAGTTTGGACTCTGTGGGAGAAGGCGAGGGTGGGATGATTTGAGAGAATAGCATTGAAACATGTATATTACCATATGTGAAATATGTGAAATAGATGACCAGTCCAAGTTCAATGCATGAAACAGGGCACTCAAAGCCAGTGCCCTGTGACAACCCAGAGGCGTGGAAAGGGGAGGGAGGTAGGAGAGACATTCAGATAGGGAGACACATGTATGGCAGAAACCACTACAATATTGTAAAGTAATGTCTCCAAATATAATAAATATATCAGTTAAAAAAAGTAAAGGTTCATGCTGATGTTCCGGTGACTCGGGTGATCACATGTAAGATTTTCTCTGTTTTAAAAGGCAAGGACCCCTGTCTTTCAGGCACGCCACCTGCACTTTGGTTAGCTGTCTCTAGGAGAGAGGTTCTTCACGTGTGGTCCTCTGCTTCCCAGGAGCAGCATCTGTAGCCCCTGGGAACTTGTTGGAACTGTAGATCCCCTAGTGGACCCCAGACCTGCTGAATCAGAGACTTGAAGAAGGTGGGGTGTGAACCCAGCAGCCTGTTTTTCACAGCTGTCTGGGTGGTTTGATGTTCACTTGAGTTTAATAACCACTGTTCCCGAAGAACCATGGTGTTGGTTTATAAGAACACATTCTACTGACTTTCATATTTTAAACTTCCCTGCTAAATGTATCTGGATAGAATGATTTTGTCAAGATTTAGGTCGTTCTTATATAAGAGAAATCTGAAGACTTCTCCCTTCCCAGGTGTTTTAATTCCCTTTTTTATTTCTTAATTTGGGGATTCAAAGACTGCTTGCTTATATCCTTTTTCTTTGTAAGAGTACAGACAGACCCCTCCGTGGACACGCCTGTCCGTGGAGCCACATCACGTTTATTTTGTCTGTTTGCTAGCTGCATCCCCGCGGCTTCCCTACTGGAAGCTGTCCATCTCTCCTTGTGGTTCCCTCCCTGGTCCCGCGACACACACTCCGAGCAAGTCATTGTTCTAAGAAGCGCCTCATCAAGCCCCACTACTAGGATGTTCAACATTTCTTCCAATTAGCGACACGAAATATAAAAAGCCTTACTTGAGTTCCTTGAAGATGGCAATAACGAAGCACTGAAGAAGTTGTCGAGGGACTGGGGCTAATTAAAATGCAGCAGGGTCCAGAAGTAGACGTACCCGCGGCTCGCTATGCCACATCTCCGGTAATCAGCAGTCCCTAGTCTGCCCGCTCTAATTGACAGGAGACGCGGCGCTCCTGGGTGTGCACACAGCGCGCGTTAATGGAGTCGGCACACGCTGCCTGACTTGTCTCGTTATCGACCTTGAACCAGCAAAGGTCAGAGGACGGTGCTGCTTTCATCAACGTGACAGGTGTCTGAGGCGCTTCTCTCTGTAGTCTAATAATTTGGCAGTTGTCTTATCCTGTACATGAATTAGTGATCTGATGCCTGAAGTATGATGGATAAAAAGAATGTCAGGTCTGGGTAGGGGATGTAGCTCTGGGTATCTGTATTAGTCCTATCACTACCCAGGGTCTGGGAGGTGTGTGTTGTAGGAGTGCCTTTTTTCCCCCCTAGAGGTAAAATGAGTCTGTATGCAGTCATTACATCAAAAGATCATTTTCCTAGAAAATGGTTAGCTATGAGAAATATTTCACCAAGATATTAACATTCATGAGTTAATTTCTTTCTATCAAGCAGACATTGACATCTGACACTTTTCCAATGTGGGCATAATGATAATGATAATGAAAATGAATGTTCTTTGAGAAAACTTAAAATCAATTAATAGTATCTCCTGAGCATCCCTCATGCACTGAAAATGATTTCAGACATGATGTGGAGATATAAAAGAGATACAAGATGTTATACCCCAGCATATATGCTACACATCAATATATGCCAAGTATAACCACACTACAAAAATAAAGAACATACTCAAAGGCACATATGTGTAAGCGTCTATTTATATAACAGGGATAGTGAAACTGGCAGCCTCACTTGGCAAAGATTTGGGAACACTTATAAGCAAAGACCAATGCAATGGGAAAGATACCTTCTTATGGGTGAATTGCAGAGCAGAGGAGTAAATTGGAAGGATGAATGAATGAGAAAAGATATCTTAACTAGAGGAAGAATTGTGCATGGCAGAGTTTTAATCCAGTTTTTCAAAGAGAGGAAGGATACAGACAAGGAGCAGGAAAGGGAGGATAATTTCTGCCAGAGGCAAGACTTTGATCCTGAAAGGACAAAGAAAATATTTCGAATGTTTCCCATTGTTATTGAGTATTCTTTCCTTCCTTGTCACTTGTAAAATTCCTATCTAATTTCAAATTGCATTGCAGAATTAATCACTTTATTAAAGTAAGTGTCTCTGAGCCTGCCCTAAGGAACAAAGTTGATCACAGCCTTGTGCGTCACTTCTCTGCATTGCACGCACTTTAGTATCATCTGTACTAAATGTACTATATGTACAGATGTACATCTGCAGTGGTTATAATTATTTACTCCTATGCCTATCTCTATTTGCTGGAGAAGGGAATGGCAGTCCACTCCAGTATTCTTGCCTGGAGAAATCCATGGACAGAGGAGCCTGGTGACCTATAGTCCATGGGGTCACAAAGAGTCGAACACGACTGAGTGACTAACATACTATCTCTATTGCATGCTGCAGCTTGGTATAATTTAATCCATCGCAGTAAGACTAGAGACAGAGCATACACTTCAGAATAAGATGGAGTGAAGTAGAAATTAGATATCTATGTTTCACTAATAGTTATCTTTGGGTGATTTATTTCATTCTCTAAGTCTCAGTTTCCTCATCTGAAGAAATGGGGATAACCTTCTTGTAGAGAGGTTGTGAGGATTACACTAGATATTGTATTCGGGTTCCTAGGAAATAACAGTTTTCCTCTTACTCCCATCTTCTTCCAACTAGGATATTTAAAATCCTAGAGGGTAGGAATCATGTTATATTCATCTCTATAGCCTCATTATTTAATACTGTATTCTGGCATAAACAGCTGTTCAATGGAAGTTTGCTAAATTAAACCAAGTTGCCTAAAACATTCATGTAGACTGATTTCACTATTCAAATCAGCACCAATATATTTTATAGACTTGGAAGAATTTATTATTGGCTTTATCTGTTGTTTTTCTCACATATTTTTACTATATGCATGGTTGAAGGAATTTTATGGACATTTCAAACATGTGTTCAGCCAAAATTATTCTGAAAATATGTTTCTTACAAATATGAATAAATTGAATTTGTATTAATTTATCCAAGGCCAAAATAGAATATTACTCCCTCAAAGATTCTTATTCTTGTACTTAAATAGAGCTGTTATGGTTACCATAAATATATGGGTATTTCTATGAGATAGTTTAGAAATATGAGTATTGTTTTCTCAATGTAGGCACCACATAATCACATAGGAATTATACACTTGCTCCATCACTGTTTGCCTGCTTGGCATAATTCTAAAACATCTCTTTTGAAATAATATTCAGAGCTTGTACAATATTCTTGAAAATGTTTCTATCATGGTAAAATACATGTGCTATAGGCTGAATGTTTGTGTCCTCCCATTTATATGTTAAAACCTAACTCCCAACCCCCAATATGATGGTATCAGGAGATGGGGTCTGAGAGATGATTAGGTCTTGAAGAGGGAACCCTCGTGAATGGGATTACTGCCTTTGAAAAAGAGACCGCAGAGAGCTCCCTTGCCCTTTCCACCACGAGAGGACACAGCAAGAAGAGGGCCATCAGTGAAACAGTAAGTGGATCCTCACCAGATATCCTATCTGCTACTGCCTTATTTTGGACTTCCCAGCCTCCAGAACTATGAAGACAGATTTATGTTGTTTACAAGTCGCCTAGTTCATGGGATTTTCTGATAGCCGCCAGAACTAAGAAAAAATATAGCATTAAGTTTATCATCTTAACTCATCTATACATTTTTAAGTGTATAGCTTGGTGGCACTAAAAGTATATTCTCATTGTTTTGCAGCCATCACAATCATCCATCTCTAGGACTCGGTGCACCTTCAAAACTGAAACTCTGTGACCATTAAACAGTAACCCCCCTTCCCTTTTCTTTCAGTGCCTAAGAATCTTTAATCAACTTTCAGTTTCTATGAATTTGACTGCTCTAGGTATTTCATACAAGTAGAATCATAAAGAATTTGTGCTTTTGTGACTGGCTTGTTTCAATTAGCATAATATCCGCAAGGTCCATCCAAGTTTTAACATGTGTCATAGTTTTCTCCCTTTTTACAGCTGAATAATATTCCATTGTATGTGTATGCCATACTTTGTTTATCCATTGATGGACAATGATGTGGGTCTACTTTTGGGCTACTTTGAATAATGCTGCTATGAACATGGGTTTATAAATATTTCTTTGAGTCTGTGTCACTTTCTTTGAGTATAAATCTAGAAGTGGAATTGCTGGATCATATGGTAATTCTATTTTTGATTTGTTGAGGAAGTTCCTTACTGTTTTCTGTTTAGTTCAGTTCAGTTGCTCAGTTGTGTCCGACTCTTTGTGACCCCATGGACTGCAGCATGCCAGGCCTCCCTATCCATCACCAAAGCCTGGAGTTTACTCAACCTCATGTCCATTGAATCAGTGATGTTACTGTTTTCTGTAGCAGTTAGCTATCTTACATTTCTACCAGTAGCGTACAGGGTTCCAATTTCTTCACATCCTTACAAATGTGTGTTATTTTTTTCTTTTTCTTGATAGTAGCCATTATAATGGGTATGACAGAGCTTGTATAATGTTCTTCTGATTCTCTTCAGTGATTTTTTTTCCTTTGGAGTAGATTTCATGACTGCAATAAGTGGTTGATTATTAGTAGTCAATTTATTGAATAATATCATGGCAAAATGTGACTATAAAGTAATGAGACTTTTAAAAGAATTCAACTCATATACTATTTGGCAAGAATCAAAAGCTATTTCAAATCACACTTCTTTCCCATTCCTGGTTTCCTCCCTGATATATTCCTCATGAAAGATACTGGGTAGGGTTGAGCAAGGTAGGAGTCCCCATCAGGGGGCATTTGGGAATGGCACCCTGGCATGGGTGTCAGACCTTGGATGCAATGAGGAGTGCACCATGCAAAGAATGTGACAGAAGTAGAGGTCTAGTGCCGGACAATGCTACCCGAGCAGATGGAGAAGGCACCTGGATGGCCCATCAGTCTCTCCCATCAGGAAGCCAGGCTTCAGCAATACGTGAACCGTGAACTTCCAGATGGTCAAGCTGATTTTAGAAAATGCAGAGGAACCAGAGATCAAATTTCCAACATCCTCTGGATCATCAAAAGAGCAAGAGAGTTCCAGAAAAACATCTACTTCTGCTTTATTGACTTTGCCAAAACCTTTGACTGTGTGATTACAACAAACTGTGGAAAATTCTGAAAGAGATGGGAATACCAGACCACCTGACCTGCCTCCTGAGAAATCTATATGCAGGTCAGGAAGCAACAGTTAGAACTGGATATGGAACAGCAGGTTGGTTCCAAATTCGGAAATGAGTACGTCAAGGCTGTATATTGTCACCCTGCTTATTTAATTTATCTGCAGAGTACTTGTTGAGAAATGTGGACTGGATGAAGCATGAGCTTGAATCAAGATTGCTGGGAGAAATATCAATAACCTCAGATATGCAAATGATACCACCCTTACAATAGAAAGTGAAGAAGAACTAAAGAGCCTCTTGAGGAAGGTAAAGAGGAGAGTGAAAAAGTTGGCTTAAAGCTCAACATTCAGGAAACTAAGATCATGGCAGCCAGTCCCATCACTTCATGGCAGATAGATGGGGAAACAGTGGAAACAGTGACAGACTTTATTTTTGGGGGCTCCAAAATCACTGCAGATGGTGATTGCAGCCATGAATGTAAAAGACACGTGTTCTTTGGAAGAAAAGGTATAACCAAACTAGACAGCATATTAAAAAGCAGAGACATTACTTTACCAACAAAGGTCCAAATAGTCAAAACTATGGTTTTTCCAATAGTTATGTATGGATATGGGAGTTGGACTATAAAGAATGCTGAGTGCTGAAGAACTGACGCTTTTGAACTGTGGTGTTGGAGAAGACTCTTGAGAGTCCCTTGGACTGCAAGGAGATCCAACCAGTCCATGCTAAAGGAAATCAGTCCTGGGTGTTCACTGGAGGGACTGATGCTGAAGCTGATACTGCAGTCCTTTGGCCACCTGATGCAAAACACTGACTCTTTGGAAAAGGCCCTGATGCCGGGAAAGATTGAATGTGGGAGGAGAATGGGACAACAGAGGATGAGATGGTTGGATGGCATCAGTGGCTTGATGGACATGAGTTTGAGTATGCTCCAGGAGTTGGTGATGGACAGGGATGTGGGGCAATCTGTGGGGTCGCAAACAGTTGGACACCTCTGAGTGACTGAACTGAACTGTGGGAACTTACTTATCGTGACTAGTGATAGAAATAAATACAGATATGAATGTGTACATGAGGCTCTGTCCACTGAGAGGGCCTGACTAGAGTGATGTCCTAATAATAATGAGCACACCCAGTGCCCAGAACATAGTTTGTAAATTCCTTTCAGGGTGTGGGCAAGGAAAGTATAAGGTGATCTTGGAACATTTTGTTGTACCAGAAAGTAAAGAAGTGTTTAAAGAATGATACCAACACTTCAAAAGATAATGAGAACCACCTTGAAGGGCTTTATTGGCCAAAGCTAAGGCAAGTTGAGTAAAAAAATGAAGCAAATAATAGTGGTGGATTATAACCAATTGAATGAAATAAATGTCTGAGTACATACTGATAAATAAATAAGAGAATAATAAATGAGGAGAGGAAAAAGCTCTTTTTACAGTAGAATGCCAGTTAATAAGTGTGGAAAAAATGATAGCATTATCACCTGGCAGCTAGCATCGTGATAATTAATCTGATCAAGAAACGTCAATGGAGCTAAACCTAACGGTGAAAGTGTGATGAGGAATTGGATATTCACAGCCTCACAGGACCTCTCCACACATACTTTTTCTCACAGGGGAGAAACAGAAACTTAACAATGGAGAAAACAGGCAGACAAAACCTGAGTCCAAAGATCAAAGTTAACATCACCAGTAAGAAAACACAGCAGCTTCACATGCCACATGTTAAGATACAATGAGAAGAATCCAGCATCACTTCTGTACTGTTCTTACCCTGAATCTAATCATGAGGAAATTTTGGATAAACTTAAACTAAGGGCCATTCCACATATCAACTGGCCTATAATTTTCAAGTGTCAGGACTTAAAGTTTGAGATAGTCTCAAGTTTATATCTTAAATTTGAGATAGTCCAAGGAAACACTGAAGGACTATCTCAAATTGAAGATGACTAGAGAGATGGCACCCCTAAGTATGCTTTGTTTATCTGCATGGATCTTTTTCTTCTTCTAGAAAGGGCATTATTAGGACAGTAGGCTACTGTATGAACTGTGGTGTTGGAGAAGACTCTTGAGAGTCCCTTGGAGAGCTAGAAGATCCAACCAGTCCATCCTAAAGGAAGTCAGTCCTGAAAATTCATTTTAAGGACTAATGCTAAAGCTGAAACCCCAAAACTTTGGCCACCTGATGTGAAGAACTGACTCATTGGAAAAGACTCTGATGCTGGGAAAGATTGAAGCCAGGAGGAGAAGGGGGTGACAGAGGATGAAATGGTTGGATGGCATCACTGACTCAATGGACATGAGTTTGAGCAAGCTCCAGGAGTTGGTGATGGACAGGGAAGCCTGGCATGCTGCAGTCCATGAGGTTGCAGAGTTGGACACAACTGAGTGACTGAACTGAACTGAACTGAGGCTACTATATTAGTATGTGGATTAGATGATAGTAAGTGTAATACTGTAATTTACATATGATGGCTGTATTGTGGTTTTGAGGGAGAATATTCTGATTTGTGTTCAGGGGTAATGGAACATTAGGTCATCGAGTTATCCTTGAGTAGTTTAGGGAAAAATAGTTATTTGTAGTATTTTTGCAAAGATTATTTTAAAAATAAAACATAAACATATAAAAGTGGAAAATAAAATGGCAGTGGCTTCATTGGAAAATGAAGTTTCTTATGTGACTTGTTTGAAGACAATTCAGTTCAGAATGTAACTTTTCAGATGTCTTTAAGATCGTCATTTGCATTCAAATGTCACTCTTCACTCTTATAATTTTTGAGATATCAGTAGCTGTGGAGAAAAACCATGGGTAAAGTAATCCAAGGATACATTAAAGTAAAATACAATAAGATTATCAATTATAAACCATGATGAAATCAGGTTCCTCTGATATGATGCAATGAGACTAACACTGCTCGTCTGTAGTAGTCTTCCCCCTGTCCAGTGTGCCTGGGGCCTTCCCAGGTGGCTCAGTGGTAAAGAATCTGCCTGTCAGCACAGGGGGCATAGGAGGCACAGGAGGTGTGGGTTAGATCCCTGGGTCTGGAAGATCCCCTGGAGGAGGAAATGGCAACTCCCTCCAGTATTCTAGCTGGGATAGCCCCATGGACAGAAGAGCCTGGTGGTTTACAGTCCAAGGAGTCATAAAGAGTCGGATATGACTGAAGCAACTGAGAAGGCACACACATCCAGGCTGGTTGCTTCTCACCTTTGAGCTGCCCCTGCGACTCAGCTGGTGAAGAATCCGCCTGCAAAGTGGGACACCTGGGTTTGATCCCTGGGTTGGGAAGATCCCCTGGAGAAGGGAAAGGCTACCCACTCCAGTATTCTGGCCTGGAGAATTCCATGGACTGTATAGTCCACGGGATCGCGAAGAGTCAGACATGACTGAATGACTTTCAATTCATTTCACTTCACTTCACCTTTGAGCACTGGATATAGGGCTCACCCAAACTGAGATGTGATGCAAGAGTGAAATATATACCAAATTTTGAGGACTTAGTATGGTGAAAGAGTAATATACCTTAATAACAATTTTAATAATTCTTACTAATTATAAACATAAGGTATTAATAATTTACATCATTTATATGTTGAAATGATAAAATCTGAGATGCATTGGGTTAAACCATATCAATAAAATCCATTTTACCCATTTCTTGGAAAATTTGAACTTACAGGTGTGGCTTACATTGTGTTGCTGTTGAAAAATGCTGGTCTTAGAGCCCCTTGAAGACAGAGAGGCGGCAATTTTTGGTCATATAAGCCATGTGTCCAGGAGAGTACATGGCTCAGTTTGTCTCCATTAAATTTTTGTTATCCACCTGAGAAATGAATGACTATAATATTTGTTTTCAAAAAGATATGCAATTTCATGCACATTAAGTTTCCTTCTATCAATTATTCATAGGAGAAAAGAAAGAAAAGTGACACACAAAACTGAAGAAGTTGTCTTGGGTGGTGTGATTATAGGCTACTTGTTCTATTTTTGAAACTTTCTGTAGAATTACTTACTTCCCATAATTTAAAGAATTTTCCTCCTTTTTAAGTTAAAGAATGAAGACAGAAATGGTGTTTGTTGTGTTCTTGTTTGGTTTTTTGTTTGTTGTGGGGAGAAAAAGAATTACACATGAAGGAAACCTTCAAAGGCACCATTGTGGCTGATTCCAGTGGCCTTTTTAATGTGAGGAAGGGTGTGTCTCTTGTTGGGCGTGGGGCAGGGCCTGATGATTCTTGAGAGTCGCAGTGCGCCATGGTTAACAGCAGCCTGTTCTTGGTGCTGGGTAGTAATCTCTTTGGCCCAGAGCAAGTAGAGCAAGTAGGAAGATTTGATTATCTCCAGCTTCTGCAAGGAGCTGCAGTTATTTCTCAAGGTCAGGTCAGGGAGCATCCTGAGGATGAGTAATAACAGTCCTCTGAGGGCTTTTGATCCTGGCAACCGCTTATAACCATGTAAAGCTGATAATAAAATAATTCCAAAATAAATAAACAGTGGATACACAAGTGCCCTCTGAGATCAGTAAATCTGAGTGCAAGAGCTGCCAGTGCAAGGAGCAGATTAGACTTTTTTTCTTCAAATGTTGCAATGCAATAAGGAGGATGGCAGCACCATTTCATGGTTTTAGGGGGAAAAAAAAGAAAAGTGGCTCTGACGCAAAGGCTAGAGTAGGGTGAAGTTCCCAACCATTAAAAAAAGTCTAAACTGTGACACATTTCACCGAATCAGCTGATATTTGTTGAGCCCCTACTATGTGCTGTGAATGTTTTCCCAGGCTGATATAGCAGTAAACAATGCATACAACATTCCATACCTTTATATTCTTGTGGAATAAACGAAAGCAATAAACATATATAACTTAACATGTACCTTGTTAGATGGCTGTAAGTTCTAAGAAGAAAAATAAAGGGAGAAATGAGGGTAAGACCTAGTTGGAAAGGAGGCTGCAATGTTGGATTAGTGGCCAGGGAAGGCCTCTGAGGAGATGGTATTTGAGTAAAGCAGGGCCTGAGGGAGGTTTGGGAATAAAACGTGTAGATTTTCTGGTAGAGAAACAACTCTAGAAAGAGAAGAGAAATTGCAAGGGCCCTGAAGCAACAAGAGGCTTACCTGGCATATTTGAGGAGCAACAAATAACATAATGGCAGTGAGGCTAAAACCAGAAGAAACCTCAGGAAAGTAGGAGAAGGTGAAGCCAGAGCTGCACTGTGGGGTCAGATTGTTCCACCTTCCAGGTCATGGTAAGGACTTCAGCTTTTACTCTCAGTGAACTGGGAGGACATTGTAGGATTCTGAACCTGCAAATGAGCTCTTAGTTTATGCCTGCCAGAAACTGGCTTCAGAATAGTTAAGCAGGGAAATCAGCTTTAGAGACTTTTGCAATAAGACCGAAATTATGGTGGCTTGTATCAGGTGATCACTCTGGCAAATATAAGTGGTCATCTTCTGCACATATCTTGAAGGTATATCTGATAAGTTTTGTTGACTTATTGTATATAAGGATGCAAAAGAAGTAGACGAATTGATGAGGAGGCAGAGGATGTGAGAGGAGTATGGATTTTGCCATTTATGGGGTTGGGAAAGACTATAGGAGGAGCAGTGTTACCAGAACAGTTGGCTGCTCCATCCTGCATATGGTCCTACTGAAGTGCCTAGAAGAAATCCAAAGCCATGGAGACATCAAGTAGAAAGTTGTACCTGTAAATCTGGAGTTCAGGGGAGAATTACAGATATGTAATTTTGGACCAATCTAGACAGCATATTACAAAGCAGAGACATTACTTTGCCAACAAAGGTCTGTCTAGTCAAAGCTTTGTTTTTTCCAGTAGTCATGTGTGCATGTGAGAGTTGGACTATAAAGAAAGCCGAATGCCAAAGAATTGATGCTTTTGAACTACGGTGTTGGAGAAGACTCTTGAGAGTCTCTTGGATTGCAAGGAGATCCAACCAGTCCATCCTAAAGGAAATTAGTCCTGAGTGTTCATTGGAAAGTCTGGTGCTGAAGCTGACACTCCAATCCTTTGGCCACCTGATGTGAACAGCTGACTCATTTGGAAAGACCCTGATGCTGGGAAAGATTGAAGGTGGGAGAAGGGGACGACAGAGGATGAGATGGTTGGATGGCATCACTGACTCCATGGACATGAATTTGAGTAAACTCCGGGAGTTGGTGATGGACAAGAAGGCCTGGCATGCTCCAGTCCCTGGAATCTCAAAGAGTTGGACACGACTGAGCAACTGAACTGAACTGAATTCTGGAGATATAAATCTGGGGTCATCAGTTTATAAATGATATGTAAAACCTTGAGACTAGATGAGATAGATGGCATGAATGTAGATAGAAGAGAGAAGTCCCAGAGGGATTCTGGGGATACTATATACTTTAAAGATTGAAAGGTAAGGAATCTTTTCAGGGAAGAAACTGAGAAGGGGTAGCCATTAAGGGAGGAGATCAATCTAGAGAGTGTGACACCCTGGAAGGTAATAAGAAAATATCTCAGGGGATGAGAGAGGTCAGCTGTGTTAAGAACTCCTGACATGCTGTGTAGGACGAGGACTAAGTATTGACTCTGGGATTTGTAAATTGTAGGTCACTTGTAATTTTATAGTTAATAAATTTTTGAATATGGTAGGGAAAAAATAAAAATGGGATGAGATAGATGGAAGAAAGTGAATATAGACAATTTCTTTGTTAGGTTTTGCTAAAGGAGAGAAATTCAGTGATAATAAAAAGTGATGTGGAAACTTCCATCTTCCACTTGGGGTGCAGAAAGCTGAAAAAGGACCCTTCTTACTCTTACACAACAAAAACAAAAAGGCAGATGATTGACAAAATCACAGCTTTTCTTGAACTCTCCGAGAGCTTAGGTCTCAGGGCCAACAATCTATAAGGAAAGACTGGTGCTTCTGAAAAAAATGGAGCACAACAGCACTTGATTAATTGTAGCAGGTATTGGATTTCATGCAATTGTGTAAGGAAGCTTCAGGTACAGTTTAATAAATTCTAAACACTGGATGTTGGCCAGCATGAAAGTATGGATGCTGTGAGAACCGCGGACAGAAGGCTTGTTCAGAAACCCTTGCATTCTGTTCTCCATGGGGTGCTCATGAGAAAGACAGATAGGCAAGCCTTTCCTGCAGTGAAGGCCCTCAGGAGAGAAGATGTAACACCCTTCTTTCCTATTTCACCTACTGATCAAAAGGCTCCAGCTTCTGTGATAAGGATACCAAACTCTCTTGCCTTCAGGCCATAGTTAAAAAACCCATTGCAGCTTGGAAAAAGGAACAACAGCAAAATATTCTATCCCTTGGTGGGAACAAAAAAGATGCCCTGGGCTAGACCACGAGAAATGTCCTGTTGCTGGTGGAGGAGCAGGAACAGTAAGAAGGGTCCACCTCTGGGACCCAGTGACATAGCATCTGCCAAAGACTGAAGCTGAGCCAGGACAACAGAGTATCTTCCCTGGCCTCCACCACCTGGCTAGCAGGCACTGAGTAACAAGTACTAGAGGTTTACTTCTGGGAGAGGGGTATAAGATATAAAGAGACCCTTTCTGAGGTGCAAGTGCTAATAACAGGCAGAACAAACACTGAGGAAAACCCTCTTATTAATCAGTCCCTGCCCTAAAGGTATTTGAAGCCTGTTGTGTATTGGGAATATAAACAGCAACAAGAAGTCCCCAAAGCAGCTCAATTCTTGACTAGGTTGACTCACGGAGTGCTTTCTCTTTTCTTTGGAGAAATGTCTATTCAAGTCCTGTGCCCAATTTTAATATACTTCTTTGTTTTTTTGTTGTTGAATTGTAAGAATTTTTCAAATATGCTGGATATTAACCCCTCATCAGATACATGACTTACAAATAAACTCTTTCATTCCATGGATGGCCTTTCACCCTGTTGAGTATATCCTTTGAAGCAACAGTGTCTTTTTGAATTCAAAATAGTTTACCTTTATCTCAACTAAACTTCATGGCTTTGCTTGGCTTCATCCCTGTCTAGAATGCCCCCTTACCTTCCTCTGTCTGGATAATTCCAGTGCATCCTCAAAGACAGTAGATTTTAATAAGCATGTAAGCTTTGTCCATTCTCTACTTACAAACTCTGCATTCCGTGTTCAAAGTCATCCTTTTGTGACTGTTCAGTCACATCTCAGCTGTTGAATCCACCTAGACTACACTTTATTATGTTGACCTTCTTTTGTTTCCTCTTAGTACCAAACTCCTTCCTGAATCAGAGCCTTCACACTTGTTCTATCAGGACTGCTCTCTCTCAACCTCTTTATCTGCCAAATTCTCATCACCCTTCAAGTTTAAATTTACATGTTAATTTCCTCAGGGAAGTTTTCCCTCACCCTAGAGACTTATATCAAGTTAGAGTGTTAAAGAGTTTCTCAGGACTCTATAATTGTCCTTCAAAACGTTTATTAAAATTATAATTATTTATTTATTATTTTAGGGTCTCTTGACAACGACATCTGGCTCGTTCTGACCATTCTAATTATTCCTTTTTGTTCTTAATCTTAATTTTTGATCTTAGTAAAAGGAAGGACCTTGTCTCTCTTGTTTATCATGTATATTCCAATGCCTTGCACAGTGTCTGACATGGAGTAGGAGATCAGTTTATAGGATAAAAGAATGAAGTACAAAGCCATAAAGAAGCGTTTTTATTTAAGATGTGGGGGAACTGGTAGTTAAAAAGTGTTGGTATAATTATGAAATAAAAGCAGCAAGCAGTTTGCTCTTAAGTAAGTGTTCATTAGATAGGAATTAAAAAGCAGTCCATCATTTTCAGAGGAGGGAAACTGAGCCAAGATTGTTCGTGACTTAATTCTGTTGTGACGTAGCTAGTAAGTAACAGAATGAGGCAGCCTCAGAGTCTATGATTATAATACAGTGCTCCTTATAATATATGATTCCTTTTTTGTAACTCCTGAAAATACTAAATGATAATGAAGTAAATGGATTGTGTATTAAGTTTGTAAACTTAATATTCACAAGAATATGGAGAAGATCATCCTGAAATAGACACCATGTCAATTTAGCCAGGTGTTCTGGAAGTTCTAGTAGCTTCTGATGTCAATTTTAAAAGTAAATTCTATATAAATCCTCTGGCCCTAATGGCTTTCTTACTCATAAATTTATCCATAAATTTTGCATCAGTTTATAATTGCTGCCAGGCTGCACTCTGAATCAGTGGATTTTTCAAATGTATTATCTACTTAGTAAATATGTGTTTCCTTTAATTGTTTCTCATTTGCACTGCTCAGGGAACAGAGGTTTAGAGAAGCAGTATGTGAGTGTGGAAAGAATGTGGGTCTTGGATCTTGGGTTTGAATCCCAACTCTGACCTCCAAACCTTTGTTCTCTTATCTCAGAAATGCAGAGCTATCAATACATACATCCTAACATAGGTGAAATGAATTAATGTATGTAAAAGGCATGACAGAAAAGTCGTCATTTAATATTAGTTTCATTTTCAGCCTTGTCTTTATAAGTTTGGCAAACTAATCATTTCACTAATATCTGTTATGATTCTAGATTTTGATCGTGAATCTTTCAACTCAACCTTTTCATATAATAGCAGAGTCTGAAACTCTTTAGTTCCTTTTTTCACAATAACACCTGCCTTTATATTTATGACCAATGTAATTATTCTTTTTTGATCTTCTCTACTTTTGATGTATCCTTTTAGCATCTTAATCAATATTCCAAGTGTGGACCACCAAAATTTAATAGCAGACAGAGTTAAGTTTCTCAGTGTACCTAGTAACAATTGACTGTTATAGACATTAAGAAAGAACTTTTCATAAAACTGATAATTAGGGATTCAACCATTTACTTCTAAAGTATTTATTGTTCATCTCTTTTGTACATAAATTATGGTTGCCCGATTTAGAAATAAAAATACAGGATGCCCAATTAGCTGGGTATCTTGTATTTTATTTGGCTACCCTATCATAGACAAGAGATAATCTCTCCATAAGTGAAAAAGATCAAGATGCAATTTCTACTCTAAGGAGTTAGAAAAAGAAAACAAATTAAGGATATATGCATGGACTTAGAGATAGACAACCTCGTGACACAGGGAAAGAAAGGGTTGCAGGTGGATGGTGTATAAGTTCATAGGGCTGTCATAACAAAGGACTGTAGAACTGGTGGCTTAATATTACCGAAATGGCTTTTCTTGCAGTTCTGGAGGTAGAAGTCTGAATTCAGAGCATCAGCAGTGTTTATTCTTTCTGCAGGAGTCAGTTCCAGGCCTCTCACTTGTAGCTTCAGGTGATAGCCCTAAATCCTTGGTTTGCAAATGCATTGCTCTATTTTCTGCCTCAGTCTTTATAGTTATTCTCCCTCTATATGTCTTTTCATCTCCTTCTAAGGACACCGAGCCTACTAGATGAGGGCCCACTTAATGACCTCATTTTTAACTTGATTACATCTGCAAAGACCCTTTTTAAAAATAAAGTCGTATTAAGAAGCACCAGAGGTTAGAATTTCAATATATCTTTTTGGAGGACACAACTCAACCCCTAGCAGGGTATCCGTTATTTTATTTGGCAATGTTACCATAGATAAGAGATAATCTTTCTGTAAGAAAAAAAGATTTAAGATATGGTTATTGATATAGAGTTTAGGAAAGGGGTGATCTGTTGTGGGAGGAATGATGAAAAAGGCCCATAGTAGTGTCAAGAATTAATTGATCCGGAGGGAAAGCATATGTAAACCCATGGTGATATCATGACAATGTATGGCAAAAACAATTAAAAAAAAAAATTTCCTCTAACCTTTCTTAGTATCTAAAGATAAATTTCATTGAATATTTAAATTTTACATTTACAATAATGGTATGACATTTTTTTTATTTCTCCCTCAGCCATCTTTTAAAAATGAATTTTATCATTAAATAAAATATTGTAAATATATTTAAAGCTCCATGTATGCCTCACTCCAATCACATTTTATTTCTTCCTTTCCTCCTTAGAAAAAAACAGTGCCTGACTTTGGTGTTCGTCATTCCCAAGTATTTCTTTGTACTTTCATTACATATGTATGTATCTTTCAAAATTTATCAGTAACTTTCTTTTATTTGTTAAAATTTGATGTAACTAGTGTCATACTATATTTACTTATCTGAAACCTGCATTTGTCACTCCTCATTACATTTGGAAGAGGTATATCATTCTTTGAATAAACAAATCACAGATACTTCTGTTTTTTAAAAAAAAAAAAAGAATTAATTGAGCTTGTCTCTAAAGGGAGGGGAGAACTTGCTGGAGAGGAGGAGAAGGGCTGGAAGTGGATGATGAATAAGAGAAGAGGGAAAGGACTTGTTTTCCAGGAAAGGAGGATATTTGCTCTAGTTTACTAAGGATAATCACAATCAGGCTGCAAACTCAGAAAAGCAACAATAATTAAACTTCCTCAGCTCAGAAAAGCAACCGTGTTTTTATGAGACAGATTTTATTGGTGTCCAATCTTCCTTTCATCTTTAAAATTTAAATTGCTCAGTGTTAATTTGGTTTTGGCACCAACCACAGAGATACTAGAGGGACAAGGCTGGGAAACCACTACAGGCAACCTCTGCATATTAATGCATACATATGGAATCTAGCAAAATGGTGCAGATGAACCTATTTGTAGGGCAGGAAGAGAGACGCAGACAGAGAGAACGGACCCGTAGACACAGGGGGAGAAGGGGAGGGTGGTATGAATTGGGGGAGTACATGTGTAAATAGATAGCCGGTGGGAAGCTGCTGTAAGGCACAGGGAGCTCAGCTCGGTGCTCTGGAGGAGAGACGGGAGGGAGGCCCAGGAGGAAGGGGATGTACATATACCTGCAGTTGATTCACTTTGTTGCACAGCAGAAACTAGCACAGCGGAAACTAACACAGCATTGTAAAGCAACTATCCTCCAATAAAAAATAGTGATAGAAAAGAAGGGAAATCTAATAACCAGGATGAGCTCTTGCCTACTTGTTTTCAAGTTACCATTTCCCCTTGTTGCTCTCCCTTGGAGTCACCAAAGAAGGAGGTGTGAACACAGGGATGGATAGTGAAATGAGCCTCTTGAATCTTTGCATTACTTACAGTTCTGTGATTTTTTCTGTCAACAGAAATATTAGTTTGTAAGGCTAGTACCCCCAGATCTGTGTGTGTTAGTCAGTCAGTCGTGTCCGACTCTTTGGGACCTCATGACCTGTAGCCCACCAGGATTCTCTGTCCATGTAATTCTCCAGGCAAGGATACTGGAGTGGATTGCCATTCCCTTCCCCAGAGGATCTTCCCGACTCAGGGACTGAACCCTGGTCTCCTGCATCACAGGCAGATTCTTTATCACTTGAACTACAGGGAAGTCCATGGATCTATTTATGTTATATTGTCAGTTGTCCAGATAAACCACCACAACTGATTTCTTGGAGACTGAAAAGACCAGATGTACTCAGTGAGAAAATAAGGCTGTGCCAGCTTTCCATTCAATATATCATTGTTTACAAAATTAATTTTAATAAAAGCATGAACATGAATATTTTAAGGAATTATTATATTGTTGAATCTCTTTGTGCAAGAGTTAATCAATCAATCAATCATGATTAACAAAAATGTAGGCCTGGTTGCATACCTCATCTATATACAACCTGCAACTAATATCAGGAAAGCTTCTGCTGTCTTGGTTCTTTCTTCTTGGAAAATCTGACTCTGCAGAACTCCAGGAACTCTGTGATCCCAGCACTTTGGCCATTGACCAAGCCCCTGGAGCCTTCCTTCTTATCATGTGAAAGGATAACCACTTTATCACTTATCAAGTGAAAGGTGGCATTTGTCTTTCTAAGTTTTAAGGATCTCCCCAGGTTCTTTCCTTAATTCTAACTTTCCTAGCTTGTGTTAAAATTCTACATCCCCAGGTTATTTGTGATAAATATGCACAGAGCTGGGCTCCTTATCTGTACAGAAAGGAATAGCAACTCAGGATTAAAAAAAAAAAAAAAGCAACAAATCTTCCTTTCCCCTATGGGCCTAAAAAACTTTTTTATTCGAGAACTTCTTAAAAACATATAAAGGAGGAGAGAAAACAACCCAAAATATCACCACTTAAAGGCAGCTGTTATCAGTTTTTTAGTTTATATCCTCGCAATCTTGCTGTTTCCTGCATATTTTATTTTGTAAACTAGTTGCATTTGTATTCTCTCTAAAACAGTGTGTGTGTATGTGTGTGAATTTTTTTTTAACCTCAAGTTGTTCATCAGAAATGATAGCAAGGTGGTCATGAATGCAGGAATGTGAAGACAGAGTGTGTGGGTGCAAATTCTTCCTGAAGGTGCGCGTGTGCTCAGTCATGTTCGACTCTGTGACGCTATGAACTATAACCTACAAGTCTCCTCTGTCCATGGGATTCTCCAGGCAAGAACACTGCAGTGGCTTGCCATTTCCTCCTGCAGGGAATCTTCCTGACCCAGGCAGAGATTGAACCCACATATCCTGCGTCCCCTGCACAGACAGATGGATTCTTTAGTACTGAGCCACCTGGGAAGCCTTTATTCCTCTGTTTTTGCAAACTCAGAGGAAGTGATTCAGCTTCTTTAACTCTTAGTTCCTTCATCCACAAAATAATCTTGAGATAAACATCTTTGTGTGAAAAGACTTTTCTGTAGTTCAGTGTATTTTCTGAATTATCTCAGTTCCAAAAAGTAGTATGACTGGGTCAAGCAGGATGAACATACTGTAAATTTCTTTCCAAAGGGGTTGTAGCTGTTTAAGTTTCCATCAGCAGGGTATGAATGTGACTGCTTCACTGCACCTCTGCCAGCAGACAGCATATTTGTGTGTGTGTGCGTGTGTGTGTGTATATAACATAATTTGATAGAAACACTGGTTTCTCAGTCTTTGATCACCAAAGGATTTAAATAGTTATCATTGTATGATTATTTTTAAGGCAGTTTGAACTCTCAAATTTATTTGAGTACTATGGAGTGAGTGAGAGCCTAAATTGATTTGCTCCAAATAGGAGGACTTCCCTGGTGGCTCAGATGGTAAAGAATCTGCCTGCAATGTAGGAGACCTGGGTTCGATCACTGGGTCAAGATCCCCTGGAGAAAAGAATGGCAACCCACTCAAGTATTCTTGCCTGAAGAATTCCATGGACAGAGGAGCTTTGTGGGCTAGAGTCCATGGTGTTGCAAGGAGCTGGACCTGACTGAGCGACTAACACACACAACGGCAACAACAGGGCTGGAGGAATCTATAGGCTTACACAAAGTAGGAGCTCATCAGAGACAATACACATTTTTGTAACTATCGTGGTGACTTCAGGGATGTTTTTACTGCCTTATACCTTGCTTGAGCTTATTCCCTAGGTTGTTTATCCTGCTTTGCCAAATATTTGCCAAGTGAGGTAACATATTTGATGAGTGTGAACCATCTGTTTATCCAAACATGATCCCCCAAGGAACCACATCTCCCAATGTTTATACCCTTTGGTCGTCTCTCCCTGAGTAACCCAAGGAATACAACAGAAGTGGCATTGTGTTGCATATCTTCTGAGGCTGGGTCATAAGGAGCCACCACTGGTGGCTTACACCTGGTGGTCTCTTGGAAGGAACATGCTCTCGGATGAAAAACCAGCTGTCACTCTGAAACTGCCACGCGGGGAGGAACAGCAGCCAGCAATGGAGGGAGGTCATGTGGAAAGGCACATCCAGCTCCTAGTTTTTCAAATCTTACAGCCGAGAGCCCAGAAATGTGAGTGTAGAAGTCATGTTGAACATTAAAGTCCTGTCAGATCTTCAGATAACTCTGGTCCCAGCTACTGTCTAACCATGACCACATGAATGACCAGAAGTGATTATAACCCAGATGAACCCAGTCAACTCACAGAACTGTGAGGGATAATAATAAATCAATGTTGTAAGCTGCTAACCTTTAGAGCGGTTTGTTGTATAACAGTGGAAAACCAATACAGAGGAAACACAAGCACTTTGGTTTGATATATTCCTTCTTTAAAAATGAGCAACAAGTGAACTTTGGAGCTGTCACTGATAGTTTTTGTTAAAGTGAAAATACAGGAAGAGGAGACAACATTCCAAATTAACTGATGAGAATAAGAAATGGATAGGAATTGGAATTTCACATGAGGTTGGTGGCAGGGAGAATTAAAAGAGACCTGGGAAAATGGTCATTAAGAATCAGTTGGATACAGTACGCAAGTCAAGGGTTACAGTCACTTGAGGATTTGTGGAGTCTAAAAGGTAGAATGTTTTGAAAGGATCAAGTGTTATGACTATTTGGCCTTGAATATCTGTTCCCCTATAGATTAAATGGATCTTTGTTTCTGGCTCTTCTAGAATGAGGGGTGGACAATACCAAAAGGCAGTGTTGATCTATTGATTTCACATATGTTGATTTCAAATTTGGGTACTTTAGTAACATAATGTCTATGTAATTCTGTGCCAATGGTGTTTTTAAAACAGTATTATATTTGTGAGTTTTGGGGCAAGCACTAGCTCCAAATTTTATTATGTTATTTAATTTGCTTTATTTCTACTTTGCAAATGCATATAAGTATTTGGTATTTAAGATTATATATTAGAGCTACATAGGATATAGCAGAATTCAATTGACTTAAAATATACTAAGTGATGATATGAAGAACATTCATTTCATTTAGCATTTTAGTCACTATTTATCTTTTTGGTAGCCCCAAATTACATGAAGTTTATGAATGTTTCTGAGGAAGATGGATGGACAAGTTTATGCAGAAGAAATTCTCTTGAAATGTCACCAATGAAACCATCAACCAATGTTCTGGACAATTGAGAGGCCAGACCCAACTCCCCTGAGATTTCCTTTGAGAGGTGAGATATCAAAATAAAAATTAGTATTGAGAGACCTTTACATTGAATATATTACCACTTTCTCTCTGCGTTCAGTATGCAGTCAAAGTTATCCATTGCTCTAGTGCACACTGCTTATTTTTTAAAAGAGTTTTGTTAAGATTTTTACTACACGGACTTAATTATGTAATTGCATAACAGATCTGGTAACTGCTTCAGAGGAACCATTTTGATCTATGAGGTGACTAAGATAGTCTTTAAAGAACATCTAATTACCTAATTACAATGCCTAATAGACTAGAAAAATAGGTAGCAGGAATATCTTTGGAGCCATAAGAGAAACCTTATGGCCTTTAGCTAGGGCATATAATATCAGTTATGAAGATAGCCCAACCATTATGACATTATGTAACAGCACATAATGGCAAAGGAGATATTAATGCTGGATAAAATTAGTTTTATATGCATTTTTCTTTTGACATAAACAAATTTATTTAATTTTAAAATATATAAACTCAATTGAAAATATCTTTATGCTGTGAGAAAGAAATACTATAGTATTTCAGATACAGAATGACAGACATATTTGAAAGAAAAGTTTTGAAAGATTGTAAATATATCAAATTAGCTATATAAATGCATATTAATTTCAATACTATAAAAAAGAAGTTAATATTTCAAAGACAGATCATTTGAACTAGTATATTCATATATTTGAGTCTAGTGTACTATTCTTCCTGGATAGTAATGAAAAAAGAAATCAAGAATAAAACTAAAAATGCCATTCATTAGAAGAAAAAGTGAATTTTAATCAAGGTCTATGTTATTCAAATATTTTGGTGTTGTGATATTATTTTTTAATATCTATTGAGGAATATATAAGCAAATACTAACATCTTGACTCTATCTTATATAACTGATAAAAATTAATTTTGGTTGTTGTGAGCAAGAGACTTTATTGGTTGTATGTTTTAAAGGATATATTTGACCAAGAAAAGCCTAGAGT
This sequence comes from Antilocapra americana, assembly GCA_007570785.1. Classification (NCBI taxonomy): domain Eukaryota; kingdom Metazoa; phylum Chordata; class Mammalia; order Artiodactyla; family Antilocapridae; genus Antilocapra; species Antilocapra americana. The sequence continues at coordinate 8,867,253 of ML664180.1, read as the reverse complement.
ATATAAAAGTATAACCCATTCACTATAAAATGGGTTTTAAAGTGAAACCCATTAAAAAGTTTCACACCAAACTGTTTATCTGGTGATAAAACAAACAAAGACAGGACATGGTTGGCAGTGGATCCTGATACATACCAAATCTACTTCCCTTTTGCTTTCTATTATTTTTGTTTGGTTTGCATGAAAACTAATACATATGTGGGGTATTTGCCATAAGCATAGACTTATATTCTCTGAGACTCACTGGTATGTAGGGAAATAGCTGGCATCTGTAAATGAGCACTTCAAATGTTTCATAGAGCCAGCAATGTGGGGAAAGGTTTTTTCAAGGAAGTTTTATGATAAAATTATGTTAGTTTTGGTTGTGAAAAATATTTAAACAGTGCATTTTTAAATTCACCTAGGGACAGTTATAAAAATATGGCCAAAGTGCTTACATGCCTTTGTGTTATATATTATTTAAAAAAAATCAAGTTTTGCTTGATATGTATAAACTCCCTATCCTTGCGTGTCTTTGTTTCCCCCAAATTTGAATGGTGTTCAAGACCCACAGTGTTGGACTGAGTTCTGCACATGGGAATATTCATATTAACATCTCAAGCAAATATGACATCAATTTTTTGAGACTGAAAATATTGCCTTAACTAATAGGTACCAGTTCATTATTCAAGATAGACAGCATATATGAACTATGTTTCACATATGTGAACCCCACACTGTGGGGCTAGTACTTAAAGCCCCTAACCCTCATCAGCATTCTCAAATAAAACAGTAACCACAAGCACAATCCCATGTAATGTCATTCTTTTACCAAATGAAAAGTAAGAAAATTCTGGATGTGATCATGAGGGAATAACAGTACCAGATTGACTTTCTTACATTAACCAACTAAGAAACCAGACATACATAAAGCAATTGGTATCAGATATTACATGACAGACTGCACATGATTATTATCCTTGATTATAAGGTTAGCTGTGGGCTTCCAGGAGGTTCAGACAGTAAAGAATCTGCTTGCAATACAGAAGACCCAGGTTGATCCCTGGGTTGGAAAGATCCCTTGCAGAAGGGAATGGCTACCCATTCCAGTATTCTTGCCTGGAGAATTCCATGGGCAGAGGAGCCTGGTGATACAGTTCATGGGGTCGCAAAACTCAGACATGACTGAGTGACTAACACTTTCACTTTCTTTCACATGAGGCAAGCTGTATGATTGCCCCAGTTTACTTCATAGAGCATGTATACCCTCTGCTATACAGGGACAGAGGAAGCAGATCAATGCCATGGAATCTCACTGAGTTTTAGAGACACTGATTGGAATTTAGGGAGGCCAAAGTATTGATGCAAAGGGAGTTCACAAAGACAGAGCTTGGAAGATCTGCAGAGATAGACCCTTGACCTTTGGCAGAGTACCAGTCTGTTCATGCAGGAGAATAAACTATCCAAGCCTAGAGAAAGAACCACTGGAAGTAAATTCAGGCTAACAGTTCCTGAAGCTAACCATGGACAGAGAATAGTTTCTGTTTGTGTCAATCAGAATAAATGAGATTTCATAACATATGATGCATTGGATAAAATGCTTAGAAGAAAATTATATTAGATGTAGGGTCAAATTATGTCTAGAATAATGACCTAACCTAACAAAGCTTCAAAGCAATCCTATACAGAAACAAAATAATACCAGGTAATCTACCTGCATCCTAGAAAAGAGGTCAACACTATTTAAAGGAATACAACAAAATCCTCCACACAACAACATAAAATTCACAGTGTCCTGCATACAAAAGAAAATTGGAAGGCATACAAAGAATTAGGAAATTATGACTGATAACTAAAAAAAAAAAAATCAGTCAGCAATTCAGATTTAGGAATAACAGGGATGATCAAATTAGCAGACAAGGATGTTAAAAATAACCATTATAGATATACTCCATATTCACAGGTTGAGGTTGAGAGATGTAGAAGATATCAGTTCAGTTCAATTCAGTTGCTCGTCATGTCCAACTCTTTGCAACCCCATGGACTGCAGCATGCCAGACTTCCCTGTCTGTCACCAACTCCTAGAGCTTGCTCAAACTCATGTCCATCGAATTGGTGATGCTATCCAACCATCTCATTCTCTGTTGTCCCTTTCTCCTCCTGACTTCTATCTTTCCCAGCATCAGGGTCTTTTCCAATGAGTCAGTTCTTCGCACTGGGTGGCTAAAGTATTGGAGTTTCAACTTCAGCATCAATCCTTCCAATGAAGATCTGGACTGATTTCCTTTAGGACTGACTGGTTTGATCTCCTTGAAGTCCAAGCGACTCTCAAGAGACTTTTCCAACACCACAGTTTAAAAGCATCAATTCTTCGGTGCTCAGCTTTCTATAGTTGAACTCTCACATCCATACATGACTAGAAAAATCATAGCTTTGACTAAACAGACCTTTGTTGGCAAAGTAATGTCTCTGCTTTTTAATATGCTATCTGGGTTTGTCATAGGTTTTCTTCCAAGGAGCAAGTGTCTTTTAATTTCATGGCTTGAAGTTACCATCTGCAGTGATTTTGGAGACCAAGAAAATAAAGTCTGTCACTGTTTCCATTGTTGCCCCATCTATTTGCCATGAAGTGATGGGACTGGATGCCATGATCTTAGAAGATATAAATGGACTCAAATGAAACTTCTAGAAATTAAAAATAAAATACATAGAATGAAAAATACACTAATTTGGACTAATATCAGATTAGACTTTGCATAAATAAATCAGTGACCTTGAAATCAGCAATAAAATTTTTCCAAAATGAAATAGAGACTGGGATTGGGAAAAAAAGAATAGAGCACCAGTAGTCTTTGGAAAACTCCCAGGCAATCTATATTGGAGGTTAAATAAAGAAAGAGGAAGGACAGATACATATTAAAAAAAAATAATGACCTAAATTTTTCCAAATGTGGTAGAAATTAGAAATGTACAGATTGAAAAAATTCATTGTGCTCAAAGTGTAAGAAACTATAAAAAACACACCAAAACATATCAAAATCAAATTGCTTAAAACTAAAAATGAAAGAAAAAAAATGTGTAAAAATGTAAAAATAGCCAGAGAAAAAGCCAAAAGGGGACAAAGAAAGACAGCTGACATCACTGGATGCTACAAAAGTCAAGTGACAATAGAACAATATCATTAAAGTACTAAAAGGAAAAAAAAAAAAAAATAAAAGGACCTGTCAGTCTAGCGGTGCTACACTCAGTATTTGGTATTGGGAGGACAGCCTGTGGTAGATTTTTTGACTAGTGATCCTTCCTGCCAGGGCATTATGCAGCTCTGTTCTGTTCAGATTAGCAGTGGCTGTGTATATGAATATCTTGGCTAAAGAAAAGTGGTAAAAGTATGTTATGTGTCACTTTAGAACAGAAACCGTAAGAATAACATGTCTATTTTCTCCTGAAACAGGCAATGTTATAAATAGAGGCAGGTCCATCAGCCTGGGATATGGAATAACGATGACATGAAGCTGAGCCAGAGCAGAACCACAAATGACATGTAACAGGAGTGAGAGATTTAACTTGTCAAAACCATTGTGATTTTGAAATTGTCAACACAGCCTAAGCTTAACCATCCTAAATGATACAGGCAGAAAGATTAACTTGGGGAAACAAGGGCAGATTCACAGCATGAGACTCTAAAAGAGAATCCTCACACATCTTGCAAAGTCTTCAAATAGCATAACACCAGCTATGCAAATATTTCTAATATAGAAGAATAGTGAGTGGTACCTAAAGAAACTGAAGTAAATAATAAAGAACTCTCCAGCCAGTTCAAACTTCAAAATGATAGAAATAAATAGGCCCAGGACAAATATAAGAGAATGGAGCCACACTGTGAAGTTTCAGAGAAACTCAATTACTATATAAAATTTGAAAAATAGCTGAGGGCAAGAGAAAGATTTGACTGGCAAGGAGAAAAGCAAGGAAATGCTACTTTTTGTGCTTAGAGTTTATGACATAATATTAAGGGATGCATAGAAGAAGGCAATTCTTAAAAGAACTAACTGAAAAGACCATCAAAGACTTATGTGAAAGAGAAAGGAAGTATAATATAGGTAAAGAGAATATAAATGTATGTATCCATGCAAGTACAAAATGAGTACATGTCCATGGCTCAGGAACATTGTATCCTAGGCCTCTCAAAGATTATCCCACTGAGATTACTGAATGGCTGCTGATGACCACTGATTACATGTTCTGTTCTTTGTTGGTGTATACAAATGTGATTTTTTTGTGTGTACATTAATCCCATGACATTGCTGAGCTCTTTAATTTAAACATGTTAAAATGCTTTTGAGCTTTTAAACTAAGCCAAACTCATTTTTGTTGCTTCTTTGCAATTCTTATAACTTTAGAAAACATTTTCAACTGAGTATAGCATTCATTTCTCATTTTCATTTCTAAATCTTAACCTTTAAGTGTTTTGTCCACTGTATTTTTTTGGACAGGTATGAGATTATGAATGTTTCTTCTATTTTCAGTTTCCTGAGACTTTCTTTCTAACTGTAAACAGGTCTTGGGATATTAGATGTGCTTTTTCATATCTATTTAAATGTTATTTTTCTCATTTTAAATTAATAGATATTCAAATTCTAATGAATTCTTGCATTATTGATATAAATCCAATTGGGTCATGATATTGTGGTGGCTGTTTTTAATACATTGGATTTGTCATCTATATTCAAAAATGAAATTAGCCAGTGATTTTATTTTTCCTTTGATTCTGTTTTCAGTATTACAGTATAATTAGTTCTGTAATGAATTAAGATGGACTTATTTTGAAATTTTCTTATTCCTTAGCATAGTTTATATGAAATTGGAATTTTACCTTTCCTTTTTATTGAAGCAACATAATAATTATCCAGACTTTAATTTTTTGGTATTTTTTTGTTGTCATCACTAAGCTGTGTCCAACTCTTTGTGACCCCATGGACTGTAGCCTGCAAGTCTCCTCTGTCCATGGGATTCTCCAGACAGGAATACTGGAATGGGTTGTCATTTCCTCCTCCAGGGGATCTTTCTGACCCAGGGATTGAACCTGTATATCCTGCTTTGCAGGTGGGTTCTTTACTGCTGAGCCACTGGAGAAGCCTAGTGTTTTGGTATAGGTATTATTTTTTTTTAACCTTTAAATCAATGTATTTAATGATTATGGCTTTATTCCTTATTTTGTAAGCTAGATTTTGTTAACAGAACAGTTTTAGTTCAAAGCAAAACTGAACAGAACACAAAGAGATTTCGTATATACACTGCCCCCACATAGGCACAGCCCCTCTTACCATCAAAATCCCAACAAGAGCAGTACCTTTATTACAATCAGTAAGCCTGTGTCTATACATCATTATCATCCAAAGTCCATAGCTTACAATGGGGTTCACTCTTGTTATTGTACATTCTATGGGTTTTTGACAAATACCTTCATCTACCATTACAATATCATATAAGGTAGTTTCACTGCCTTAAGTTTTTAAGGATCATAGTGTATATATATTTTAGCCCCAAACCTGCCTGGCTCAAATTACAGGGGGAGACTATTTTATCTTACTTGGATTCCATGATTAGACAAAACAGAGTCTTTTTATCTCTTTTTTTGTTAACAGGAGTTTTCTCCAGCTAAACTTTTGAGTAAGGATACAGCCTTGTGAAGATTTAGCTTTTTTCAGGTTGGAAACAGGAAGTATTTTCAAGTCACCAATTTGTGTGAGCCCAAATTTACCACCACATACTATTAAAATTCCTCTCTTAACCTCTGAAATTTTCTATAAATTCAGTTGTGTATTTTGAAAAATGCTTATCTATTTATTTGGCCGCACCAGATCTGAGTCGCACACAGGGTCATCTGTGGCAGCACGCAGGCTGTTTTTATTTGTGGCACGTAAACTCTTAGTTTCAGCCTTTGGGATCTAGTTCTCCAGCCAGGGATTAAACCTAGGTTGCCTGTATTGGGAGCGCTGAGTCTTAGCTACTGGACCACCAGGAAAGTCTCGCAGCTGTGCATTTATAAGTATGTTTGGTCTGTTCATTCCCCCAGAAATTCTCATTTCTTCATCTGTTTGGCATGGGGAATTACCATAATCCTGAAAACAGAAATGCTTTCGGGGGCCTTAGAAACTTGAAAAATCAAAAGAAATATTTAATAATGGGGATGCATGACTTATTAAAAAAATGAGAAAGAAATGAAGAAAAAAGTATTCTATAGGTTTGTGATTAATTAGCCTTTGTTAGTTCACCAGAGTATTAGAAAGACCCCATTAAAAGATTGGTAGGAAATACTTAAGCAAAAATCACTAGGGTTCAAATTGACTTAAAAGTTTTAAGACGAATATCATTTTTGGACAGGGTTATTCAAGTTAGAGAGCCTCAGACAGTAAACATTGTGTCTGCAATATTAGACAATAAAGAATGTTTAAACCATGTAAAGGAAAGAATGAGTGTGCGTGATGGGATTGGTACTATATATCGCAATTTGAGGGAGACTTGAAGAGAAGTCTTATGCAGTCCTACCGGATGAGCTGCAGTGTAGCAGATGTTGGCGCCCCGACTGTAGCCCCTCAGCACTCAGCATCCTGATAGCTCATTACTGCAAGCACCTGCTGCTTTCTGCCTGAGGACTTATTGGTCCCCAGCAGTGTGTTTGGCCTACGTACAGGCCGGGGAGTTAACTCCTCTGTCAACAGCACTCAATCAGTGAGAGATGAAAGTTCATGGCTCTGTACCCCAGTTTTCTCACTCCTCTGTGGAGAGTCTGGTATCGACTTCCTTGCCTCCCTTCCCCGGTCCCTCTGCCTCACTTGCCACACTCCTCCACCAGCACTTTCTGAGGAAACTTCCCAAATAAGCTACCTTTCCTTAATTCCAAGTCTTAGGTCTGATTCTTGGGAAAGCAGAACCTAAGACATGGAAAATTATGGTCTAGAGTCTAAGATAAGTGAATCATTTCACAAACCGGTTGACAATAATTATTGTTAATTTGTTTATGTCAGAAGGGATGTTTCTAAGGATACCCTGTGAAGGTATTTTTCCTTATCTTTCCTAATTCCATAAATAATTGAGTAAAAATGTAGAAATTTTCTGAACAGATTTGGAGATGACATAGTATTGGTGTAGGGGGAGATGTAGTGAGTATATTAGATAATAGAATTGGAATCAACATAATTTTTAATAGGCTGAAATACAGATAAAATCTAACAAAGTTTTACATTGATGGATTAAAACCCTGTAATTGTCTTCCAAATGTGTGATATTATCATCATGTGATACTATTTTAGAGCTATTGGTTAATAGTAAACGTAAAGATAGTTAACATAGTGTGTGGCTGCTGAAAATGTAGATATGATTTCAGGTTAGGTTAATGAAGTAATATCTAGATCAGAGGAGGTGATAATTAGGTTTAAATCTGTACTAAACAGATAATACTGTTTTGAATATCATGCTTTTGAAAGGATAGAAACAATCTGACTACTGGAGCAGAAAGGTTGAATGTAGTTGGAAATAGCATACAAAAAAAGATGAAGTAAATATGATTGTTAAACATAGAGAAAAGAAGAATCAGAGAACATGATCATTGTCTTCAGCTGTTTCAATATCTAACTAGTAAGAAAAGAAATGGGCGTGCTTAAATGACCTTTGGAGTTATTCCTCTCTGTGTAACCAGTGTCTAATTCAACGTTTGCATGTGGTAGGATCTCAATAAATGTTGGATGAATGAAAGATTAATATACTTTAATTCAATATTAATTAAATACACATAGTATTTAATTTTATATTAATATATAGTATATACCTAGATAGCATATTAAAAAGCAGAGACATTAGTTTGCCAACAAAGGTCTGTTTAGTCAAAGCTATGATTTTTCTAGTCATGTATGGATGTGAGAGTTCAACTATAGAAAGCTGAGCACCGAAGAATTGATGCTTTACTAGTCAAAGCTATGGTTTTTCCAGTAGTCGTGGGTGGAAGTGAGAATTGGACCATAAAGAAAGCTGAGCGCTGAAGAACTGATACTTTTGAACTGTGGTGTTGGAGAAGACTCTTGAGAGTCCCTTGGACTGCAAGGAGATCCAACAAGTCCATCCTAAAGGAGATCAGTCCTGAATATTCATTGGAAGGACTGATGCTGAAGCTGAAACTGCAACCCTTTGGCCACCTGATGCGAAGAGCTGACTCACTGGAAAAGACCCTGATGCTGGGAAAGATTGAAGGTGGGAGGAGAAGGGGATGACAGAGGATGAGATGGTTGGATGGCATCACCAACTCAATGGACATGAATTTCAGTAAGCTCCAGGAGCTAGTGATGGAGAGGGAGGCCTGGTGTGCCGCAGTCCACAGGGTTGCAAAGAGTCAGACACAGCTGTATGACTGAACTGAAATGATATGCATATGCTACTGCTGCTAAGCTGCTTCAGTTGTGTCTGACCCTGTGCGACCCCATAGACGGCAGCCCACCAGGCTCTGCCGTCCCTGGGATTCTCCAGGCAAGAACACTGGAGTGGGTTGCCATTGCCTTCTCCAGTGCATGAAATTGAAAAGTGAAAGTGAAGTCGCTCAGTCATGTCCGACTCTTAGAGACCCCTTGGACTGCAGCCTTCCAGGTTCCTCCATCCATGATATCTTAATTAACTGTGAAGTTGAGAGAGGACACATACTCTTTTCATTTTGCTGTGTGTATCCATCCCTTTGCGTATATCAAATGTGAAGTCATTCTTTCGATAGTGAAGTCAAGATTGGGGACCAATTTTCTGCTCTTTGAAGTATCTCCCATATCATAGTGAATCTGTAAATGCACATTTTAATGATTATGTGTTCGATGCCTCCGAATAAATACAGCCTTCAATTTCCTACTCTCCTTCATGTAAACTGTCCCTGAGTTTATTATCTGCAGCAGTGTCAAATGTTGTGGTAATATTTGCTTCAGTCTTTTGTCCTGGCTGTTATATTTTCCTTTTGCATTTCCCTTGGGTTGTATCATGTTTCAATACATTTAAATCTTAATACAGCGAGTGAATTTATGACATAAGGGAATAAGCCCACTGACTTCTATTATTTTTCACCTCAAGTTCCCCGCCCCCCATTTCCCAATCATTTTTTGCTTTCTTCACAGCATATTTCCAATCATGAATCAGATGAAATTGTACAACAAAAACTATATGACACATTTCTTTGTTAATGCATTTGGAGTCCTTTTCCTGTCTAGTCCAGTGAAACAAATGGTTCTTTCAAATTTCTTTTTACAGAGGTGACTACCTTCAATACATCTGTGCTTGCTTATTGTGGAGTTGTGAGGAGGCTGGTGTTCCGCTGTGCATCTTTGGGTCCAGGTTTTATGGCCCTTCCTCTCAAATGTTCCTCGTGGCTCCCCACTTTAAGCTTTGCAGCATCTCTGATGTGCTACATCAGAGTCTGCATCCCTCCATTTGTAACATCTCTCTGCACATCCTACCAGACAGTAAAAGTTACCTTCAGCATCTAGTACTGTGCTTAGAACATAGTACGCACTCACTGACTATGGGATGAGTATTGGTTCAGAACAATACTTTTTCAAAAGGTGCTTTTAACTATGTGAAACTACCATCATTATGTTGAACCTACAGTTATAACCAGTTGCATCCCTTGATTACCATGCAAATTTTCCACACGGTTTCAGACTTCTCTGTGCTCCTAAGAGGTTGATCAACTCACAGTATTTCAAAAGCAGGTTCGGGGAAAACCCTGACTTGAAAGATGCCCCCTTCTGGGTTTTTTGATGTTCTTGTTTTGTTTTTTAGAGCCGTATTCAGAGGTGTAATCTTGCACAAGCTTGCTAGCCTCTATGAACCTCAGCATCCTCACCTGTAAAAGAAAGGAGGATGGGCTAATCCCTAAGGTGAATTTGAGAGAAAACCTTCTTTAATTCTCTGATTGAGAAAAGTTTTCAGTTAAAGCTTTGTAATTTCTTGCCCTTCCCTCCTCACCTCCTGCAAAGGCACCCTGATCATTTTTCCTTTTCTTTGGGCCTGATTGTCTCTTCTTGTTTATGGCTGCCACTAATTTGCTCGTTTGCTTGCTGGAAAATAGCTAATTAAAACCCACTTCAGCTAACAAGCTGACTGGGACCATGCAAATGTCACTCTCTGCTGTCTGCTCTTTCCGTTTATACTTTGCATTATTAGTGTTGTTTTTCCTCCCTCTGCTATAATGAATGCGGGGATAGATTGAGCGCCCTCTTCCCAGGTGTGCGCTGGTACAACCGCCACCATCCCAGCAAAGCGCTGCTGTTTTACTGCACTTCAGCACTTTGAGTGTCGTTACCCCTGACAGTTAATGGTTTCAGACTACGTTGCTTGTTAGCGCTAGATTTTTGAACAGCTTCATCTATCTTTTTGTTTTTACAGTGACTGGCCGCATTAAGTATATGTGTCTGAGCTATTAGTCCCGTCTGTTCATCGCATGCATTTCATTTGGTGCAGGATTCTTTTTTCTTTCTCTCTAAAATTAGTATGTATTGTCATCCATATACTTCAACACATCGACTTCTGTTATAATTATGCTGTCATCATTGTGCTTCCACACATTTGCTAATTTATTGTAGCTAAATTAGACCTAATATTAGCAATTTTGCAGCTGTTCCTTTAGAATATACACGGCCGTATATTTGTACGTTATTTAGTAATTAGAGTCCACAGCAAAAGAAGATGGATCTTGTTTTCAAGAGGGAGAGAGGGGAAAGTGGGAAAAAGGGGGTTCAATAAAAATAAATTCACCTGAGAGTGAAAAAGAGCAAGGAAATGAGAAAAATGCATCACAGGAAAGTTAGAAGGAGTCGGTTCCAGAGAAAGCAAAGAGCAGTGAATTTTGTAGGACTGTGCAGTTTGAAGGGCGCATGGTTTAGGCCTGAGACTTGCAAAGAAGCAAGGATTCTCTGGGAAGGACCTTTCTCTGCGATACTGCTCTGTTCCTGTGAATACTTGCCACCTACTCGAATAGCTGAGCAAAGAAGACCCCGGGGAAGTGATGATGGAGATTTTGTGTGAATTGCGAAGTAACGGAAACCAACACAGGCTGTGTAGGTGCTTCCAGGAAAACGTGGCATCCAGTATACTGAGTTACAAGGCTTAAATCATTAGGTTGAAAAAACATGCCTGAGTAGGAGACTTTGAGGACAAGGAAATGAGACTGGTTTGGATCTTTACATTTTGCAGATTAATGAACAGCTTTACATGCAGATTTTCAGTTTGTATCCGGAGATGATATTTGAAGGAATAAGAAAAAAAAGCTCCTGCAGTGTGTACTCTGTGTGTGCACACGTGTGTGTGTGTGTTTTGCATTTTAGTTAGGTTATGAGAGTTTACCTTGATACAGGCCTCTAAAATGATGCAGTGTCAGTTTTGGCATGTGTGCCACAAGAAAAATGATCAACAAGACAGATTCTCCCAGGACACAGACTGCCTGTTATGAATTGTTGGGTATTTTGTAAAGCCACCTGGGCACTGTTTAATATACTGAGTTAGTAATCCATTTAATGGGACCCTCAAGGATTCATGAGATGTCCCAGGGTGTATGTGCCTATTCCTAGGAAGTAACTTACCAAGAGAGACTAGCTCAATAAGTACTGGTGGTTATAAGTTTATTCTATGTTTTAATGGACCCAAAACATTATGTGCAATGACGTAAAACAAATAGAACAAAACTTATAATGGTATTGATGAGAATATATCCTAGGCAGATCAAGTCTGTTTTCCTAGGGGTGATATATTACCTAGTATATTAGAGGTTTGGGCAGAGCATTCCTCTTTGACATTCATATTTTCATTCTGACCAGGTCATAAGAGAGAGATTTCTGTTGCTGACTGTGCCCCACTCTGACTGCCTTCTTCTCCTTCTTCCTCAGTGGGACTGAATATCTCATATCTGTCTGCTTCAATTGATCCAAGCCTGCTCTTCAGCTCTTAGAAAGCAAAGAAAATTGAAATGGCTAAAGCATTTCTCAATGTTACTCCTCACTGAGGTTTTATACTTTTATAAGGAACACTCCATTGAACTTAAAAACATGATGTTCCAGTAGTGGAATTTGAGGGAGAGTCAACAGGTGGCAAGGCAAGCAGTGTGGGGGTTTTGGAGCTTATGAAATCAAAGCACGTGGAAAGTCATGGATACATAAACCTGACTCTTTCCCTTTGAAAGGATAATGGACTTACAAGGCCATCAGTTAACCTAACCCCCAACTCACAGACCATGGAGACAATGCCCAATTGGGATTTAAGGCAATGTTGATTTAATAAATAAGGGTTGAAAATCAAAGAGACTGTGAATACCCAAAAGTACCGATAGCAAAAAAAAAAAAAAAAAAAGCCAAAAAGGGCATGAGATCCTCTTTATGCCTTGGTATTATTCCTTTCAGATCACATTGAACTGAGGCACAACGTGATATGTTCTTTGCATGAAGCATTTTTTGGGTGGAAAGACCAAGTAGAATTGAAATGACAGCAGGAGATGGCCATTAGGAGATTGGCCTCCTCTCTCTCAAAGGAGATGAGAATCCTTTATAGACTCCAGGTCCTTGACCCCCAGGAATCTACTGCCTTTGCCCACTGAGACAGCTGCTCTTGAACTCTGACTTTACCACTTGTATCAAGAATCTAAAATGGATTAAAGTCCCCCTCTCCCCAACGCCACACAAGCAATCTACATCCTCAGATTCATAGAAACAGAAGAGCATTCCCACTTGACTTTCTTTGTCCTAGTCTCTATGGCTCCAGAGCAAACTGCTCACCCGGGTACCGGGCAAGAGAGAATGGCTGATAAAAGGAACAGGAGACTTGGAGATTCACCAAATTTTCTGAACAATATAGAGGCTACTTCTTGGGACAGAGCCTACTTTCTCTCAGTCAGGTTCAGGGACAACCTTTAACTCCTCGACCCTTCCAGGCTATGGGGGCTAAAACTAGAAAATCAGTTTTCTGAAAACTGATTCGGGCCCAGAGGTTAGGCTTCATGTTTTCACTGTAGGTCACCTCCATTCTTACGGTACTTCGTGAGGACCTACGCTTGAATTTCCACGTTTACTCTCTTAGGCCTATTGTCTCAAAAAATTTCTCTGTGTGTGTGTGTGTGTGTGGGTATGTGTGTAACATGTCCAAATTGTACCTTTGCTCATGTTAAGTAGCTAAAAACTTAAAATATCCTCCTGGAGATCAATGTGCTGAAATTAAAACACCCAGCTCATGTGTTACCCCCCAAATTCGGACTAATCAAGGCCTAAGAGACAAAAATTTAGGAAACTCTTCAGTCTTCAGATTTCTAGATGTCTTCCAAATGTCTCAAATACGCAAAATTACAATTCGTCTTTCACCTTAAGGTATTACCAGAAACAGTGCTTCTCAGACGTTTCTACTGAAGTCATCTCAAAGGGTCCTCAATGGCAGAGAAAAGAGAGCAAAGAATGGTGGGGTGGATGTTATAGTGAGATACCAGCTGCTGCAGAAGATAAAAAATATTTTTGGAGTCTAATATTTTATCTTAACAATTAATGCAAATTTTTCCATTCTGTTTAGCAATGTACTCGTGGTTGTTCTAATTTCAAATGTTTTCACCAAAACTATTTGATTACAGGAAGAAGTCCCATACTTTGATGCTTTAATGATTAAGGAATGACCTATCTGAAAAAAAAAAAGCAAACAGCTGCATAGGCATACTTGTATCCAATTTGGGGGAAAACTGCCTTAATTTATCATTAGGTTTTGAAAGGAAGTCATGGGAAAAAATTAGAAAAAAAAGACAAATGAATGGGGAATTTTCTTAAAGGTCATTGTTTTGATGTTTTTTGGGAACAGAGGATATGATAGCTTTTAACTTAAGAGTGCACGCCAATAGAGGCAGTTTTATACTGGTCCACAATATTTAATTGTAAGGGCATTTTCTTTTTCTACTATTTCAAAACTTTCTAATTCCTTATAAAACGAATTGTTTATCCTACCTCTTCTTCTAATCAGTGGCTCTTAGAAGTTAAAAAGTAGAGAAGTTATGTCCGTACTTCTGACATAGTAACCTTGGGAAGATGAACCAGTGGGGTAGACCTTGTTTTTGATAGCAAAGAGCAAGAGGAGGGAACCTGTGAAATCTGAACCACAGCTGCCTAGTGCACTAGCATCTCTTTCTTGCTTAGTAATTCTGAGTTCATTCTGCTTAAAATGAACTCAAACCCTTCAACACTTCCCCGACAGAAGCTGTGGAAAGGACTCATTTGCAGAGGGCTCCTAGACTGTGAAATCCTGCTGTTTTTGGACCTTGGATGGGAAAATTGGTGTGGGGTTGGGAGGGCAAGGATGGTGGTGTCACATTCTCCTCTGTCCATGAACTCAACAATTTTCCCTGTTTTTCCTTTATAGAAATGTCTACTGCTAAGAAGGCTCAATTTCATTGTTTCATATGCAAGAGTTAGGAGAGTTCCTTATTTTGAATTCCTCTAAATAGCCTGAGGTCAACTGACACAAACCAGCAAACCACCCAGCCAACCAACAAACACATTCTAACAGTTATTGGATCTCCTGTGTTTAAGGCTTTGTGCTATCCACTTTCAGAGCCCTATACAAAATGGTACCAAGTAGGTATTTTTGAGGTATGACCTTCTCCAGAACATATTATAAACTGAAGTTAATTTACTAATGGTCAACTCAGTGAATGAGCTGACCATCATCATTTACTCAGGGATATTAGGAACTTGGCAGATTTTGATGAAGGTGTTAAATTCAGTGTCACTGGTGAGTCACAATTGGCTAGCTACTTTTAACATCATTTTGCAAGTTGAAAACCACCATGAATATATTTTCTTGAGTGGAAATAATGCAGATTTCTTTAGAGCACTAGTTATAAAGACTAATATAGTAAAATGCTCTGAAAGTAAGGGGGCCTTATTGTCAAAAATGTCTCTCTAAAAGGGAAAACAGGTATCTCCTTGCTCAGGCACAGTGCGTGTACTTCTGACACAGGTTATTTTGTCATCTTTGTTTTATATTTTGAAGTCTAATGCAGTAAGTGGACACAAGTAAAATTAAATGTTGATTGAATAAATGAACAGAATCATTGATTTCATTGTTACTGTAATGAATCACAGAATTCTTCAAACTTTTTAGCTGTCCATCCTATTCTGATCCTATCGAATATGATACACAGAAGAGGGCCCAGAAATTCCCTGCCAGTCCAGTGGTTAGGACTCCAAGCTCCCAAGGCAGAGTGCACAGGTTCAAGACTTGGTCTGGAAACTAAGATCCTGCATGATACACAAAAAATAAAGAAAGAAAAGGACCCAGCATCACTCCTGTAGTATTCTTCACAAAACCATAGAGTCTTCATCTAATCATGGGAAAACATAGACAAACAGCATTTGAGAGAGCTACAAAAAATTCAGTCGGTGTTCTTCTGAAGTGTCAAGTTCATAAAAAACAAAAACAAACAAAGTCTTCAAAAGACTTAAGAGCTATCATAGATTAGAGAAATACACACAACATGATACCCTGGATTGGATATTGGACTGGAGAAATAGTGTTATTGGAAAAAGTGGAGAATTCCAATGAGGTCTGTAGATTACTTAATATTATGTCAATAATAATTTTGTGGGTTTAATAATTGTACTATGGTTTTAATAACTGTACTATGGTTATAAAAGATATTAACATTAGGGGGAACTGAATGAAAGATATATCAAAATTCTCTGCAGTATTTTTGCTACTTTTAAAAGCTCTAATATTATTTTAATATTAAAAGTTAGAAGAATTAAAAAAAAATTCTCTCTTGCCATTGGAAGATCTAGAACAACCCAGCCACAGTGAGCCAATCTAATGTCATATTGTGGCCTTTCAATACTATTTACTATGAAAAGTGATCAGTGCTCCTTGGTGAAATCACTGATTTCAGGCCTCTGTCAGAGAATATGTAAGATGGATCCAGGATATCTTATCATAAAAGACCAGATGGGTTGGATCAGGTAGACTTTGGTAAGCTTGGTAAGTCTCCCCTGGACAAAGATGGGATAATTTGAACTGCAGTAAGGAAAACAACTGTAAAGGGTCAAAACATAAATTGTATCTACATCCATGGGCTCCTAATGGTGTTTGAGGGAGAAATCTACTTGTTCACCATTGGAGCATGTTGGTATCAGGGAGGCGGAAAGCTTTCCTTTACCTTTATAAGGTCTTCTGGCTTGTCTCAGAAATAAGTTGACAGATTAACAGGAGAAAATCTAATTTAATTTTGTACGTATGGGAACCCCCACATACATGAGAAGTTCAGAGACAGAAAAGTAAAATGAGGCATATAAGCCATCCTGAGCTAAGGAATGGGATAAGGGCCTGGGGCTTCCAAGAATAGGAGGGTCATTGTCAGGACAATAACAGATTTTTGGTAATTCGATGTTTGCCATATAGATAGGGCCACTTAGCGCTATTAAAATTTACCACTCTTAAATTTTTTCCTGGGAAAGCGTCCCTAATTTACATTTTTCTAGGTGGTTAAGGGAGGGGCAGTAGTTTCTTTTGAAACTATGGTGTCTTGATTGCCTTTAGCTCAAAATAATTCTCATGCAAACGTGGCATATTTTGGGGGGCTTGTTCTGAACCCCTATACTAGGGAACTTCTGATTTTGGAAACTAATACATAAGGGGAGAAGATAAAGCATTTTCTTGCTTTTCCTATACAGCTGAATCTCAGAGTAATCAATAGCAAATTACTTGAACACTAGAGGTAAACCTCTGATGGTTGGTAAGAGACACAGGTGACAACCCAGACTTAACATTGGCATCCTGAGTTGGAGGGTGTTGTTGGAACAAACAATTTGTAGCTGATTGGTCAGAAGCACAGTTAGTAATCCAGGCTTCTGACTGGTGTCTAAAGTGTGTGTGGGAGGGGCAGTTTTGTGGGATTGACCCCTTAACCTGTGAAATCTAATGCTATCTCCCAGAAGATAGTGGATAGTATCAGTTGAGTTGAATTTCGGGCAGTGAGCTGTGTCCAGAGAATTGCTTGTTGGTGGTGGGGATTCCTCCTACCCCCACACACACGCACACACACATTGGAATTGGTGAGCAGAACACCTATTTCAATATCATAATGGATTTCAGTGGATCTAGGCAATGATTATCAAGGGCTGCTAACATCACAAAAAGATAAAACAAGCGTGTTTCTCTCAATGGAGGCACATAAGCACCACCTATGAATTAGTTTTGTTAACTTTTTGGATCATGAATCTGATTAATATTTAGATCTAACATTTTAAAAGAAAGAAGCATGTCTAAAACAAAAAACCATTGGGAATAAAAAATCAAAACTCTGAGACATGCTACCACCACAAATAACTGAATTTCATCAATTAAAAAAATGCAAAAAAAAAAAGACTTAGGTGGAACCTTTACATGAAGAAGTTTTAAGAAGTGTATCAACACATTGTAATTGTCTTGGACTTCATTTGGATTTCAGTTTCACGTTGGACTTCATTTGGACCTCAGTTCAGACTCAAAAAGACTATGAGGGTTAGGAATATGTGAACACTATCTAGATACTTGATATTAAAGAGTTATTAATTTTTAGGTGTAATAATATGATGTTGAATTTAAGGAAAAACAGTGTGTAGCCTTTAGCAGTGTACACTGAAATATTTAAAGATGGGACAATATATTGTCTGAAGTTACTTTAATGTAATAAGAACACGATTTGGGTGGAGGTATAAATGAAACAAGACTGGCCATGAATTAATAATCAGTGAAGCTTGGCGGTGTGTACATGGAATTCATCATACTATTCTCTTTAGTTTTGAATATATTTGGAACTTGAAAGCTAAACAATTTTGAAGATATCGATCAGATTTTTCCTGCAAGGAATCTGGTGAACTTATGGCATTACACAGTCTTATACTCCATGTGCTAATAATTCCCAAGCTCTTTCCAGAATTCTGGCATGTAGCAAACAAGCCAGAAGCTGGAGGTGGACAGTATATATGTTGTGCACATTCCACAAAGTCAAAAATTTATTTTTAAATATTTTTCAATAAGGAAAAGCAAGGCGTGTTTTTCTAACACTTTACCCCCCGCAAACCACATTTTTTATACTACTTTTGGTTTGTTTCCACTGGAATCATCAAAATGTTTATGGGAGTCATTGAAATGTTTATGGGTAAAATCTATTTGCTAAAAAAAATTCTTAGTTTTTTTTTTTCTTAAAATTGTCAAAACTTCTACTGTCCCTTCTGAATTAGAAGTGAAATTAGAAACTTTGAATACAAAGACTCTTTGACTTTGGGTTTCTTAAAAAGACTAGAGAAATAGGGTTCTGAGTCTAGTCAGTTTTATTTAGTTTCAAGATGAAATGGCAATTTTTTCAACATCAGAATGGGTATATATATTTTTCTGTATACTCCAGTCCTGTGACTATGAATGAATTGCCTGTTCTCTTATCTAAAGCCAGTCTCTGCACTTATGCAATCTGCCTCTTACTACTTTAGGACATCACTCCAGTGATTGTCTCCTCTGTCTCTTGCATCATATGTCTTTTCTTCTGAATCGTTTCACTAGTGTTCGTACTTTCTGCAATTTCTTACAGATGGATGCTTAGGTTGCTTTCATACCTCAGCTGTTGTAAATAATGCTCCTGTGAACGTTGGAGTGCACACATCTTTCTGAATTGGTGTTCTGTTTTCTTAGTGTATATACCTAGGAATGGAATTGCTAGGTCATATGGTAGTTTTGGGCTTCCCTCATGGTTCTAGTGATAAAGAACCCGACTGCCAGTGCAGGAGACATGAAGAGACTCAGATTTGATACCTGGGTTGAAAAAAATCCGTTGGAGGAGGGCGTGGCAACCCACGCCAGTATTCTTACATGAAGAATCCCATGGACAGAGGAACCTGGCGGTCTATGGCCCATAGGGTCACAAAGAGTTGGGCATCCCTGAAGCAGCTTACCATGCATGCATGGTAGTTCTACTTTCAGTTTTTTGAAGAATCTCTATACTATTTTCCGTAATGGCTATACCAATTTACATGCCAACCAATGCTATACTAGAGTTTCTTTTTCTCCACACCCTTAACAACACTTGTTATTTGTAAACATTTTGGTGATAGACATTAAGACAGATGTGAGGTGATATCTCATTCTGGATTTGATTTGCATTTATATAATGATTAACAATGCTGAATATTATTGTTTATTTTTATATGCATGTTTAGTATTACATCATTCAATTTCTATCTAATGGAAGTTTATTGAAATTACTCTTTCTAATAAAACTTTATTGCAGTCACTTGTCCATTGTTGACTCATTTTCTTCATAGTTTTCTACTTTTGTTTTTAATTGTCGTTGATAAAATCAAAAGCAGAAGAAGAAAAGATGCTTGTATTCATTCCTCTATCTTGAGTTGAAAACTACTACTTGTGATTTTTTAATGTCATTGAAAAAATTTATTTATTTGCTTGATGAAAATTTGTTAAGGGCCAAATATATGCTTTGCTAGTACATAGGAATTTAAAAATAAGTTAAATATTCTTTTTCCTAAAAAAATTGTGGATAAATGTGAGTGATAATATGTTGGTAAATGATCATCAAACTTTGTGACTCAGGCTATTATCAAGGTAAATAAAAGTTATATGAAGTTTACTTTCTGATAAATTATGGATTATGTTTAATCTTCAAAAGTTATCATTTTAAGATGGTAGTTCTCAAATCTATATATGAGTAACCTGGGAGCTTCTGAGTAAGAATTGCCTGGGGTGGATCTCAAGCATTTTCTGTTTAAAACAAAAACACAACTCCAGGAAGTTTAGATGCTCTGTTAGCCTGGACTACTTTTGTTTTGAGCATGCTGTCTTCTTGTTCACTATATATTCTAAAATTCTTGGCTTGGCATTCCAGCTAACAATTACATTTTCAAGACTTCTCTCCTTCCTTAACCAAGCCCTTTTAGTCCGGTTGTGCATGTCACTGTTTCCTGTCTAGTGTATTTGCACAATCTGTTTCTGCCCATGAAATTCTTGTGTGCTGTGTGCTTAGTTGCCCAGTTGTGCTCAGTTGCTTTGCAACCCCATGGACTGGAGCACACCAGGCTCCTCTGTCCATGAAATTTTCCAGGCAAGAATACTGGAGTGGGTTGCCATTTCTCTCTTCTGGAATCTTCTTAACCCAGGGATTGAACCCACATATCTTGAGTCTTTTGCATTGGCAGGCAGATTCTTCACCACTAGCGCCACCTGGGAAGCCCAAGAAATTCTAGTTTCCCCTTATTTTCTCTTATCTGCTGTCCAGATCTCATTTTGCCATAAATACTTTTCTGACCACACAAGCCAACTGTGAATTCTCAGTCTTTTGAATTTTCAACGTATTTTTTTTGTTCATTTCATTTTGGAATGCTTATATGTGACAAACAAGAGAAATCACTGAATGCACATGGATTAAGAGAACAGTCTCTGAATGTGGTGGCTTTTCAGGCTATTGAGAAAAGAGACAGTGATACAGCAGTAATGTGGCAATGTGTCAATTGTCATCTGAGTTGATTCTTGAAAGGTAAGTCTAATTTATATATACAGGTAAGCTAGGGAGAGGATTCAGCCAGAAAGGGAGATATGTATAAAACCTTAGAATTGGGAAGGAATATATTATATTAGAGTAATCACAAGTAGAGCACTTAGGTTTATTCCGAGGTCACCAAAAATGATGAAACTGGAGACTTTAACAGGAAAGGACCATTAGGAGGGCTTTGTAGGTCCTAGCAAGGAGTCTTATTAGAAACACGAAACCACTGGTGGATTATAAACTGAGGGAAGTGGTATGATCAGTTTGTATTCACAAAATCTGTGTCTCTGGAATAAGCATAGAGATTGAGTTTTATTTTGTAAGACTAGAGATAGAACAGATAGAAGTCTTTATAGTAATTGAGGTGACAGACGTTTGAGACTGATGGACCTCTGAACTAAAGTGTTGGTAGTGGAGATTAAGAGGAGGAGACAGATCAGAGGTACACTGCAGAAAATTAAAAAGAGTGAATGGTGATTATTTCATGAGGAGGATGAGTTGGTTGGTAGTGGTATTATTTCTGGAGAAATAGAACCTTCAGGTCATAAAGAAATTTGTGTCAAAAAAGAGAATGTGTTTACTTCTGGAATTGTTGATTTTAAAGCATGTAGATTCTTTCAAACCTGAATTTGTAATAGGTAGTTGAATATACAAATCTGGAATTTAAAGTCAGAATTGGGTTGAAGGTATTGATATGTGAAATAAGTCTATTAGACAGAATATGCTTTCAACTGAGTAGGATAAAAAGAACCAATGAGAGGATGTGATGGCATTTGGATAAATGCTGCCATTTAGGGCACAGATAGGAAAAGATGAGACCACATGGGAACATGGGTAGAAATGGCTAGAAAGAGAGGAGCAAAGTTGGAAGGCAGTGTTTACTATGGAAGTCATGAAAGTAGAGTATCTCAATGAATAAGGAACAGCCAGCTCTGGAATTTACAAGTGAATTCTACAAGTGAGAAATTTCAAGGCAACAGCATATATATATGTTTTAGAGTTAGTAACCAGGAGTTTATTGGCCATTTTGATAAGAGCAATTTCCATGGACTGGTAGGGTTGAAATTAGAGTGTAGATTGGATTGAAGAGAGAACACTGTATGGGAAAATAAGGCAATGAATGTAAAGAACTCTTTGCAGAAGCTCTGCTGAGAAAGTAGGGAGAAATTAAGAACATGGAAATTCATACTTTATGACTGTGTACATGGGTGTCTACTTCAGACATCAGTGAATTGAGTGTGAGCATATGGCCCATGCTAGACAAGGCCTAAGGGCCTCTTCTGTCCCCCTAACTAAAGCTGAGTGATACCACCAGTCACAATATGCATTCAGAGAGAAGAGAGTAGTTCAGTGTGTGGTTCTGGCAACACAGATGGAAGATGAAGATGAATAGAGAACCACAGTGTGGTACATGGCTTTTAAACCACAGTGATCATAGAAAATGTGGGCAAATCAATACCTTGGTATCCTAAGAGGAGGGAAGGATTCTGTCTTAGGAGGGATGACCTGGAGAGGCTTCGCTCCTTAGATGCTTACACTTAAGATAAATAATTTTTGTATGTAATTTAAATATTCATACTATGGTAGCCTCTTAAATACCTGGATAAGGCTTATTCTGTTCAGACTGGGGTTAATGGCTTTTAGTGAAAGTGAAAATCGCTCAGTCAGGTCCAACTCCTTGCAACCCCATGGACTATACACTCCATGGAATTCTCTAGGCCGGAATACTAGAGTGGGTAGCCTTTCCTTTCTCCAGGGGATCCTACCAACCCAGGGAGCAAACCAAGGTCACACACATTTTAAGTTTTATTTAATAAGGTTTACTATAGCTAAAAAAAGAACAAACAAAAAACCACTTCTTTAGAAAGTGTGTAGATAAATATGAAATAAAAGATGAAATCATAAGAACTGTAGTATCTGAAAATTTTTACATAGATCATTGCTTTCAAATAAACTAAACTATTCAGAGTGTGTCCTGATAGTGTGGATAACAACATCCATCAGGGTTGAGTTTGGCCAGATTCCTGGCTCTTTCATACTCAGAGAATATTTCTAAGCATGATACCAAGAAGTTCTCACTGACGAAAAGCCATGATTTGCACAGTTCAGTAAAAATTCTATCCCAGTATGGACAGACTGTATCCCTAGGGAAGAAAGGGGAGTAAACATTGAGACAGAGAAGGGTAGCCAGGACTTTGGTGCAATCTTAGCAATGAAGTTCTGGGAATGCAATATGTCCATAATAAGAAAGGGAAATTGGCTGGTTTTTTTACCCAACTTTGAGTGTCTCCTATAACATGTCACATATCACATGTGTACACTAATTTAATTCTATCTTAAAGTAATAATATACACATAAAACTTGCCATTAAGTGTAAAACAGTAAAGTAATTTGCAAATTTTCCTACTGGCATGATAAATTAAGCATGGAGAACACTAGGAATGCAATTTGCAGTCATTTATAATGCAGTGTTTTATGTTAATAATTCAAAATCACATGCTATTTGGAGACACTTCTAATTAATGTATTTATGAAATTGTCAACTGTGACTGTTTTGGTTCCATTTAGCTAAACATTTCAACAGAATTTGCTTGTTGTTATTTAGTGTTTGCTTGATGGCTCCAGCAGCCTCAAATATAGGAATAATGGAAGATTGTTGTTCAGGGTTTCTTCTTCATTGTTAAAAGTCCTTTCTGATCACACTTCCAAACAACTCAAGTCAGTGACTGCCTCCTGCTCTCACAGCAAACCCAAGTGCTTCAGACACTTTGTTTAAAAGTTCTAAATGGAAGGAAGATGAGTGCCTGGATCAATAATTAATTGAAGAGGAAAGTTCATACCTTGTTAAAGAGTCTTTTAAATATTAAATACATTGCATGTCTCAAATCCATAGACACTGACATTTCTTTAGAGTTGATAATCATGCCTGTTAGGGGCCATTTCTTTATATTATCATCTTTATTTGGATGCTTTTGAACATGAGGAGAAGGCTAAATATTCATAAGTTGGCTTGTTGAAGTTTTATGATAATTGGAATTCATCCAAGCAAAGTTTCATCCTCCTGAGGGTATTTCAGCAAAACTAAAGAACAAAACAATCTCAAGACCAAGAGTAAAGTGGGAATTCAAAGTTGACTTTAGTGGTACCCTGTGCATTAATAATATGGAAAACTCTTCTGGCTTTCTTCCTTGTTCTACATCCAGAGGAGACAAATATTAATTTTTTTAGCCTTAGAGATTCTGTGAGATTTTGTGTGATCTAAATAGAAGTGGACATATATATTTCCTCACCAAGAAAGAAGCATTTTCTATCCTTTAGTTGGATCGCTGATGTTCCCTGAATCCTGCAGAATAATTCATACCCTCTGTGAGTCACGTTCACACTGTATGTTATTGTCACTCAGCTGGCAACAATAGAAGCTGTGGTTGGACAAGCCACGCTTAGTCTCTATAGCCTAAAATTGTCACATATGGAAAGGAGATAGAAAAATGTAAAATGGGTTAGGTTTGGGAACACTCTCAACTGGCCCTTGTGGTGTGTTCATTTTTGAAATTCTATCAAAGTTTTCATTTTCATATCTAAAACCTACTGACTGATTATGCAATGGACTAGAACACTGAATAATGTGACATTGGGGGAAAAAACCCATAATATACTGATGACTGTGGGGATATTCAAAAAAACTCTGAAAGTATGCTGTGGCTTTTGAAGGGAAAGCCAATTATTTATAAATGCACATGGGTAGGATTTTTAACCACAGAATGTTCTTTTAAAATTATGAATTTTAGAAGTTCATTCTGTGGTCAAAGAAAAAACCCCATAAAATATAATAGAAACAATAAACTTTTATTTCGGTAAAACTTTAATGACGAAGCATTCATCTAAAAAATGTGAAAGATAATAAGTAAATATTCATACTTTAAAATTAGGGACTACCAAAATACTGTGCAATCTGTTGACTGATGAGGCATATATAAATCTGAAAATCTCTGCTTTTGTCTTATTTCTTTTTCCTTTCTGTGTTTGCAGGCATTCTAAGTCACTTCAGTTGTATCCAACTCTTTGTGACCCTACAGACTATAGCCTGCCAGGAACCTCTATCCATGGGATTCTCCAGGCAAGAATACTGGAGTGGCTTGCCTTGCCCTCCTCTTCCTGAGCCGGGGATCGAACCTGAGGCTCTTACGTCTCCTGCATTGGCAAGTGGGTTCTTTACCACTAGTGCCACCTGGGAAGCCTTTTCTTTTCTATGAAGGAAAAGTATTATCACATTTATTACAGAGTTTTAAAGGATTTTAGCTGCAACCTGAAACTAGAATGAAATGTCAAATTAGTTTAGTGACAGAAACTTGTCTCCATCATTGGGAGCTGAATCAGCTGCTCCAGGACCTTCTGTATAACAGAGGGGAAAATGCATTCCAGATTCTGAGTTTCCCCTGTTTTTAGTTTTGTACAGCTAACTCTGTCTGCCTGGACATGTCAAACTACTATTTCTCAAAACCCTTAAGTTGGATGAAAGAAGCCAGGTACCAAATAGAACATACTCTGTGGTTCTATTTATATGAAGTTCAATATCAGGCAAAACTATATGGTCAAACAAATTAGAATAGTGGTTTCTTTAAGATAAGAGCAAACAGTGACAGGGAAGTTTGTGTTGATTGGCTTATGAAAGATCATAAATAATGTGTTGTATATTCCTTTGAAAACATGTAAGTCCAAGTATTATCACAAGTAGTGGTTAGAATTGAAGGGATAGAATGGGGATGGGCTAACTTTTTAAAATTTTAAAGAAAGTTCTAGGAAAGCAAGGACTGCTGGCTTTATTAAGTTAAAAAATTAATTATGATATGTTGAGAATCAGGTATTCTGGGTGAAAAAGAGAACCAAAAATAAGAAAATCAATATGTATTGGAAATTTCTTTTTCTTATGTTTCTGTGAAAACTTTACTGAGCCTGAAAGGCTTAGATTCAATGTTAGCAGACCCTTTGTATTCTTGTTTCTTTTAAAAAATAAATTGAGCCATACTGTATAGTCAGTAAAATATGCAAATCTGAAGTGCACCATTCTACAAAGTTTTACATAGGTATGTACCCATGTAACTGTCATTCAGATCAAAGTCTTGGGCATTTTTATCCTTCAAGAGAGTTTCCTCATGCCCTTTCCCTATCAATGATTCCATTCTTCCCAACTTTTTTGTTTTTCCATCTAGCTTAGTATTCCCTTGCCAATCTTTTGACTTTTTTGATAGTAGCCAGCCTAATAGGAGTGAGGTGATATCTCACTGTGGTTTTGATTTGCATTTCCTAGATGATTAATGATGTAAAGTATCTTTCATATAAATCTTTTCTATTTATATGTCTGGAGAAATGTCTATTCAATTCCTGTTTTTAGTGTTAAATAGGGTTGTTTTGTTTTGCTGTTGAGTTACATGTTCTTTGGGGGCTTCCCAAGTGGCACAGAATTGAAGAATCCTTCTGCCAGTGCAGGAGACACGGGTTGGATCCCTGGATCGAGAAGATCCCCTAGAGTAGGAAATGGTGATGCATTCCAGTATTCTTGCCTGGAAAATCCCATGGACAAAGGAGACTGGTGGGCTACTGTCCATTTTGTCGCAAAGAATTGGATATGACTGAAGGACTGAGCATGCACGCACATCTGTGTTCTTTATATATTTTTGGATGTTAGTTCTTTTTGAGATACTTAACTTGCAAATATTTTCTTCCATTCCATGGGTTGCCTTTTCATTTTAATGATTGTTTTCCTTGCTGTATAGAAATGTTTTAGTTTGAAGTAGTCCTACTTGTTTATTTTTGCTTTTATCTCCTATAATTTTGGTGTCAGATCAAAAATATAATTGCAAAGAACAATGTAAAGGAGATTTCCCCCTATGTTTTCTTCTAAGATTGTTATGGTGTAAGGCCTTACACCTAAGGTTTTCATGCATTTTGAGTTGATTTTCTGTGTATGGTATAATATGGTCTTCCAGTTTTATTCTTTTACATGTGGATATTGAGTTTTCCCAATACCATTTCTTGAAGAGACTATCCTTTATCAATTGTGTATTCTTGGTGCTTTTGTTGAAAATGAGTTGACCGTACATGTGTGAATTTATTTCTAGTGTATTCCATTGAAAAATAGATCATTTTTATGACAATACCATACTGTTTTGATTATTGTCGCTTAAGAGAACTATTAACCAGAGACATTATTTTCTTTGTTCCATATTAATCATTTTTACTAAATGTATTTTACAGTTCATGTGTCTCAATCTGAGCTAGTCACATTTCAAGTTCTTAATAGCCACAAGTAGTTCAGTGCCTTGGCCAATGCAAGTCTGATCTCTGAATGAAATTAAGATTGTTGTCGAACATATTCAGTCTATTAAACACGGACGAAGTTAATGTGGTGTTCAATGAACTGTCCTTCCCTTCATATTTTTAACTCTTCTTCTTAAGAGTACCTTCAGGTTTCTTGGGTTCTTAAGAGTTCTTTCCTCTTTTCTTGGCCTTACTTACAGTCAAAATAGCAGGTTATTGAAGCCTCATTTTGCACGCAATCCATATTCAGAGTATCCTATCCATGGCATTTCATTTTTTCCTCTATTCTGAAGTCTGCCTTCCTAAAACCTAGGCTGCATATCTGTCAATTTCATATTCATGATTTTATTCTTCCTCGTTCATTTCCATCTTAACCATGATGTCCTTTTGGGTTCCCACATCTTCTGAAAGCTGAAATTATCAGTAAGACATTAATTTATCTGATGCTTTATTTTTAAGAGGATGAAACTCTGAAAGACACCCTGATAATAGCAGTCCCCCAATGATTCTTTATCTTGCTTCTGTGCGAGGTTTGTAATTTCTATTACAAAAAATTGTTATCTTGTAGCCTCTAATTGTCTGGGTTCTGTGTGGGAGTCTCTTACAGCAGCATGGCATTAGGTTTTCTCTCTGTGTGCTCGTGGAATTGCTCAGCTGGTAAATTTAAATACAAGTATGTCCATACCTTCCTGATACACAGTGTTTCCTTCTTCCTCTTCCTTTCATATTTGTAACTCTTAAACTCTGTTATATCCCTTTCATTTCAGACATAAGTCCTAGGCCATCAAATATCAGTAGCAAATCCCCAATTTCAGTGTGGGAGAGCCCATAAGAGTCCTATCAATTAAATCATTTTGTAAGATTAGGAAACTAAGGTTTACAAAGACAGTTTTTTCATATTTACATACCTGACATCATTGAGGCTCTTTTGACAGCCCTTTGCTATAATTTAATTTCACTTTGTTACCTTTACAATTTTATCAATTGGTAGACACCTAGGACTAAGCTTCTGTCTTTCGTTTAAGTACCTAAAAGACTTTTATTGAGAATGCCTGTACTTTACTTTGATTTTGCTTAACTTTACACATGGTAAGCATTTGAATAATGGAAAAATAAATGTCACATCTATTCATTCCCATAATATTCAGTTTTGCATGGACTTCTAAATCTGACTCACAGATTAAAGTCCCCTCGGTTATATCTGAATAAAAAGCAGCCTCACAGTGGCCCACAAATAATGTCATCACTCATTGTTTGATCTTATCAACTGCCACTCTCCTCCTGGCTCAACCAGCCCCAGCCACCTGGCCTCCTACGCTATTCCTCAAACTAACTGAGCCCTTTTTTTTTTTTTTTTTGCTTCAAACATTTGCACTTTGGAGTTACCTTTGCCTGGAATATTCTTACAGCAGATATCTAAATGGCCACTTGGCTTCTTCATCAATCACATCCTCACTTCAGCCCTCTAATCCACCCTATATACACTAGAAACCATCTACAAGTTACCTCTCTCCCCCACCTTGTGGATATTCCTTTCCCCAACCCCCGATCCTGCTTAAGTAAAAAACAACATCAAATCCCTTAAGAACTGTTCTGTTAGCTTCTGGTCCATGCCCCTCTGATTGCTGGAAATCAGATCCTAACTGAGAAACTGCACATCAGTGCCTCACTGTCTTAATGTACTCGTCACTTAATCCATACTTCTGAAAAGCTACATATTCCTCCTACATGGAATTCTCTCTCTTGGACAGAATGTTTTTAATTTTCTTACCTCATTATCAAAGCAGAGTTTTGACTGCTTCGTAGTGACAAATTTCTCCATAGACATTCATTTTAGCCCAGGGTCTTTGCTTTATACTTAACAAGTAAAAGGTTCATTGGGGAGACTTTCTCAGAATGAAGAGTTCTGCTTAAATTAGTTATTCAGATATAAAGGGGATAAAATATTAAAATAAATGCAGGTGTAACCTTTCCTTTTACTTTATTTTTTAAAGGAGAATCTTTGTTTTTCAGTTTTGGGGGCCTCCTGGGCCTTTCATAAGCTAAGCAGAACTGGAAAAAAAACCAAAGGCTCTCAATTGGTCTATATGAAAAAAGGCTAGGGAGAGATATATGAAAGGTAGAAAATCAGTGACAGTAGATGGCTGAGCAATGAGGCATTTGGTGGGGGGGTGGTTAGACAAATATAAGGCAGCCACAAGAAGGAGTGGGGCTTTAGGAAAAGAAAGAGGTATCCAAACAAGGATGCCTGGGATGCCTTCACAGTGCATATGGTATAGTCTGACTTTGTTTCCTTTAAAGAAATCTTTAGTATACATCTATGATTATATTAGAAAGTCTCTTAGCCCAGACAAGCTGGTTAATTGGTAACTGATTAATTAGTTTAAAAATATGTATAGTTACTGTGAGGATTGAAAACAATGTTTCATGAAAATTTTAATTTTAAATTGGAAGCATATACTTTGAGGTAGGGCCAAGAGCTATTAAGTGGGCTTGAGTCAGAAGATATCTGAATTATTTTACTTGCATAAATTCTACCCATAATTAGCCAATTTCAATCTTTATTTTCTTTATTTGAAGCAAATAAAGTCCCTGTTAGATACTTTAAGTACATGATAATTGTATGTTTTTATATAATTCCTAATTTTTAACAGTCTTCTTACCTACACCCAAATCAATGGCAATATTTTAGGCAGTACTCAAGTATTCCAAAGCATTCAGTCTTGTTTTCTTTTTCACGACAATCACCAACTCTTTTACCTTATATACTTTTCATTTCATTGATTTATATAATAATGCATTAAATGATATTTTCACTGTAACAAGTACAAGCCGGTCTGGGGACAAAGACTACTGACTCCAGGTGAGCAGAGAACTTAACTGGTGGTAGGAAGAATACGTCAATGTACCAAGGATGGGATAGCATACTAGCTGCAGTGTTCAGTGTTCTATGATTATAATAGAGTTGGATACAGTGAATGAAGAACATCAAGACCAGTTCAATGTTTCTCAGAGTCTGACTTGTGTTTCTTTTGGAAAAATTGGCTTTGAATCCATTGAATGAAATTTTTATAACCCAGAGGATTGAGTAAGGCTTTGGAAGTCTGTCATTTCTGGTTTTCACACTGGTCATTCAGGCTTCAAATATCATAGGAGCAAGATTTGCAAAACACAAATCAACACTGCATTCTGTATTGTCACCTGGAGCCTCCATAAACAGGGATGTGATGGTAATAAAAGAACTATTTCCTCTTAGGCTTCTCACTTCAAGCATAATGTCTTTTCCATATTTCACTTTGAACTCTATAAACTGCAATTCTTTCTCAGTGTTTCTTGTTAACAGTTTTTGAAGTCTTGTCTTATTATGGTACTAATTCTGGGGGGAGGGTAATATGGTATAACAGATTGAATAGACTCAGTCAGGGGCCTTCCCAGGTGGTGCTAGTGGTAAAGAAGCTGCCTGCCAATGCAGGAGATACAAGGGATGCGGGTTTGATCCCTGGGTTGGGACGATTCCCTGGAGGAGGGCAAGTCAACCCACTCCAGTTTTCTTGCCTGGAGAATCCCACGGACAGAGGAGCCTGGGGGGCTGCAGTCCATGGGGTCGCACAGAGTCAGGCACAACTGAAGTGACCTGGTGTGCACACAGACTTAATCAGGCCAATCTAAATTTGGGTTTATAGAACTATAGCCTTGTGATTTGGGGCAGTCTGAATTTGGTTATACTTACCATCAAAATAAGTATTAATATAACCTAGAGTGTAGAATTGTGAGAATTAAATGATATAGTACATGCAAAAGGCCTAACACAGTGCCTGATGCATAGCAGGCATGTAGTCAATGTCATCTATTGTTAGTAGCCATCTTCCTCCATCTTCAGTCCCTCTCAGTGGTAGGTATTCATGCCTGCTTGGTAGCTCACCACTTGAAAATCACATTGGCAACGTACCCAGCAGTCATATGAGGTGAGGAGAAGAAAAGGCAAGATTGAAGGCAGGAAACCACCTCCTCCTCTGACTTAGTGGTTTGCTAAAAACACTCTGATGGCCTGCTTTAAACGTACTAGTCAAGTGATGCCTTACATCCATATCCTTACATGATTTATATTTTTGTTTGGCTTTTCTTTTTTTTTTTCTCTTTACTTCTTTATGGTGTAAGTGCCTCCTCCTTTCAATTGATTCCATTTGAAAAGATGGTTTATTTTAAAGGAAAGTGCTTAGGTTGTTTCAAGGGTCTGCAGTACATCAAACACATCTCCAAGGCCAGTGTAGAGTGTTCCTCATACACATTAAATAAAGCTTCTAACAGGCTGCATTACTGAGCTCACTCAGCTTGCTCTCCACAGCCAGTTTCAATTTCACTAAAAGGAAAGAATTGGTAATTAATTATCTAGGCCATGTAATGAGTTTCCATTACTTGGAATTCAATAAAGCTCTTTCATTGTGATCAGGCTGATCAATAGCACAGAAGGGCTAATAGAAACCACAGATACAGCGGGGATAATAGAATGGCTATAGGAAATGAGACTGGGTCCCTGGAGCATGCTTTCTTCTCTCTAGGGAATGGAAGCTGCTCAGTAGCTTCTTTTTTCTTTTTTTTTTTTTTTTAAAGAAACACTCAGTGAGTCATTGTGAAATGAATAGGCTATTGTATTACTGCACAAGCTAATGGAAATTACCTTCACAAAATCCATACGTGCTTGAAGCTGGAATGACTTTGGAGGTTATTTAGTTGTACTGCTCATGGATCACCATGCTGTATAGATGGCCACTTTTTTGTACCGAGTAATATCATCTTTTTCTTTAACACCAACCTCACCATTCCCTAACTGCTACTGCTGATTAGATAAAAAGGTATAATTGATTAAAACAAAAAAGCAACCAATCCTTGGAGTAGCAAGGCATAGGTAGTTACCTACATAGAAAGATGTGAAAGACTAAAAAGATGGGGGGTGGGTAATTGATTTTCTGTGAGATTTTAATCTGGAACTAGGGGACAATGTAATTGTTTAACTGTGGTTTAAAACTGATAGACCCTACACAGTGTGGACTTGTGAGGAAGGGTTAGCACAATGATCAAATCACATTTGTAAGAATGCCACTTGCCCAAGAAAGGAAAACTATACACTCCAACATTCTAATGGAGGCCAAGGGGCACATTTGATGCCTGAGAGTTTGCTCATTTCAGTGCCAATATGTTGTGTTTTCCTATGAAAACTCTATTTTTCTTAAGGTATCTTGAGTAAGTTCTCTGTCCCTTTAAATCAAAGGGTCCTAAGTAGAACTCTGGTCCAATTCCAGCATTTTGCAAGCAACGAGGCCTATAGTAGGCAGTAGGAATCTAGGTATATGTATATGAATGCATACATGTGTGCACGCTAAGTTGCTTCAGTCGTGTCTGACTCTTTGCGTCCCTATGAGCTATTGCCCACCAGGCTCCTTTGTTCATGGGATTGTCCAGGCAAGAATACTGGAGTGGGTTGTCATGCCCTCCTCCAGGGGGTATTCCTGACCCAGGTATCGAGCCCGCGTCTCCTGTGTCTCCTGCACTGCAAGTGGATTCTCTACCACTGAGCCACTGGAGAAGCCCTATGTACATGCATAAATAAAGGTATATTGGGAGCCTTATAAAAGGTTGATGGAAATTGTGTTGAGACGAGAACCTGGCTATGGCAGATTGTATTTTCCAAAAATGATTGGAAACGTTATCTCCTATCCTACATGCTCTTCAGCAATGTGACCTTGCAAGCCCTCCACTGTGAAGTAGGGTGCATCTTCTCTCTCGCTAGAATCTAGTACAGCCCTCTGACTGCTCTGACCAATAGAATACAGTACAAGTGACAGAGTGCAGCTCCGGGCAGAGCTCTTGATTGACCGGGCAACTTGGGCTTCCTACTTCTTGGAAATCAGCAACATGCAAGAAGTGTGGCTTCTTGGGACTGCAGTGCTGGGAGAAACCACATGGAGAATCCTTGGATAAGGAGACGCTGCATGGAAAGACAGACAGACAGACAGGCAGACCGACCCACACAGAGTACAAAGGCAAATGAGATGTCAGTCATGTAGTAATAAGTCATCTTGAAGTGAATCCTCTAACCTCAGTCACCCCAGCGGATAACACAGATTACAGTCAAAACTCTCAGTCAACTCTTTTCCAAATCCCTGATCCAAAAAGTCATGAACAAAAAGGAAGTTATTTTAAACCACTAAGCTTTGAGTTAGCTTGTTATACAGCAGTAGGTAATTGAAACATTAGGTCACACAGCTTTCAAATCAACGTCCGTGAGGCCTCAGTTTCATTGGAATAAAACAGTATTTTTAGCAACACATACAAATACCTTTTTAAAAATTCATTTTTATTTTTTCTCTCTTTTGAATTTTATATTTTGTGTTGGGGTATAGCCAATTAACAATGTTGTCATAGTTTCAGGTGAACAGGGAAGGGATTCAGTCATACATATACATTTATTCATTCTCCCTCAATGCCTTTTCGAGCTGACATTTCATTTAGTAAATAGAAAAGCAGGTGGATGTCATGTTAAAGTCACAAGAAACATTTCAGACAAATACTCAAATTATGTGACAGATGCAATTTCATTAATCTTCATGATGCCATGAAGGAAGGCATCATTACTTCATTGTGGAATTTGAAAATATGAGAAATTAAGAGACACAATCTCAATATTTCCCCAAGTGTCAGTGGTGCAAATTGAAGATGTTTTTTCACTGATGATTACTTATCAAGGTTCCAGTAGCTAGAGATGGTCAAGAGAGTGCTCTTAGATGCCTATTTTCTAATATCAGTAATTTGTTATAGTCCATTTGTGTTGCCAACTTGTGGCCAATATCCTACTGGTTAGAAAGAACCAGCTCCCAGTTTTTCCATATCCATACCAACACTTGTTATTGTCTGTCCTTTTGGTTTTAGCTGTCTTAGTGGATGGGAAGTCATAGCTCATTGTGGTTTTGATTTGCCATTCCTTAATGACTAGTAATGTTAATCACTTGTATATGTGTTTATTGGTTGAGTTATTTATATATATACTTTGGGGAAATGTCTATTCAAGTCTTTTGCCCATTTTAATCATATGATATCCCTTATATATGGAATCTAAAAGGAAATGATACAAAAGAATTTACAAAATATAACCAGATTCACAGATTTAGAGAACAAACTTCTGATTGCCAGTAGGGAAGGATGGGAGGAAGGATAGTTAGGGAGTTTTGGACTGACATGTACACATCATTATACTTAAAATTGATAACCAACAAGGACTTACTCTATGGCACAGGGAACTCTGCTCAATGTTATGTAGCCTGGATGGGAGGAAAGTTTGGGGGAGAATGGATATATGTACATGTATGGCTGAGTTGTTTGCTGTGTATCTGAAACTATCACAGCATTGTTAATCAACTGTACTCCAGTATAAAATAAAAAGTTAAAAAATCTTTTGCCTGTTTTAATTGGGTTATTTGCCTTTTTTGTTGTTGGATCTCAAAGAATTCTGTAAAGAACTCTAGTGTGCATGTGATCCTTATCAAGATATATTCTTTGTAAATATTTTCTCCTGTAAGCCTTTGATTCTTAATCTTTTTCGTTTTTTGGTATCATATACAACATTTAAGAATCTGATGAATTCATGGAATCTCATACAGCATCCGGTCCCATCACTTCGTGGCAAATAGATGGGGAAACAGTGGAAACACTGACAGACTTTATCTTCTTGGGCTCCAAAATCACTGCAGATGGTGACTGTAGCCATGAAATTAAAAGATGCTTGCTCCTTGGAAGAAAAGCTGTGACCAACCTAGACAGCAGCGACATTACTTTGCCGACAAAGGTCTGTCTAGTCAAAGTCATGGTTTTTCCAGTAGTCATGTATGGATGTGAGAGTTGGACTATAAAGAAAGCTGAGCACCAAAAAAATGATGCTTTTGAACTGTGGTGTTAGAGAAGACTCTTGAGCATCCCTTAAACTGCAAGGAGATCCAACCAGTCTATGCTAAAGGAGATCAGTCCTGGGTGTTCATTGGAAAAACTGATGTTGAAGCTGAAACTCTAGTACTTTGGCCACCTGATGCAAAGAGCTGACTCACTGGAAAAGACCCTGATGCTGGGAAAGATTGAGGGCAGGAGAGGGGGAAGACAGAGAATGAGATGGTTGGATGGCACCACTGACTCAATGGCCATGGATTTGGGGGGACTCTGGGAGTTGGTTATGGATAGGGAGGCCTGGTGTGCTGTGTGGTTCATGGGGTTGCAAAGAGTTGGACACGACTGAACATCTGAACTGAACTGAACTGAACATACAGCCAAGTGCACTCTCACATTTTCAGGGATTTCACAAACATTCTGAGGCCACTCCATAGAAACCTTAAGAGTCTATGTCTCTCCAATTCTCCCCAGGTTTTATGCTTCTCTGGAATCATTGAGCTACTGTATAAAAATGTGTTGCAATGAGATGAAGAAAATGACTCTTTCAGTGGATGGTCTGAGGATTCCATTTGGAGACAGACATTTGGTCTTGTTGGAAAGTTGCCTTGAGAGACCTTCTTATAGTCAGCAATTCTGTGTAGGACTGAATATGCTGAATCTTAGAGAGGAGAGGAAATTGTGCATGAGACAAGGAGAGGTTTTTCCCTCCGGTTTTTGGATGGAGTAGGGAGAAGGGAGAGAGAACTTTAGCCAACTGAGAAACTGAGACAGGGTTGAAGAGAAGAATTCCCTGGACATGTCCTGATGAATTGGAAGTAAATGGATGTTTTCCTAGGGCTAATCAACAACACTCACTTAACTACCTTTGTCATGTCTGCTTCCCAACTAGAGAGAAAAAAAATGAAGTGGAACAGTGAGAGCTATTTAAATAGACAACTGGAAGCCAGAGGCTGGGGGATGTTTAGATCTTTTTATTTTTCTGAAGTCTATTGCTGGGGAAAAATCAAGAGTCTGAATACTAATTTTTTGGACATGCAAAGTTACCATTTAACCCAAACTCAATGTCTCATGACAAATTCCCTCCCTTCTGTCTAACTTCATTATCTTTTCTTTTCAAGAATAATCAGAAAAATTGTGCTCATCATTTCAGAAACTATCAAGAATTTCAAGGCATCATAGAAATGTAGCATTTAAAGGGGTCTAGAATTTAAGCCTTATACTTAATTCCCTATTCATCATGCCTGGCAAAAGGTCATTTAGGTTTTGCTTGAAGGCTTTTGATGAAGGAGAAGTCACCACCTCATAATAAAGCAGCCAGTTGATTTGATCTTTGGCTGTTCTAACTTACAGAAAATTCCTACTTAACTGAACTGAACTGAGCCTCCTTATACTTCCAACTATCATCACTATTAACAGTTATGCTACTTGGGACCAAAATATGAAAACTATGTATGTGTGCTAGTTGCTCAGTCCTGTCCAACTCTTTGTGACCCCATGGACTATAGCCAGCGAGGCTCCTCTGTCTATGGGGTTCTCCAGGCAAGAATACTGGAGCAGATTGCCACTCCCTTCTCCAGAGGATCTTCCCCACAGGCATCAAACCCTGGTCTCCTGCATCATAGGAAGATTCTTTACCATTTGAACTACAGGAAAGTCTATGAAAACTATAGATACTCTTTATTTAGCACCACTCATATCACTTGATGGCAAATGGAGAAACAGTGGAAACAATGGCAGACTTTATTTTCCTGGGCTCCAAAATCACTGCAGATGATGACCGCAACCATGAAATAAAAAGATGCTTACTCCTTAGGAGAAAAGTTATGACCAACCTAGACAGCATATTAAAAAGCAGAGACATTACTTTGTCAACAAAGGTATGTCTATTCAAGGCTATGGTTTTTAAATAGTCATGTATGAATGTGAGAGTTGGACTAATAAAGAAGCTGAGCACCAGAGAATTGATGCTTTTGAACTGTGATATTGGAGAAGACTCTTGAGAGTCCCTTGGACTGCAAGGAGATCCAGTTATTCCATCCTAAAGGAAATCAGTCCTGAATATTTATTGGAAGGACTGATGATTAAACCCAATCCTTTGGCCACCTAATGCGAAGAGCTGACTCATTGGAAAAGACCCCGATGCTGGGCAAGATTGAGGGCAGGAGGAGAAGGGGACGACAGAGGATGAGATGGTTGGATGGCATTACTGACTCAATGGCCATGGGTTTGGGTGGACTCTAGGAGTTGGTGATGGACAGGGAGGCCTGGAGTGCTGTAGTCCATGGGGTCTCAAGGAGTTGGACACGACTGAGCAACTGAGTTAACTGATTGATACCATTCATATGATAGGTGCTTTATATTATATTTATATTATTCACTTGTAATTACTCATTACAACTCAGGAAGGTAGATGCATCTTTTCTATTTAATAAGTAAGAAATTGAGAATTGAATTCATGGCTCAGAGAAAATAACTGAAACTGCAATTTCAACCTTGCTGTATATGATCCCAAAGTCCAAGTGATTTCTACCATATAACACTGTCTCTCTAAGAATGACCAATTCTTTTTTTACCTGAAAGATTTAGATAATAGAAGATAATGCTACTTCTCACTGTGACTGTTCCCTCTTCAGTGAGCAAGTGGCCTCAGATTCTTCTAACCAAAAACATACATTCAACATTTCTTTCTTGTTGCAAAGCTCTATGCCAGGTACTCTAAGCAACATTATTTTGAGTGGGAACTTGGTTTCTAAATGAATTAATTCACAGCCCAATACCCACAATAGAAAGTAATACTGTAAGAACTGTACTAGTAGACTGAAGTACAGTGGAGCATTGAAGATAAATAAGCACATCCATTTGGAGTTTGGCCTTTGCAATTATTTTGTTAGTTCATAGTTTTAGTTCTTTTCTATACTGATAAATCAAGGCCAGTCTTCACTTTCTAGATATTACTTTACTGCTGGAAAAAATAGATATGGTTACATTTTTACTTTTCTTTGATCTGGCAGTCAACTAGATTTAAATGCAGACAAGCAAACTGGGGAATTTCTATTTGTCAATTGGGTTAGACTTGTATCAAAGAAAGTAAAAGCGAAAGTTGTTCAGTTCTGTCCAACTCTTTGGGACCCCATGGACTATACAGTTCTTGGAATTCTCCAGGCCAGAATACTGGAGTGGGTATTCTCCAGGGGATCTTCTCAACCCGGGGATTGAACCCTGGTCTCCCACATTGCAGGCAGATTCTTTACTAGCTGAGCCACAAGAGAAGCCCTGCATCAAATAAGATGTTCCTAAAGATTTAGTAATGGAATCGAAGAAGTTGCCACTTCTGGTGAATAGAGTCTGTGGAGGCAAAATGGGAAATGAATTTTCACTTTATAAGCATATTTTTAATTCTTAAAATTAGTTTATCATATTGATAGCTACAGAGCAGGCTCTTGAATAATATGTGCTTCATAACTGGGATGGAATACCTTGAAGATTCCTACAATGACAGGGCATAGGCTTTAAATAAAAATTTCTCCAAATTCCACATCTTGTGATGCATTAACAGGATATTTATATTAGACAAGGGACATAGCAGACGAGTCTACACTAGGACTCAAGACAGTACATTGAGTATGTGGGAGTGTTTCATGCCTTTGAAAGCCTTAAAGGTATGTTTTGGAATTGCGACTAGAAATTATTTTTTCACTGTTTAAACAATGTTTTCCCAAATTCTTTATGGGCCTAGTATTATTCTGTTTATTTTTATATCTCATTATTTCATGGATGCAAGAGGGATTTAAAACCAGTGCTCTTAATACAAAGTTCTTATATTGGTAAACAGGTAATTGAGAACTGGGAGCCCTCTAAGTATAAGGCTCTGGTGATGGATGCAGGCTGCCTCTGAGTTTGCCCTGGGTCCCTCATGTGCTGCATAAAGGCCCCACAGGTTGTTCTCAGGAGGCATGGGAAAGCAGAATTCGTGAGAGGGAAAGGAAGAGCAAGGCATGTGACAAAAACTCTGTTTAAATAT
Source organism: Antilocapra americana (assembly GCA_007570785.1). NCBI lineage: Eukaryota > Metazoa > Chordata > Mammalia > Artiodactyla > Antilocapridae > Antilocapra > Antilocapra americana. The sequence continues at coordinate 8,828,424 of ML664180.1, read as the reverse complement.
ATATATTTAAGGTTGTTTAAAAATATTTGTTTTGGCCTTTCAGAAGAAAACATTTCAGTGATTCCTGGGGATGCTTTCAGTTCAGTTCAGTTCAGTCGTTCAGCCATGTCCAACACTTTGTGACCTCATGAACGGCAGCACACCAGGCCTCCCTGTCCATCACCAACTCCCAGAGTTTACTCAAACTCATGTCCACTGAGTTGGTGATGCCATCCAACCATCTCATCCTCTGTCATCCCATTCTCTTCCTGCCTTCAATCCTTCCCAGCATCAGGGCCTTTTCCAATGAGTCAGCTCTGCTCATCAGGTGGCCAAAGGATTGGAGTTTCAGTTTCAACATCAGTCCTTCCAATGAACACCCATGACTGATCTCTTTTAGGATGGACTGGTTGGATCTTCTTGCAGTCCAAGGGATTCAAGAGTCTTCTCCAACACCACAGTTTAAAAGCATCAATTCTGCATTCAGCTTTCTTTGTAGTCTGACTCTCACATCCATACATGACTACTGGAAAAACCATAGCCTTGACTAGATGAACCTTTGTTGGCAAAGTAATGTCTCTGCTTTTTAATATGCTGTCTAGGTTGGTTATAACTTTCATTCCAAGGAGTAAGCATCTTTTAATTTCATTGCTGCAATCACCATCTGCAGTGATTTTGGAGGCCCCCCCCCCGCAATAAAGTCAGCCACTGTTTCCACTGTTTCCCATCTATTTGCCACGAAGTGATGGGACCAGATGCCATGATCTTAGTTTTCTGAATGTTGAGCTTTAAGCAAACTTTTTCACTCTCTTTCACTTTCATCAAGAGGCTCTTTAGTTCTTCTTCACTTTCTGCCATAACGGTGGTATCATCTGCATATCTGAGGTTATTGATATTTCTCCCGGCAATTTTGATTCCAGCTTGTGCTTCATTCAGCCCAGCATTTCTCATGGTGTACTCTGCATGTAAGTTAAATAAGCAGGGTGACAATATACAGCCTTGATGTACTCCTTTTCCTATTTGGAACCAGTGTGTCCATGTCCAGTTCTAGGGAAGTTGTTTGTACATGATGGTTTTTCCATTCGTCATTATAGTTATTATTACTTCATTCATTTTGCCAACATTTACTGAGTACCAAATATTGTCCTACGTTTGGGGTTCCAGTGATGAACAAGACTGACACAGTTTCTACCCTTATGGACATTCTATGAAATTCTATGAATTGTTTGATTTGTATTTCACAAAGAAGAAAGTAATCAATTTTATATGAAAAATACTTTTTTTGTTTAAAGAAATCTTTCCTTTAAAAAACTACATAGTATAGAATTTTAGGATTGTGCAATAAATATTTGTGGACTGCTGTCATTACTAAACAAAGCTATTAATAGTTTCGTAGCTAATATGGTTATGGTGGTTAAGACATACTGGTCTGGTGCCAGGCCTCTCTTCTCAAGGAGACCGTGTGTATCTTTGCCTTGCTTCAGTGTGTGCTGACTTTGTACTGTAATCTCTGAAGGCTACATCCCTCTCTGTCATTTCTGAATTCCGGAGGAAGCGTTCATGTATGTTCTAGGTATTCACGACAGTCTGTTTTCTCTGGCGTGTGGGGGTTGAAGCAGTAGTTTATAGGAGGGGAAGAATAGAAGTCTCAAAGTTTATTTATCCCTATCTCTCTTTTTGTAAACAAGTTACCTGAGCTCCAGAGGGCACAGTCCCACAGACAGTGACAGAACAAAGCTGTCCTGTTACTTTTCTATTTCACACTCTTTGCATTTGGACTGTGATAATGTTCCTTTGGGAAAGAATGCATTCACCATGATAAAAGGAAGGCCTCTGTCTCTTTGACTCACCGCTGCATCCCCAGTGCCAGAAGAATGCTTGATGTGTAGTAGATGCTCCGTAAATGTTGGTGAAAGACTTAAGAAATGAATGAACTGAAAGCTATCAATCACAATTAAGTACAGTTTACAGGATGTCATGAAAAGCCAATGGGTTTAGCCCTACAAATAGCATACAAAATCAAAAGGCATGCAGAGTTTGAATTTTTTCCTTGGCTTTATTAATCTTTACCCTTTGTGTCTTACTAGTCACCTGAACTTTCTGCTGCCGGTATTTTTAGGTAAGAACATCAAATGAAGCTCCATTCAGTCAGAAATCATTCACTCAACCACAGGCAGCTGGTCATGCAAAAGAATTCCTGGGGAATTCCCCACAAATAATTTTTTTTAATTAAAAAACAACCACTTGAATTAGAGAGGAGAGGCCAAGACATGGTTTAATTTATGCCTTGTACCCTGGCCTACAGCCTGTTTTCATAGCTGGACCAACATAGCCGTAAACAACTGAATTCTCAGAGTAGAGAAGGCTATGAAGATTGCCTATGAGTACTGTTGTCCAGATGGAGGTACAGTTGGTAAATAGGACAAAGAATTGAGAAGGAGAGATGGCTCCGTTTCCTTGGGATACATAGCTGGTACTTGAAGAATCCATGTTTTGTTTCTTTTATCCCATGACCCTAAATGAAGTATTTTTTTGGCATATGCACTTAAGAGGAAGGTTCCAGCATGTCCCATTTACCGCAGAATATTTCAAGTTTATTTCAGTACTGTTTACAGCAGCCAAAAAATATTTGGGGTTATGAATGGAGATAGATAAAGAATGGCCTATTATTTCACCAGGTTAGCTGAGAGTAGACACTGTAAAATGTATTTCAGAAAGTGAATATATTTTCCTCTAGCAAACATATACAATAATGTACAATTACACTCAAAGGCAATTGGATTTGATTTTTATAAGTAATAACCTGGCATGTTCTTCATCATCCTTCAAGAGATTCAAGTGGTTTGGTCTGTAGGTGTCTATTAATAGATAAATGAGTGATGGAAACTTTGATTCTAAGCAAATAATTGATTTGGAAACTTTGGTACTTCTTTGGTAGGATAAACCTGGTTTAAATGTTAGAAGACAGGATATCCTCTATCTATTTTGCCAGTAATATTCGTATGCCCGTAGAGAAGACACTTGGGTGCTCCGTGTTTTAGTTTCTTTATGTACAAAATGAAAATAACAACCACCCCAAGACTACCTATTATAGGTTAACTTGTAACCTGAAAAATATATGTGGTGAAGACTCAGTCTCTGGAACTGTGAATATGACTTTATTTCCAAGCAGGGTCTTTGAAAATGTAATCAAGTTCAGATGAGGTCATTACGGTGGGCCCTAATTGAATCTGACTGCTTTTCTTACAAGAAGATAGAAATTTGGACATAGAGACACACAGAGAGAAGGCCACATAAGCTACACAAGCACCAGAGCTAGGGAGATACGAGGAAGGTTTTTTTATCCAGAGTCTCAAAAGGAGCTTGGCCCAGCCAACAACTTGGCTTAGGATTTCTAGCCTCCAGAACTATGAGTATATTAAGTTCTATTGTTTTAAGCCACCCAGTCTGTGATAATTTGTTGTACCAGTCCTAAAAAACGAATTCACTGCCTAACTTATGTGGTATTATGAACCTAAAAGTAATAATGAATGTTAAAAAATGTTCAGAAATCTATTACATTAGGATAAATTGCTATAGAAAGATTAAGATTACTTCAACTTTCTATGTCTTAAAATATAACTAAAATGAGCTTCTTTAAAGCAGACAGTGTTATGGAAAGGATAAATTTACAACTCTGTTACAGTACTTTTTATCACTAAAAAAATATTTCATAAAAACATTTTAGCCTTCAAAAATATCTCTAGTAGAACCCTGAAAAATCAGCAGCTAATAAATATTCTCATTTTCTGTCTTCTTTCATTTTTATGTATTTAAATAATTTTCCTCCCTAAGTACATGAGTTTTTCTTCCAAGGAAGCTTGAGTGTCTTATTCATTATACTTGGAGTGTTGGCTTTTGCACAGCCTACACAATAACCAGAAAATAAAAACATGGCAAAATAAAGAAACTTATGAGATGTAGCTGCAAAAATCCCTTAATAGGTCTGATTTGCCATTCACCACCCCAACAACCACAGAGGTGAAATACTATCAAATTGTAGTCATTTTGCAATACTCTTTGTTAATCCAAAACAGTGGTTAGTCCAAAGCAACACATTCATTATGTCAAAAATTATATGATGCTTCAGAGAGTACTGTGGTGTATCTCCCCTTCTATATATGTCTATGAGAGGAATTAATATAATTATTGTCATAGATACCTGTTAGTAGCTCCTCTTCATTTCTCAGGATTTTCTTGAACTTGAATTTTCCTGAGCTTGAATTTTTCTCATCAGGAGATGAGAGTTAAATGTGTTAGACTAAAAACTCAGAAACTTTAGAGGTCACGCAGTTTAAATCCTCTTATTTTACAGATAAGGGAAGCAGAGCATAGCTGTTCAGTGACCTGTTGAAGAATGCACAGGGATTTGATGACAGAATAGAATTCCAGTTGCCTGACTTCATCCAGTCTGGTCTCTTTCTTTCAGTCCACAGTGGTCATACGGATTTGGTATTACTTGAATCTCTAACATACTAGCTATGGTGACCTTGGATAAGTCTCTCTAATTTTCCAAACATGTCTTTCCTAGCTTATAAATTGAAAATAGAGAAACCAGTAAAAGCTGTAGTGCAGCTAAAAGAGAAATTTTCAGGCCACAGAGCATATCCAATCTGAGAAAACATCAGCTTCCCTTCTCCCTTCTCCATGCCATGTTAATGAGTACATGTTCTTTCTCAGACGTGGCTTTCGGGCATTGCTTCCTTGACCCTAAGAGACTTGCAGAGGACCCTTCTTTTTGCGCTTGTAGCCTCTGGGGCTGTTCCTAGTGTATAAGCTCTTCCCTCAGTGTACTGCAGTTGCCTGATGATTGGACTATAGACCTTTGATTGCAGGAACTGTTTCACATTCACTGCTATATTTTGACACTTAAGACAGTACTCAAAAAAACGTGCTTGGTGAATGATCAATGGATGAATTCTTTAGTGCACACATTCTAGGGGGAGGGGTTTTGAGAGCATATATTTTTTATGGAAGGAATTCCATCTTTTTCCCAGGTGCTACCAATGTAAAATTTGGATGCACACATTTTGTGGATAATTTTTTTCCTTGTGATTTTTAACCTTCATGATTATGTTTTGTTTAGGATACTGGTGCAGTTACTTTGTATTGCCTGAGCTCATATTGACTAAGGGTGGGGGGAGGTTAGGCAGCCTTGGGCAACCATAGTTTCACCAGAAAAAAATTCAATTTAGAATCATGACTTTACTGACTATAACCCACAGTGTGCTACATTACTTGTAACTAAATAAAGATTTCCAACACGATAATGTAAAGGAAAAAATAAATAAATTAATTTAAAGAAATAAAAGCCACCTTCCCCCCAAAACTAAAGTATTTGGATCAGTGTAAAAAAAAATAAAAAAAATAAAAAAAATTCTTTGAAGAAAAAAAAAAAAAGATTTCCAAAGTGAAAGAGGCAGTTGTAAAAGAGTTGAAAGTACTTCAAGGTAACTGTCAAATTTCCTGGATCTGAGTCCATGAGTCTGTGTTCTTCTTCCTAATGTGGAGATAACAATGTCCACCTCATAGAGTGTATGTGAAGGATCAATGAGGGAATGTTCATGAGCATACTTTGTAAACGGTGAAGTATTATGTGAATGTGAGGGTGTATAATCATGACTTTGATTACCAAACTAGAGGAGAACACCTAATTCCTTTCTTAACTTTAGTATCCAGGACTAGAAAATGGAGGAACTTGGTCATTTCATCCTGTTAGAAAGTAGGAGGCCATTGACAGTGTTCTAGGGTTTGCCCAGGTAATGATACTCAATGATTGCTTAAATGCTCCAGTTTGAGTTCGGGAAGCAGAGTGATCGAAAAGAAACTAGGAAGAACAGGAACAAGAACACGTACAAGCATTAACTCCCAGAAAATCTAGTTCTGATAGGGGAGATTTGAATGAATAGCAGCCCTTTTCCTCTTATCCTAGAGCTCTGTTCTAGTATGGTTTTCAGTGGACAAAAGCCTGAAATTCTCAAATCATTTCTTTTCAATGGATCTTTCATCTACATGGTTCCTAAACTGTGAGTCTAAGTCCACCCCAGGATACATATAGTTGAAGGTAACAACACCAATCACACTTATCTGAGAAATTCAGCCTGGTCTAGTGTTGTGCACAGGATACCCTAAATCAAGCCAAGGACCCTGTACTGCTGCTCTTTGAAAGGACTCATACCAATAGAGCTAGGCAATGCTTCTTGGAGGCCATAACTATTTTCAGCTGTTGCTAGAACATACTAGGGTGATACCATTTACCAACTGCATAACAATCAGCAGTATGGAATCTCTTCTGTCTTTCATACTCTTCTTCCAAGAATACTTGAAGCTTATTTTATTTAGCCTATTTTCCCTTCAAGGGTTCTTAAAGGGTACTTATCTCTCCATATATGTAACCTACTGCTGCAAGGTAGATTGTTTGTGGCTTAAAGAGATAGCCATTACTATCAGCATGCAAACTTGGCATAAAATGCTCTAAGGTTACCTGGCATATTTATCAAGGATGCAGAACTTCCCATTAGTGAGGTACACAGTGTAGGTCCAGATGCACCTTATCTTTAACAAAAGAGTTTTTCTTTGTCTCCATACTACTTAGTTGCTGTCACAGTCTATACAGGTAAAATCCCATCAGAATTGAAAAAAGAAATTCTTGCTAAGCTATTGCCTTTCTATATTTAGGCTTATATCTTCATATCTCTATTGTTGAAGAATTTACATTAATCTTCTCTTTCATTTAAGCAGATATTTATAAACATCATTCTCTTCTGATCCTTGAACCAAATGCATCATTAGCAAACCGACATCCTCATCCAAGTAGCGAGAGCAGAGTTGTTAAAGTGTCCCTTCAACAAACATGTACACCTTTGATTGCCCAGTATCCTAGAAATCTTGTGTCCTTTGTACCTGTTGAGAAATATTCATTGGTTGGAGGTTTTCAGGATGAGATGGGAAGCATAGAGAGTAATTTGTCCATGAGTAGAGTTATAGGGATTGGAGAAGGCAATGGCCCCCCAGTACTCTTGCCTGGAAAATCCCATGGATGGTGGAGCCTGGCAGGCTGCAGTCCATGGGGTCGCCAGGAGTCAGACACAACTGAGCAACTTGACTTTCACTTTTCACTTTCATGCATTGGAGAAGGAACTGGCCACCACTCCAGTGTTCTTGCCTGGGGAATCCCAGGGACGGGGGAGCCTGGTGGGCTGCCGTCTATGGGGTCGCACAGAGTCGAACACGACCTAGTGAAGTGACTTAGCAGCAGCAGCAGCAGAATTGTAGGGATAACGGTGGTTGTTCTGCTCTCTGCAGAAGGACGCCTTGGAGAAGGCTCAAAAATCCCATCTCTTGGCAGAGACTGTAGCCCCCAGCCATGGGCATAGGAAATGGAAGATGCGAGAGACATGAGGAAATCATTCCACTGAGACAACTGCTGCTGACACTTGCTCTTGACTTACAATGCTTGTTATCTCTCTTAAGTGCTCTCTCATTCTTTAGAGAACTTGAAAGTTCAAGGAAGGTTTCTAATATATTAAACTAATGATTTTTATATTTCACTTTTAATAGAAGGCTTGTAGAATGTTTTAGAACCAAAAGAGAACCTGTAGATTGTTATTTCTCTTTGTTTTTCATTTGTGTGCATAATCAGGTAGGTTTCGTGATTGACCATTTAAAAGCTTATCTTTCCATATATTTGACCAACCATTACATAGAGTTTTCTTTCAAAGTTACAGATGAGCCTTTGTAGATTTCAGGAAAATTTTTTGATTCACAGATTTAATGATTTCAGCTCTGACTTAATATTTGAGTAATGTCACTACTCTCTAAGTCTTCCATAATTATAATTCAATTTGTCAAAGTTTACTTAATAGCCATGTGCCTAAGCATAAGGGAAACACTTGGTCTGTTTAGCAAACCTTCTGTTGGAGCAGGAATACAAGAAGACGGTAGCTGTTGATTACTGTTTTAGTGTGGGTAGGATATGCCATATGATGCAAGATGGCTCCTGCCAACTAAGTCAGCAAAGGATTTTGTTCAGCAGAATTCTGTTTAATAAGAAAGGGTTTTGATAAGTAGTCTTATCTCAGATGGTTTAAACTATTGATTTACCAATACTGCTCCTATCTCGACCCAAGGGTACACTGTTGATACCACTTAGAATATTACAAACTCTCTGCCATATGCATGTTGTCGCGCCCATGCTTCAACCCTACCACCTTTCAGCAGATTGTTTTAGACAAGAGATCTCATGGGCAAGGAATCTGCAATGCATATAAGCTTACTTGCTGATTTAATACAAGGGAGTCCTAGATGTTGACCTTGTCTTGAGTTATTCTAACTTGGCAGGGCTGCAACACTGCAAAGACCTGCAAATCCCTTTTTAACAAGGCTACCTGAACCAAATGGCCCCAGTCCAAATCCATGAAAATTTAAAGATGTCCAAGCGATCAGTGGCTTACAGTATTAAAGAGCAGGAAGACTGACACTGCATTTAACTAAGTCTACTTGTTTATCCAGTCAACAATTCTGTCTCCAAGCATAATAGCTGCTCTGTTATCACTTTATAAATTGCTGTGCATATTATTGCAATAATGAACTGGGAGAAGACATTCTGTTTGCAGATATTAAAGGCACAAAATGCCCTACTACAATCCCCAGATGTTCAATTATTTGAAAGAAATTATTTCTCCTCTAAGCAGTTGTATATTTAATTTTTCCAAAAACAGCAGGTAGAACAGATATTATAATGTCCATAGAGCCCATGGTTCTTGAAGTACCCACGGGTATTGCAGGCCAACCAGAGTGGTTCTCAAGGCAAGAAGCAGGCCAAGAACAGTATGCAGGTGCTCACAATTCTGCTTATGAGTGCTTTCTTTCATGGGAAAAAAAAAATCCTATCACTTTCCAGGATGAGAGAGAAATTGGCAATACCTATCAACTTGGCACTAAGTAAGCCTAATTTGGCAAGATTTATAGTATACCTATTGCAGAAATGATCATATGTGCACATCATGTACCATGTCTAAAAGGGCAGCCTAATGCAGTCTTTGCTACTCTGATGATGGTGGATTGAACACAAGTGCTCTGTGAGTTTTGCATGGAGAGTTTTCCCTTGGCAAACACTTCTAAATTATGTGTTGAAAAATAGCAGTTTTCAAAAGGAAAGCAAGCACACAAATATCATATCTGCATCTGTCTATCATCTCTCTATCTCTCTCTCTCTTCCTGCACCAGGGCATGTGAATTTAAACACTCTACCGTTCTATTGTATGTAGTGTTTTTCAGCATGGTCTAGACCGAACTCTCTTGGTAAGAAGCAAAGTAAAAACAAATGGATGCAAATAAAGGATTAAACAAAGGCAGAAACAAGGTTTTTAGAAAAAGAAATATGAGGCTTGGGTCATAAGCAGTAGTGAGTGCCTACTATGGAAGCTCTTTCTTTAACTGAGCTCCAGTTTCCTCATTGTAATGTGATCAAGTTCGAGTAGGTGCTTCTTAGCCTAGCAGGTATATGGTTAGCTTGATACTGTTGTTTAGTCATTGAGTAATGTCTGACTCTTTTGTGGACCCGGTGGACTGTAGCCCAACAGGTTCCTCTCTCCATGGGATTCTCCAGGCCAGAATACTGGATTGAAGTGCCATTTCCTTCTCCAGGGGATTTTCCTGAGCCAGGGATCAAAACCACATCTCCTGTGTTTCCTACATTGGCAGGAGGACAATTTACCACTGAGCCACCTGGGAAGCCCATAGTTTCTATAATAAGTATGATTAAACCAGAACAAACATACAGACAAACCTTTAAGTTTACAATTCTGTACTCACATGTTGCCCATCCATCTTAGTCCATGGGAATTCTCAAATTTAAACATGCCCATGTTTATGAAGAAGGAATAAAGACAGGTAATTGTGGGTTTCTATAGGAGTTTTCCTGTGAGAAGGTGTTCAGGGCAGTATTGATGGTTGTGTGCAAATGAGAAAGGGAACGTGCTTCCATTCTGGGTTGGCAGGCACCCCACCAAAAATGAAATAAAAGAGTAACTGATTCACTGAATAATCTGCATGCTATAGAATACAGGCAGGAAACAATGTAAGTTTCCTTTCAAAACTCATCTTCAGTTCCTTCAGTCACCCTCTGTGGATTAGTTCTTTTTCTGCCTCTGGATGAACCCATAGGCAGGTCTTGCCCCTTAGATGATAAACAAATTGTCCCTTGTTTGGGGATTAAAACCTCCATCTGATCTAATAATCACACAACTCCAGTCCAGAATATTAATCAAGACTTCACATGCCTATCCAGATAAGTCTTCTTCCTCTCCCACCCCCTACTTGGGCCTGACCAAGAATCCAGGGAAAGGTCAGGGTCATTTCTTCACCAGCTTTTGACCCCTCTGGCTTTGGAGTGGATAATGAGGGAAGTGATAGTGAATGGCAGAGTCTTATCTGCCTGGTATCACTGTGGTGATACCAATTGGATACAGCAAGATCCAAAAGATCAGTCTGTCTTTTGGGCGATTTTTGTGGATATCTAGGGGCTCCACTGCCTCTTTTTCAACTGAGCACAGTTCTCTACCCATGTGTTTCTTACAACTCAGTCACCTGGAGAGATAGAGACAAGACTGATAGGCAGAGATGGAGTTAGGTTTAGAACAAGGGTTAGGGTTAGGGTTAGGTGAGAGAAAAGAAACTGAACCTGCCCCTGACTGTGTCCTCAATCTCTCAGCCTGAAGGAGGCCTGATTGAAGAAATGGAGCATTGTTTTTAATTATGCTAAGATCATTTAACATGAGACTGACTTTTTAACTTTTTAAATGCCCAGTGCAGTACAGAATCCACCTGCAATGCAGGAGACCTGGGTTTGATCCCTGGGTTGGGAGGATCCCCTGGGGAAGGGAAAGGCTATCCACCCCAGTATTCTGGCCTGGAGAATTCCATGGGTTGTATAGTCCATGGGGTCACAAAGAGTCAGACACAACTGAGCGACTTTCACTTCATTCACCTTATGAAGGGGAAGAATAGTACTCTGTGAATCCCCACTGGTTACTGAAGAACCACATAAGTAATTCTCGGAGATATGGATTTGTAAGAAAGATTTTGAAAAGGGATCAGGTGGTCCTTTATCCCCATGTCATCTGCTGTGATGACTTGGAAATGAGTAGTTACAGTGAGACAGCGCATTGTTTGAATGCCTTGGAAAGGGAACATTTCTAATAATAACACTAGGACTAATGAGTTTCACATTAATTAATGAAAGTGACAGTAGTTGAATCTTATTCAAATAACATGAATACAAACAAAAACATGCCCAGGCTTGCTTGTCACACTGCTGCCCTGAATGCTACAGTCTGTTAAATAGCTGGGCCTGGGCCAACAAAATACCTGGAGTGCCTCGTGGAATAATACTCAGTAGTTCACCAGTCAGCGTCTGAATAAAAGTGAGCTATTCTTTTATGGCTTCATGTACAAGAAGTGAAGTACAGGCTAGATGTCTATATTTGTGAAAGAAATGCTTCTCCTGTATTTTCCATGTAACTATGAAGCTCCCATTACTGATTTTCCCCCTCCAACAACATGTTACTAATGTTGAGATCCTGAGATTTTCCTCAGAAGGTCAGTGAGTTCCTTCCAGACTAATCTCGAGGAGCAGGGTAGGTCCCCAGATACCTGTCATAGAACTCTGATGTATTCTGTAATCCTTTATGGATACCTGGGCTTTGCTTAGACCTGGAATGCTGTTACATTGGCATGTGCATCCAACCTGTGGTAGCGACTTTTCATGAGCCAACTTTTGCAAGGGCTTTTTCAACAATTGGGTGGGACTCAGCGGGTAGAATTACAGCATCTAAATCATACTTTGTTTTCAGTATATATTCCCTCGACCTGTGGAATTTTGCCTCTGTATTGCCAGAGAATTCTATAGGTCCCTCCAACCTAAGGTGCCTAAGAGCAGAGTTTCTTGATCACAGCAGTGCTGATGTTTTGAGCAGGATGATTCTTGCTGTTGGGAGAGGCTCTTAGCATCCCTGGCCTCTATTCTCCACATGCCAGCACAACTCCTCCAAGTTATGATGACCAAACATGTTTTCAGAAATGAACAGATGCCTCCTGGGGAGCTGAATCATCCCCTCCCCTCATTTGGGGACCACTGCCCCAGAAAGGGTCCTCTCTCCCTTTCAAGGTCCAAGCCTTGAAAATGTCTTGAGTACAACTCATGTATGGTAGTAAACCTGGAAATAACCCAGGGGCCTTTCTAGAGTCCAATTTTAAGCTGACACGTGAGTGTTGCCAGTTTTCAGAAAGAATGCACTTTAACAGTTGCATTGAGATAGAAAATACGGTTTTAAGTAGACAATAGTGGTTTTAAAAGAGCAGGTGCATTTTAATAACATGCTTCCATTTTATAATAATATGTGTAAATTGAAAGTGAAAGTGTTAGTCACTCAGTTGTGTCCAGCTCTTTGCGGCCCCATGGACTGTAGCTCACCAGGCTCCTCTGTCCATGGAATTCTCCAGACAAGAATACTGGAGTGGGTTGTCATTACCTTCTCCAGGAGATCTTCCCAACCCAGGGATCGAACTAATGTCTCCTTCATTGCAGGCAAATTCTTTACCATCTGAGCCACCAAGGAAGCCCTTTTCCAGTGATCACAACTCTAATAATGCTATTAAGGCTAACAGTGTAATGATTCATAGCTCACTATTAGTAAAACTGCTCAGTAAGATGCATAGAATAAAATGGTTGTACTTGGGATTTTGTTCAAGGGTGAAAACCTAATTTAACAGTTATAGGAAGAGAGATAAGTGATATGCAGAGAGAGAAAAAGCACCAGGAAAAATAGTTACAGGAATAGAATTAGATAATGGGCAGAGAAAGAGAATAGAAGAGCAAAGTGATCCAAAATAAATAATTTCAACAGAAAATGGTCTCAGTACTCCAAGTGAGAACCATTGAGCACAGCTGAGAATGTAGTTTTAAACCACCTTCTCTTTGAGGAAGAACATTTAATGAGTGTCTGTAAATGCATTGCCTACGATGTTTAACTTGTGAATCCCTTCCCAAAGCCTGGAGCATTTAGAGCTGCCTTTCAAAATTTTTTTCTCACAATAATGGTAAGTGAAGAAACTGGCATGCTGATGATCAGAAATCCTATGAACACCAAAATAATAAAATGGAAAATACACCAATGGTGAGAGTGTTCTGATCGCTTTCCTGTCTCACTCTCAAAAGCAGTATTAATCTACCCAGGCTCCACAGCGATCATCTAACCACTGTAAAATTTTTAGTCATAATGGTTTGTAGGAAATACCATTAATATTTTTAGAGACAAGGAATATGTTTAATTAAAAAAAAACCCAAGCTTACCATCTTAGCCAAAAGAAGCTGCTTTTCTTTAATACAGGAAATTACATTTTTTTGCCAAAGGCATGCTTGCAGGTTGAATCGTTTATTTTCCTCTGAAGCATTTCTGAAAATATTTGCCTTTCTAATAATAGTTAATTAACTTGAATGCGTTCTTATTAGGGCTGTGTCTTGGCCTCTGCATAAATTTTTAGAGGGCTATCTGCTAAGTGTCCCCAGAATTTATCCGACAGCCATAAAGTTATTAGGAGTAGGAGAATTGCTTACATAATGTGATTAAAAATACTCCATGGGCTGATATTATAAATCATTGTTCCCAAATTCTCCCTTTTAAAAATGATTCAAGAAGCTGGTATTTTATTTCCATATGAAGATTTTATTCAGATATATTCTAATACTATAGGACTAGGAAGCTGAAAATCTTGAAGCTCACTTTTAAGCAAGAAGTGTGGTTTGATGGGAAAAGACATTAAATTTATCATGGATGAATATAAGTGCCATCTCTTCCATCTATTTGCTGAGGATGGTAGAAAGGACACTGCCATGTTGTACAGCTCTAGGAATATTCCCCCCATTTTGTTCTTTACAAAACCCCTGTCCCATGAGGTATTTGGGAGAAATATCAATAACCTCAGATACGCAGATGACACCACCCTTATGGCAGAAAATGAAGAAGAACTAAAGAGCCTCTTGATGAAAATGAAAGAGGAGAGTGAAAAAGCTGGCTTAAAACTCAACATTAAAAAACTAAGATCATGGCATCCAGTCCCATCACTTCATGGCAAATAGATGGGGAAACAGTGGGGAACAGTGACAGCCTTTGTCTTCTTGGGCTTCAAAATCACTGCAGATGGTGACTGTAGCCATGAAATTGAAAGACGCTTGCTCCTTGGAAGAAATGCTATGACCAACCTAGAGAGTAGGGACATTACTTTGCCAACAAAGGTCTGTCTAGTCAAAGTTATGTTTTTTCCAGTAGTCATGTATGGATGTGAGAGTTGGACTCTAAAAAAATCTGAGCACTGAAGAATCGATGCTTTTGAACTGTGGTGTTGGAGAAGACTCTTGAGAGTCCCTTGGACTGCAAGGAGAACCAACCAGTCCATCCTAAAGGGAATCAGTCCTGAATATTCATTGGAAGGACTGATGCTGAAGCTGAAACTCCAATACTCTGGCCACCTGATGCAAAGAGTTGACTCATTGGAAAAGATCTCAATGCTGGGCAAGATTGAAGGCAAGAGGAAAAGGGGACGACAGAGGATGAGATGGTTGGAAGGCATCACCACCTTGATGGACATGAGTTTGAGCAAGCTGCTGGAGTTGGTGATGGGAAGCCTGGTGTGCTGCAGTCCATGGGGTCTCAAAGAGTAGGACACGGCTGAGCGACTGAACTGATGAGGTATTTGAGTCAACAGTGCTCATTCTCTGAGACTTTATATCAGGATAGTTTTTTCAGGTCTCCCTGGGGATTCTTGAAGTAGAATATAGACTGCATTTCAATTATATAATTTTGTTTTTGTAACCTTTTATTTTGATGTCATTTTAAACTTATAGGAAAGCTACAAATATAGTGGAAAATACTCATAAATATTCCTCACTCAGACACCCTAGTTACTGACATTTTATCACATTTGTTTGTCATCTTCTTTCCTTTTCTTCCCCTATATCTCCACAAACATATATATCATTTTTTGTCTGAACCATTTGAGAGTAAGTTGAAACATGATGCCCTTTACCACCAAATATCTTAGTGTATATTAAAAGAAACAATTCTTTCAACAATATAGTTAAAAGAAACAATTCTCTTATATAATTTTGGTATAATTGTGAAAATCATAGCAGTAGCATTTATAAAATATTAATATCTAATTTGTAAATTATTCAAATTTCAGCCATTGTCTCATTAAATAATTTTACAGAGAAAAAATTGTGGGCAGAATTCCACCATGAATTCCATCTAGTTACTGTCTTGTTCACTTTACTCTGGAATAGTTTCTTGGTTTTCATGACCTTGGCATATTTTTTGATGATGGATGGCCATTCTGACCAGCATGAGGTGATACCTTCTTGTAGTTTTGATTTTCATTTTTCTAATAATTAGTGATGTTGAGCATCTTCTCATTGTCTAAATATTTTAAAAGTTATATATCTAGTTATCAAATTTTCTAATTAAAATATATTTTTTCTTTTTGAAAAGTGCAGGATCAGAAAATAAAGGTATCAAGATAAAGCTTTAGTATGCCTAAAAATTAGCAAAAAGAAGCCCCTAAACTGGCTCGATTTATTGTTACTTCAAATACCTGAGTTTTATCTTGATTGTACAGTGATGTTTCCCCCATGGAAACAGGCCCCGAGGAAAGACCTTTGGTGCAGGTAACAATTTAGGAGGTGATCCTAAGAAGTACAAGGGAGAGGGCAGGGAAATAGAGATAAGAAGGGGAGGAAAGCCAAAAAGTGTGTGTTTTTGATTAGCCTACCATGGTGGACAAGCGGGCCTCAGTCCACCTTGGAGGAATATCTTTAAGAAGCCAACTTTTGCCTTTGTATATGATCATGATGAAGTTGTTTCTCTTTAATATGTAGTTCAATTACAGGAAATTAATTTTCTATGCTGGAAGCATGTTTGAAGGTTGATTAGTTTATTTTCCTCTGAAGCATTTCGGAAACTATTTCTCCCTTCTTATAATAGCTGATTAACCTGAATGCATTTTCATTAGTGCCCTTCATTAGTCTGGTCCACATCTAAGAATTGTTTCACAGTGATGGGGAAGCTGGGGGAATTTATTCATCAATTTTGACTCTCTCTTTGGTTGGTGATTGTTTGGGAGAGTATTAAATTCCCCATTGTTTGGGACTGTTCTGTGCACTGTCTGAGCAAGGGCCCATAACAGTTGAGGAAGATCTCACTAGAGAAGCAGGAAGCTACAAGCTTTTGAGTTGACATTGCGGAACCCCACCTACTTTTTATAATCAAGTTTGTTGTATCATGTCATATCCAAGTAATAAGCTAAATGCATTTTAAGTCCAAAATTGTTATAATTTTCATTAATGATGAAATTTAAAGTAAATATAAAATTAAAGTGTTATTTACAGGTTTTTAAGTACTTTAAAAACATTTAAGTGACAAGACAAAATACAAGTTTTCCTAAATTTACATCAAAATATTAAATACAAACATTTACAAATGAAATTAGAACATTTCCTAATACCATACACAAAAATAAACTCAAGATGGCTCAAAGACCTGAGTGTAAGGCCAAACACTATAAAACTCTTAGAGGAAAACATAGAATGCTCTTTGACATAAGTTATAGCAATATCTTTTCTGACCCACCTCGTACAGTAATGAAAATTAAAACAAAAATAAATGGAACCTAATTAAACATTTTTTGCACAGCAAAGAAAACATAAACAAGACAAAAAGACACTCCTCAGAATGGGAGAATATTTGTAAATGAAGTCATCAGCAAAAGATTAATCTCCAAAATATATAAGCAGCTCATGTAGCTCAATACCAAAAAACCAAACAACCTAGTCAAAAAGTGGGAGGAAGATCTAAAGAGACATTTCTCCAAAGAAGACATACAGATGGCCAATAAACATATGAAAAGATACTCAATATCACTAATTATTAGAGAAATGCAAATCAAAATTACCATGAGTTATCACCTCATACTGGTCAGACTGGCCATCATCAAAAAATCCACAAACTGGAGAGAGTGCGGAGAAAAGCGAACCCTCTTACACTGTTGGTGGAAATGTAAATTGGTACAGCCACTAGAGGGACTCGTATGGAGGTTCCCCCCAAAATAAAAATAGAACTACCATGCTCCGCTGCTGCCAAGTTGCTTCAGTCGTGTCCAGCTCTTTGTAACCATATGGACTGCAGCCCACCAGGTTCCTCTGTCCATGGGATTCTCCAGGCAAGAATACTGGAGAGAGTTGCCATTTCCTCCTGCAGGAGAGCTACAGTACGACCCAGTAATCCCAATCCTGGGCATATACCCAGAGAAAACCATAATTTAGGTGATATATGAACCGCAGTGTTCACAGCAGTACTATTTAGACTAGCCAGGACATGGAAACAACCTAAATGTCCATCAGCAGAGGAACTGATAAAGATGACGTGGTACACACATATAATGGGATATTATACTCAGCTGTAAAGAAGAACAAAATAATACACAATATTGTATAGCAACTACAATAAAAGTCGGTATGAAAAAGAAAACTTAGTAAAGGTAAAATCAATATATTTCTATATTCTAAAAACAAAATTAAGGAAAAAATTATATAATATTTTTACAGTAATGTAAAGATATGTCAAATACAAGGAGTAAATCTGTCAAAAAGTCATCAAAATTCTCCACAGAGAACTATAAAAGATTATTGATATGTTTTAAAATAACACCTGTTGTCTGTTGCGAATGATGCTATTATGAACTAGGTGTACAAATATCTGTTCAAGTCCCTGCTTTCAATTCTTTGGGGCATAGAGATCGAATCATGGAATCATGTAGTAATTCTGTTTTTATGTTTTTGAGGAACATTTATTCTGTTTTCCATAGTGAATGTGCCATTTTGTTTTCCACAGAGATTGCAGAGGGGTTCTAATTTCTCCACATCCTCGTCAATGCTTGTTATTTTTCTGTTGGAAGCTAGCAATTTTAAATATGTTGAGGAAAGAAAACTTTACTGAAATTTGAGTAAAAACTTTAAGAAAGTGAAGGTATGTGCCATATAGTTCTCTGGGAAGAATAGGTAAATGATACGAAGAGAGAAGAGAAAGAGGAACAGAAACAAAGAGTTATGTGAACTAAAAATAGAGGAGAAAAAGATGGTGTTTTCCAGATATGAAGTTGGTAGTAACGATCGTCTATTGATTTATCCTCATGGAGGTCGCTGGTGGCCTTGACAACATCTATTTCAGAGCAGCATGAGCACAAAGTCCATTAGAGTGGATGTGCCCACATGGAAAGCACTGAGAATATATTTTTAAGAAGTCTGTTTGTAAAAAGGGAGATGGTGATAGTGAGGTTACTGGGGGAGAATGGCGGCTGAAGAGCTGTGTTTTCTTTTCAAGACAGCAATGTCTTGAGCATGTATAATTGTTGATGGCCAGAAGGGAATAAAGAGAGAGAGGTTGTGGCCAAACATTGAAAAATGAGAAGATAGTCAATGAGGTAAATAGATTTCTGGGATGATGGGAGACACTGGGATCCAGGTAAACCTTTAATGGAAAGTAGGAAGAAGAGAAATTGGGTGTGGTTGAAGGGAATCTATGTAGCAGACTTTTGATGTTTTTTTTTGATGATGACATCTGTTTTGTTGTGAGGTAAGATGAGCTCATCTCAGACTGATAGTAGAGACGGTGGGATTGAATATTTAAGATGAGGAGACAAAAAGGTTGTGAATTTCTTTTGAGGACTTGACTAGAAAATAATGAAAGCATTTGTTGTGAGCAACATTGAGAATACATTTGGAGATCAGACATAAATATATGTTTATGAAAGAAAGTGTTAGTTGGTCAGGCATGTCTGACTCTTTGCGATCCCATAGACTGTAGCCTGCCAGGATCTTCTGTCCATGGGATTTCCCAGGCAAGAATATGGAGTGGGTTGCCATTTCCTTCTCCAAGGGATCTTCTTGACCCAAGGATAGAACCTGAGTATCCCACTTGTGGGCAGATTCTTTACTGTCTGAGCCACCAGGGATGGTTGTTATTTAATACAGGATTATTTTTATAGGAAAATCATAATTCAATCAATCACTTCTATGTACTCAGTCACGTTCAAGGAAAGTGTTGCTTCATGCATCCCTAACTTGAATTAGGAACTTCTGTTTCTCATGACAGCTACCTGAATTGGAGGGAAAATGTCCAGGAAGAAAGAATTTGATTCAGTAGGCTTAATTTTTTTAAAACCCTATCAGGAAAAAGTATGGGAATGTGAACTTATGTGAAGTGCAAATGTGAACTTAAGAGAAGGAAGAGTACTTAAATTGATAATAAACAATTCAAAATGTAAATGAGTATTTACCAGTTTAGAAATGACACTTTGGAAATACCCCAGTTCTCTGTGCTGCTGTAGGAATTTCTCGGTGAAAGACTGAACCAGCAACTACAAACTTTACAGATGAGGAATACACATGTCCCCTGCCTGGTATCTGTTGCAATTGCCCTTTATTCAATCACCCACAGCTGGAGTAATTGGATCTTTAGGTACAGGTTAATGGGATAATTAGGCAAACACGATCAAACTTGTATACGATGAGGAAATGGATGGCTGCTGTCTCCCAGCCTCCTGTTGTACTCTGTGATTGTGCAACCTGTTCTTCATTTCTATGGGCAATAAAGTAGGAGATGGATTAGCTGCAAGCGATTTCGTCTGTCTGTAAGGGGAAGTGTGGTTTGATTTAAATGATTTTTTTTTAAGAGGCAGCTACTGGAATAACTAGCTGGAGAAGAAATGGATGAGGTATGCTTGCTTCATAAGCCAATGTAATTTGGCCCTAGTCTCTCACAGAATCCTTTGAATGCCAGTTTTTTCCTAGTATATTAATAAGATGCTCATCCGTAGAGTGTTTTTTTGTCATAGGCCTTATAGAGAAAATAGAAAATGGTATGATTTCATGGAGGAACATAATAGGAAGCATATACTCAGCAGTGATCTCCCAAACAGACTAAAGTCAGCATAATAGGAAAGGTCTATGACACTGTTTTCTGAAAGCTAAAGTGATTTGATCTAATTTTTCATGGTTATTTCTGCAAGTTCTCAGTGGTCAGTTCTCTTGTGTTATGGGGCAGCTTGGGAAATTTGATGACTGACTTCCAGAGACAGATCTACTTTAGAAGCACAAATATCCTTCAAGGAATAAAGACCTTGCATCAACGAGCTTAATATGCTCATTCAAAAGCCCACTGTGAGAATTACTAAGTGACTTGTATCCAAATTACTACAAAGTAGTAATTGCTATGTAAACTGGCTGATGCTCTTCTACCTTTTTCTGATAACATAGATTTGCTTGTCAGATTAACTTGCTGAGTGTTCATGTATGGGACTATAATATGGAATAGGGAGGAAAGTCTGACAATTCTTACAAACTCTGTTAAGGAAGGTGCTGAGATATAGATATCAAGCTTAGACTCTTGATCTGGAGCAAGCATTTGGGTGATAAATTTGGCACTACACACAACTTTCATGTTTGCCTCTGCCTTGGGTCCATCTCACTTTTGCAAACATATAGTGAATTCAGAGGAGAAGGCAATGGCATCCCACTCCAGTACTCTTGCCTGGAAAATCCCATGGATGGAGGAGCCTTGTAGGTTGCAGGGCATGACTGAGCGACTTCGCTTTCACTTTTCAATTTCATGCATTGGAGAAGGAAATGGCAACCCACTCCGGTGTTCTTGCCTGGAGAATCCCAGGGACGGGGGAGCCTGGTGGGCTGCCGTCTATGGGGTCGCACAGTCGGACGTGACTGAAGTGACTTAGCAGCAGCAGCAGCAGTGAATTCAGATGAGAACATTTTATCATTTTTTAAAATAATCTTTTTACTTTAGGACAGTTTTAGATTTACAGAATTATTATGAAGATAGTACAGTGAGTTCTTGTATACTCGTACTCTGTTTTCCCTATTAACATCTTACATAATGGTATTATATACATAACAGCATAACTGTTACAATTGATGAGTCAATATTTAATGCTAAATATTAACTAATACCTGGAATTTATTCAGATTTCTACAAGTTTTTTCCTGTGGTTTTTTTTTTCTTCTACTTTTGTTTTTTTCTGTTCTTGGATCCCATCTAGGGTACCACACTGCATTTAGTTGACGTTTTTTTTTTTTTTTTTTAAAGCTCCATAAAAAAATTTATTGCACAAAGACAATTCATGCTTGCATGTAAAAATATCTTAGGTTCAATATGAAAAACTGCTGCCATATTACCTTTTGGCCAAGTATTCAGATAGTTACATTTTTATAACCTGCTCTATATATGAACAACCTAGGAGAAATGTGAACTACAAAACAAACAAACAAAATTCCCAGTATTTGTAAGTAAGAAAAAATGGCTGTCTTATTTGAAATATATATAATTCTCAAAGTATAAAAGAATAGGTATAACATGTAAAACTTGAAAGTATTAAAGATTGGGCCAAAAAAAAAAATCTAGGGGAGAGGAGGAACAACAGAAAAGGGAACAAGGGAGAGAGAGACAAAGCAAACAAGCACAGCTGAGGCAGCCCAGATTCATACAACTGCTCCACTGATACGAAGAGATGAAGAAAAAACGGGCTTTCAAAATTGAAGCCTAAAATGCTTTACTATTTCAACATAAAATTCCTTGAGAACTCTCATAATATGTACATAGTTCTGGAACAAGATTCTTACTTCTTAGCTTATTAACAATGTGTACATTAGAAAATAAATATATACAATACTTGAAACAAAACATTCAAGATTGCATTTAAGCAATGACAGCCAAGGAAACAGAATTGAGGCACTGTAAAACACTTAGGATATATGATATCTTCAAGACTAAATGTTCTCTTCTTGTTTGACAGTCTTGAGTCTTCATTTTGTTTTCTTACAGTGACAATCATCTTGACAGGCCAAACCCAGTTTCATTTTCTCCAGTACTGGGCAAACTGGTGAATCTGCTCCATCACTGCAGCAAACAGAGCATGGATGCTTTCATCAATCAGACTCTGCATGTAATGCACTGCCTCTTCATCAGACAGGTCTAAACGAAATTTATCCTGAACCTTTTTCACAGTCTTGTCTGGTTCAAGAGCAATATCTGGAATGTTTGCATCCACCATCAAGGAAATCAAATTCAAAATAAGATTAGAATACCTTCGAAGGTGGAGAAAAGCTGTGTAACATTGTTTTCAGAACTCTTGGTACTGTTCACTCTGTGTGCCTCCCATTCCTTCCACCATTTCTTTATTCAGCTTCATTGGAGGAGGGAGAGGCTTTGGATCTCGACCCAAAATATATCCAAAGTCTATGTGGAAGAGTTTGCCTGTTTTTGTCAGCAAAAGGTTATCCAGGTGCCTGTCTCCAACTCCAAGAATATATGTAATCACACAATATCCAGCACAGCTTTTAACATAAGTGTCCATGACTTCAGCACTGATTCCATTTGGCCCATTCTCACTTGGTGCATATTTTCTAAAAAAGTTCTGAATGCTTCCTTCTGTATCAAGAACTTCAGCAACAGGAACTGATTGGATAAACTGCATGAAGCCTGCTTTGTACTAGTGGCTAATACTTTGTAGGGCGTCAACTTCAAATCCAGATTTTCTTTTCGTAGCAGCTTGTGCATGAGTGAAATGATTTGGAGAATAAGTTGATCTTGGCGTAAATCATCCCCATGCTTAAATATAACTGGATATTTGCCTCCATCTTCAGTCTTAAAGAATAACTGTGCAGGCATAAGAGCACTTTTAAACAATGTAGCTGTTTCTGGAATTATTCCTCTAATTTTCACCTGAGGTTCTAAAGGTAGTGGGATAAGTTCCACATCGGACAAGTTCATTTTTTCATTGTCTCCAAGCAATGCCTGTAGTCTCTCATTCTTTTTCTTACGATTTCCAGTTTCACGCTGCACTGCCTTTCTTAGATGCACCAGCTGATCTACAAAAGTCTGTTGCGCAGCCAGCAGAGAACGCATAACTCAGACAGACTTATCACCCTTCAACAATGCTTGGCTGAACCGTCTCATGACATTCAAGTACATTTCATGAGTCTTTGGATCTCTCTGCTGAGTATCTTGATCTTCACATTCCACTATCACATACCAGTATAGATAATTAGCCAGTGTTGTTTTTGCAGGCTCTTGATATCAAGAAGGTACACAGATCTTGATCCAGATTTTCACCATCTAAACTTTCTTTAGTTTTAGATGCAGAAGGAGGGGAAGACACTGGAGGAAGAGGGCTGGTTATAATCTGGGAGCTATCTATTTCTGCAGAATTTATTCCAGAATTTGACACGCTCTCTGACACTGAACCCTGACTATCCTTCTTGGTAGGTTCTAATCCATTCTTTATGTCATCAAAAGTTTCATATTTGAGAGCTTGGACCAGCTGTAATAGGTACATCAACAAATCCTCATCATCTGCCTGCCGTAATTGGGCCACAGCGTAGCGCCTCACTGTTGGATTTGTGTAATGAGAGGATAACAGCTCCAGGGAATCCTCTACATCCATAGGCTTCCACTTGCCTAGGAGTTCCAGTGCCTGTTTGGCCTCCTGAGGTAGATCCCAGTTTACACATTTCAAGAACTTTGTCAAAGCTTTTTCTTGATTAGTAAGATAATATCTAAACTCCCATACAAGATCTTGTTCTTCATATGTAAGTTGCTTGGTTGGTGGATAACTCACAATAATATTTAGCTGATCTCTTGTGGTAGCATTAGGTTTGAGATCGTGGTCAGAAGGTCCACTTCTTAAACTCCAGGCAAGTTTGTGATGTTTGCTCTCAACTAAATTCTCCTTAGACATCTGAGGGTCAGGAACTTTCACTCTCTCAAAGCTTGTTAAAATTGGAGATGACTCATCACCATCCTTTTCATAATAAACGCTACCATACTCCTTATCATCACACTTGACACATCGAAACTCAGCCATCAAGTACATGAAATTAGAACTTCGTTTTTCACTCTTGTTTATCATTTCTATTTCTCTAAATGTCAACCTGTCCAGCCAATCTACTTTCACCATGAGACCTTGTCGATGAGCTTTGGTGAGCTTGGCAAGGCGACTCATCTGATCCTCTGAGAGAGTACTGCTTGTTCTGCCAGGAGTTTTTGTGGGTTCTGATCCATCTGCTTCCACGTTTGGCCAGACTTTCAAGTCATGCATCCCTTGGCGAAACATGCCGTATTTTCCAAACAGTGAAACTGTTGTCCCGCCCACAGGCACTGCTTTTCCTGGGCCATACACATCCCATATTGTCAGGGCCACTTGGGCATTCCTGGGGGGTCAGGGTATTTCACAGGCAGTTTTAGCCATTCATTCCAGTTCCATCTTGTACTAAACGCCTTGTAGGAGGTTCTTAGTGGCAAAGCCAAAGGCTTCCCTTCTGCAAAAACTTGGCAAGTAACATAGAGGTCCGAACATGTTTCTTGGTACAGTCCTGAAAACTTCAACACTGGGTCTTCTAGAACGGCTTTATAACTCTTTCGTTCTCTCTTCCCTTCCAAACTTCCTATTTTAAGCTGCACATTGATGTCCAGGTCACAACTGTAGACATAGTGAAACTTCTCCGCTTCCCCCATGGGACCCCCGGGAAACAGCTACAGCTAAGGCCGAGAGCAGGGTGCTGGGCTTTTTTTTTTAAATTAATTTTATTTTTTAATTGAAGGATAATTGCTTTACAGAATTTTGTTGTTTTCTGTCAAACCTCAACATGAATCAGCCATAAATATAAATACATCCTGTCCCTTTTGAACCTCCCTTCCTATCTCACCCCTCTAGGTTGATACAGAGACCCTGTTTGTGTTTCCTGAGACCCACAGCAAATTCCCATTGGCTATCTATTTTACATATGGTAATGTAAGTTTCCATGTTACTTTCTCTGTATATCTCACCCTCTCCTCCCCTCTCCTCATGTCCATAACTCTGTTCTCTATGTCTGTTTCTCCGTTGCTGCCCTGCAAATAAATTCTTCAGTAACACTTTTCTGGATTCTGTATATATGTGTTAGTATGCAATGTTTATCTTTCTCTTTCTGACTTACTTCACTGTATAATGTTTTTTAGGCTCCTCTTGGTTGTGACAGTTTCTCAGACTCTTCTTGTTTTTAATTGACCTTAACAGTTTTGTGGAGAGCTGGTCAAGCACTTTGTAGGGTGTCCCTCGATTGGATATTGTCTGATTTTTTTCTTATGATTAGACTGCACTTATGGGTTTTGGGGAAGAAAGCCACAGAGATGAAGTGCTGCTCTTACCATATCATATCAAGGGTGCACACTCTCAATATTATTTGTCACCACTGATGTTGACCTTGATCACCTGTCTTGAAGTGGTGTTTTTTGAATTCTCCCCCACCTCCCTTTCCATACTGTGCTCTTTGGAAAAAAGTCACCATGAACAGTTCACATTTAAAGAGTGGAGAGTTATGTTTGATCTTTTTAGTACAGAAGAGCTACATAAATTATTTCTGTGCAGGAATATTTTTCTGTTCTTTGTCATTTATTTATTCAATCATTAATCAAATCAATATTTATTTTATACTTTGGGTTAAAAGTCCAATACTCCCTTCTTTTCTTTCTCCAGTTGGTCTAGGTTGGGCCCTTGGGAATTCTTTCCATCTGTTCCTATGTTCCTTTGATGCATTCCCAGTATTGTGGAGGCTTTTATATTTGTTAGTTTGTTTTTAGCACTTTCTAACATTCTGACACTCCATGTGATGCCCCATGTGTCTTTCCTTCTCCAGTCTTAGAAACAGCTATTTCTCCAAGAAAACTTTTATTAGAGAACGGTACTAGAAACATAGATTTGGGCACTAGGCTTGCTTGTTGCCACTGGGCTGTCATTGCTTCTAGGCCTTCTTGGCTGTCAGAAGGAAATAATGTATGTATAGTTATTATAGGTGTGTGTGTATGGGCACACACACATATATACATAGGTACATATATACCTATGGGTGTGTGCTAAGTTGCTTCAATCTTGTCCAGCTCTGTGCAGCTGTCTGGACTGCAGCCTGCAGGCTGCTCTGTCCATGGAATTCTCCAGGCAAGAATACTGCAATGGGTTTCCATTTCCTCCTGCAGGGGATCATCTCAACCCAGGGATCGGGTTGATCCTGGTTTGGCAGGTGGATTCTTTACCACTGGCGCCACCTGGGAAGCCCATATATCCATTTATATGGGTATACATATACATTTCTCTAAATATTTCTATATGTAACCATCTGTGTCTGAGATCATACTGATGTCTTAAACTCTAAGCCATTACACCACATGGATCACTATAATTCTTCCTCTTTCTTATTTGTAGCCTTCTACTCTAACAGTGAGAAACCTGGCTCCCACCATCTGCCATCTATTTACTAGAGCTGTTGAATTTCAGTGTTTATGTGTAACAATATCAGGATTGTTAACCTGTCTTCCAGTTAGAAAAACTTCATCACCTGGAATACAATGCTTATGTACAGTTCCTTTGCCTTAATTCTTATAGACTCAATTCATTTCTAAAGTTACTTAGGATAGTACCTTCTTCTCGCTCTTTTCTATTTCTGTTTAACATTGAGTATCAGAGTAATCAATACTGTGTTAAGAAGATTGTTTTAAGGTTAACACAAAAAGCTTTCAGAAGTTCCTCTCCTTGGATTAGATGCTTATATTCCATTGTGATCACTCTATGCCTGTCTCAAATCTCCTTCATTGTTGCTTTCTGGGTATAGACAGAAAGGGTCCTATCTCACCTTAGGTTACTCCCATGATCACATTGACTTTGGACAGTCCTAAAATGGCAAATCTCAAGTCAGAGGGAAAGAATACATTTCAGAATGAGCAAAAACTACTGTTACCTTGTCTAGAGTCCTTGCTGGGTTTTTAGCTTTGTTTCCTTTTTTTCCTAGACTTAATCTTCACAAACTCTTTAATGTCTTGTTTTTGACAACCTAGGAATACTACTAACATAAAGATAGAAAGTGAAGTCGTTCAGTCGTATCCAACTCTGCAACCCCACGGACTGTAGCCTACAAGGCTCCTCTGTCCATGGTATTTTCCAGACAAGAATACTGGAGTGGGTTGCCATTTCCTTCTCCAGGAGATCTTCCTGACCCAGGGATTGAACTCGGGTGTCCCACCTTGTAGGCAGATGGTTTATCATCTGAGCCACCTACTAACATAAACATTTGAAAAAACTATAAATTGAATAAAATGTGTAGGTCGAAAATTCTTGCTTCCTTCTCAGAGGTCATATCTACAATGAGAGAAATGACCAAACCATGGAAATAGCTGGGATAAATCTTCTAGGTCAGTCAGTGTGTAAGATGTATAAGAAGAAATGTCATTAACATGATTTGTGAAGCTAAAACTGAATCAACACAAGCAGGGAGGCTTCAGATAAATCCTTGGATTTCCACTCAACGTTAATGTCTGCTTTTTAGTCAAACCAGAGTAACACTATTTGTACCCATGATTCATCAGTTAAAATGGCAGAGGATTGCAAGATGGCAGAGGAGTAGGTGGATGTGGAATACATCTCTCTCCATGGATACATCAGGAATACACCTTCAGGCACAGAAGTGCATGCAGAACACCAGCTGAGAGTGGACAGGAGGACCTGACCAGCAGAAAAGAATACATAGGCCCACACGAAACTCGGTAGGACAAAGGAACTAAGGGGGAAACTGGAGTGTTAGTGGGCCTGGACCTGCCCTCAGCAGGTAGGGGAACTGAAGCAGGGGTCTGGTCCCCACATCCGGGCAATTGTCTGAGTCAGAGGAGAAACATTTAAGGCTGAGAGGGAAACAGTTGATCTGTGGCCGCCTAAATGGGACGAGAATCCGAAAGTCTTTGCTGCAGCCAGACATACCCCAGATGGCGCAGTCGCTGGGAACTGGGGTTTAGGCTTGTGGAGCAATCCCAGTGCACGGGCTGCTGTTGACTGTGGAGATTCAGACTGAGGGGATGCGAGGGAGGAGATCGTGGTGAGATATACCTGTGGAGCAAAGCCAGGCAGCCATGGAAGCAAGGCGGTACTGCTGCGTCACGCGTAGCGTGTGGAGCCATCACTATAGCCTCTCTCCACACGCCAGCATCAGCAGCTGAACGATAGAGAGGCTGGCCCATCAAATGTCTGACATTACTGAACTACAGAGCAGGACCCCTTCCAGGGTGCCCCTTTAAGTGCCTGATGCCCCAATCTACAGAATAGGACCCTAGGCAGTGGGGGATGGGGGAGCATGGGGGGAGTACCTCTGTGTGCCTGACACACGGAACAACAGAGAAGGACTCCAGGCAAGGAAGCCCTCTAAGTGCCTGAATGGGCAGAGCTGCAGAGAAAGACTGGCCAAAGAGGCCTTCTAATCGCCAGCTACAGAGGCTCGAAAAAAGACTCTGATCTGGCCATAACTCCTGCGGTGGAGACTGTCCTTGTCCCTGCACACTTGGCACCGCCAGGGTCCCTGCAAGCCAAGCAGCTGTGCCACCTTCACCCTCAACTCTCACTGAGGCAGCGCTGCCACAGGCAAAAAAAAAGTCTTGCATCTAGGCACGCCGGGTTGCTTTGGTAGTGTCTGACTCTTTGCGACCCTGTAGACTGTGGCTTGCCAGGCTTCTGTCAGGGAGCAGGGTTCTCCAGGCAAGAATACTGGGGTGTATTGGCCAATACCATTTGCCATACCCTTCTAGAGCACTGTATTTCCTGCTTCCCTAGCCGCCAGCCCCTCTGAACGCCTGGTGCTGCCAGCACCCCTGCATCTCAAGCAGCTGCAGCATCTTCATACCTGGCCCTCACAGGGCAAACCCAAGTCCTCCAGGGCAGCCTCAGGATCAAACCCCAGTGGACAGCCCATATCCAGAGGTGGAAATAAAACCACAATTGAAACCCAGGGGCAGTGTGACTAAAGAAGAAGACCCCAAACCCTCCCACTATCTGTACAAGCTGCAGATTAAATCCACACAATCAAGGCAGACTCTGTATCTGTGAAGTATATAACAGGTCATTGAGAGCTCCCACAAAAGCAAATGCAGTAGCTCTGACAGCTGTGGACATTGGAGGCAAGAACACAGAGGAGCAGTAGCAGATTAGAATCTGAGCTGCCCTCACAGCAGGTCCAGAGATCAGCAGAGCACAGCACAGAGGGCATCCTAGGGAGGTGAAGTGGACTGTGACTCCCAGCCAGGGAAAAGACTCTGACAGCAGTGACTCGAGAACAACATTTAATTATTCTTATGTTTTGACTTGTTCTGTAGATTCTTTTGGATTTTTTTCTTTGTTTCTTCTTTTCTCCCCTGCTCTGTTGTAGTTATCTATTTTATTGGCACAATGAAATCTAACTAAGCTTTTGAGCTTTTTTTTCCTTTTGTTTCTCAGTTACATTTGTTATTGTTGTTATAACCCTCTGCCTCTATATAAGGCTTTTGCAGTTCTGAGGAGTATTTTTTTTCTCTTTTTTAAATTTTAATGTTTTAAACCTATTATTTTTCTACATTTATTACTTTGTTTGCTTTTCCTACTGTTCTTTTCCCCTTGCAGTTAATCTTTATTACATATAAATCTTCTTCATCTACCTTCATTTAACTTTGCGTATCTATTCTTTCTTTCTTTCCTCTCAACATATTTGTTAGCTTTGTTTTAATTGCTTTATTCCCCACTTGGCACCTTGCTTTAGTTTTGTCTTCCAGTTTGGGCAAAGACAGCCTTTTCAATAAATGGTGCTGGTAAAACTGGACAGTTACATGTGAAAGAATGAAATTAGAACACTTCCTAATACCATACACAAAGATAAACTCAAAATGGATTAAAGACCTAAATGTAAGACCAGAAACTATAAAACTCTTAGAGGAAAACAAAGGCAGAACACTCGATGACATAAATCAATGCAAGATCCTCTATGACCCACCTCCTAGAGTAATGAAAATAAAAACAAAAATAAATAAATAGGACCTAATTAAACTTAAAAGCTTTTGCTTTTAAGCAAGGTGAAAAGACAACCCTTGGAATGGGAGAATATTATAGCAAATGAAACAACTGACAAAGGATTAATTTCCAAAATATACAAGCAGCTCATACAACTGAACACCAGAAAAACAAACAACCCAATAAAAAAGTGGGAAAAAGACCTAAACAGACATTTCTCCAAAGATGACATATAGATGGCTAACAAACACATGAAAAGATGCTCAACATGCTCATTATTAGAGAAATGCAAATCAAAACCACAAGGAGATATCACCTCACACCCGTCAGAATGACCATCAAAAAGTCTACAAAGAATAAATGTTGGAGAGGGTGTGGAGAAAAAGGAATACTCTTGCACTGTTGGTGGGAATGTAAATTGATACAGCCACTATGGAAGATGGTATGGAGATTCCTTAAAAAACTAGGAATAAAACTACCATATGACCCAGCAATCCCACTCCTAGGCATATACCCTGAGTAAACCAGGATTGAAAGAGACACATGTATCCCATTGTTCACTGCAGCACTATTTACAATAGCTTGAACATGGAAGCAACCTAGAAGCCCATTGACAGATGAATGGATAAAGAAGTTGTGGTACATATACACAATGGAATATTACTCAGCCATAAAAAGAAATGCATTTGAGTCAGTTCTGATGAGGTGGATGAACCTAGAACCTATTATACACAGTGAAGTCAGAAAGAGAAAGATAAATATTGTATTCTAATGCACATATACAGAATCTAGAAAAATGGTTCTGAAGAATTTATCTACAGGGCAGCAATGGAGGAACAGACATAGAGAATAGACTTATGGACATGGGGAGAGGGGAGGAGAGGGTGAGATGTATGGACAAAATAACATGGAAACTTACATTACCATATGTAAAGTTGATATAATGTTGAGGTTTGACAGAAAACAATGAAATTCTGAAAAGCAATTATCCTTCAATTAAAAAATAAATTAAAAATATAGAACTAATATTAACTGTTTCTGGAAGTCACACTGTATTGAGATGCTTCAACTGGACTCAAAATTAATGGTGATCTAAAATTCAATTAAATAGACTACTCATTTAGATAAACCATCTTCTTCCAAGTTCTTTGCCGGAGAAAGCTACTTTTGTATAAGTGAGATTCTTGCTATAAATGTCTTTCTAACTGCAGGTGGAGGCAATGTTCTGTTACAGAAAGTTGATGTTTTATTCTGCAATTTTGAAGATGTGGGTAAAACTAAGAGAAGCTTGGAATGCTGGCTGTATTGTAATTCATTCAGGAAGATCAGCTTCCAGTCCTGAGGCCTTTTAAATAGGAAGCTTGAAGTGAGCATTACCTTCACATAGAATTGTTATTGTTGTTATTCAATCACTAAGTCTTGTCCGACTTGAATATTCTGTTCTAACTCCAAGTTCACTTTGCAGCTGTTACCTGATAGAAAGTAAAGTCAATGCTAGATTAGCTCAAAAAAGGATGCCGAAAAGCTCTTTTGGTTGGACAGAAGAGAAGGTGAAATGGAAGTATAATTCAGAATGAGCTGTCTAGATTTCAATTTGTAACCAACTCCCTGTTTTCTATCCTTGTACTTTGTAAGGCTATACATTTAATCGGTTTACTTAATATTACTGCACAAAGAGAAGGTGTGAAGGAGAATACTTTTGGAAAGCTAATGGTTAAATCACAAAGAGGATCAGGGCATGTGAAGTAAGAAAAAATACAGTTAAATATTAAGAGCCAGACAGTTCTTGTTGCTGCATACCAAAGTCCAAATATTCATAAAGGGAAGGGAGATGTGTAGAGGTGGATATTTTGTCATTACAGAGAAAGTGCTAAATAGGTTGTACCATCATTGAGAGAAAGTATGAAAAGCAGGAAAATTATGGTAGCAATTGCAAGAGGGCAGCTTCCAGGAATAGGTAAGGTGTAGGTAGACCCATCTTCATTTCACTTCACCTTTATTAGGTTGGTGCCTGATGCTGACTGGCGTCTGAACATTTGCATGTTGATATATATATGTTGATATATATATATATGTATATATATATAATGTATCACAGGTTGATTTCATCCTATTCATTTATATTAGTTGTATATTGTTTTACTGTTTTTTTAAAAGTAATTGTGTTGATGAGTTACATATATATATATCAATTTTATTTCAGGACAGTAAAATTGCTTTACAAAATCAATTTTATAAAAAGGAACTGTTATGTTCCAAGCGCTACTGGCTGGAAGCATTAGTTTAACATATATATCCATTCTATAGCAGTCATTCTGATAGCTATGCAGGAAATATATCGGTCAGGGACCAAACTGAAGGCAGAATGACCTGCTGAGTGACTATTATACTAAATCATGCGAGACAAAGTCCTAAGTCATCGAGTGTGGAAATGAAGAGGAAGAGATGTATTAGAGATATTTTTAGAAAGTACAAATGCAAAATGACTAGAAGTTGGGAACAAATCCAAATTGGGGAAATGTTCTATCCTAATGTGGACCTCAAGAGTAGATATATATTTTCAACCCAAAAGTTTAGGTTAGCTTTGTCCTGGAACTGTGCAGCACAACAACTTGGCTGATTTTTTCTAGCTCAGTAGAAACTCTTGCTTCAGCACCAAGACGTCATCCACAAACTCCAAAGACACTTAGGCCGACAGAACTCAATATCTTTTCACTGAAACACTTATCTGTATGCCTTTCTGACACAACTGATGTTGACGACATCAACTATCTACCTGTTCAACCTGAGAATCTCAGTTATTTTTCTTCTCTGTAGCCATCATTCTCCTTTCATCAAGTTTTGTTGAATATTCTTCAAAGTGACCGCTGTGTATCTGATTTGTCCGCTTACCTGCTTCTCTACATAGGTTTAGGTCCTGTCCTATTTTGTGTAGTCTCCTGCACTTTCATAGTTTACCTGCCTCCAGACTTTACAACAAAATTAATTCTGTACATGTACATTCTGCAGAGTTTTTAAAATCCCCATCTTAACTAGCCTTCTCCAATATAAATTAATCATGGCATTCTTCCTGAAACCCTTTTATTTTAGATTAAACACATATGGCTTTATATACTTTAAAGTGAGTTCTAAAACTAACGTCCAAAGATATGGTTTCCCAATAGTCATGTATGGATGTGAGAGTTGGACCTTAAATAAGGTTGAGCACTGAAAATTTGATGCTTTCCAACTGTGGTATTGGAAAAGACTCTTGAGGGTCCCTTGGACTACAAGGAGATCAAACCAATCAATCCTAAAGGAAATAAACTCTATATTTATTGGAAGGACTTATGCTGAAGCTGAAATTCCAATACTTTGGCTACCTGGCGCGAAGAACTGACTCACTAGAAAAGACCCGGATTCTGGGAAAGATTGAAGGCAGGAGGAGAAAGGGGCAACAGGATAAGATGGTTGGATGGCATCACCGACTCAATGGATCTGAGTTTGAGCAAGCTCCGGGAGATGGTGACGGACAGGAAAGCCTGGTGTGCTGCAGTTCATGGGGTCGTAAAGAGTTGGACACAACTGAGTGACTGAAAAACAACTATTCTTTCTCTTTGTCTAGCCCTAGATTGTCATAGTAGGGGATCAGTTTCCGTTCCACAAACAGCTCATGAACAATTATGTTTCTATATCTTCCTTTTCTTCATGTATTTCAGAAGATTAATGCTGGATTTGTTTTTCTCTTGTCAGTTGTAGATTAAATAGGGAGTTTTTTATTATTTCAATTAATGATGTTGGGCAGCATGCTGTTGGTAAGGAACATAATTGCCTAGTATACTGCCTTATTGCCACGTGAAAATAAAATTTAACTGATGTCTTTTGACCCCCTGCTCTTTCCTAGAGATAAATTTTCTTAAGATTGACAACTGTCTATTTCACAGAAATCAGTCAAAATTAGTAAATTATGCTTGCTTAACAGACTGTGGTCCTCAACAAAGCACATGGAATGTGTTTAGTTTAATCAACTATTATTGGGAATGATGATCATTTTCAAATTGCTCCAAAGGAAAACAAACCAACAAACTTGTAAACATGTGCTTGGCACAGAAATTCGGCTTAATTGAACTAAATTTTTAAACAGAGAGAGAGTGAAAGAGAACCGGAGTGAGAAGCATGTTTGATGAAGGCTGGAAAATCTACATGTCAGCAATGATAAACTTGTTATTTAATAAGGTTAATAATAGATAAAGTCCCCTAAAGATGAATTGTTATCACAGTTGACGACTGTTTTATTAAAATGTTAATGGCCTGAGGCAAAAGCAAACTGTTCCCTTAGTCTGCCAGAACTGCTTTTTCAGGAATTATCATACCCCACAGCACAGGGGATCTGAACAAGCCATAATAAGCATATTTAAAATTTGGACTAGACACAGCTCCTGAGATCTTAACTCAACTTGACTATGGATGCATTTCGCATCCTCATTCATGGTCAAACTTCTTCTTGGGAGCTATATCTATGACACTGACTTCTGCACTTGGAACCCTGCTGCAAGAAGTTTCTATAGATTAATTTTGTTTTTCTTTTCAAAGTTGAAGAAAATAACTAGTGAGATTTTTTTTCCTCCCCTCACCTCCATGCACGTAATAAAGCAAGCCAAGGGCATTTTCTAGTAAACGTGATTGCCTGTACCATACAATGCACCTTTTCCATAATGGCTGGAATAAAAATTAAAGTATTCAGCAGCACCTTCAAGGACAATCAAGTGAGCTAACTCAAAGCTGCGTTACACACTGTCTGTATAACTGTGATGGATTACATTGTGATTTGTTTGGGGCCGTAATCAGAAACCCCAAAGACCTCTGTCAGGTAATGCTATATTTCTACCAATGTAATATTATCTCAGATCACAAAAGAAACAGTGTTCAAATTCAATTCTTTCTTATCAGCATTTTCCATAGATTTTTTAAAGCTACACATATATGTGGTATATATCAGTGAAAAAAATTGCAAATCATAAATACACCATAGCATTGACCTTTGTATTGTATGTCTCAAAGAGGAGCAAAAAGAAATACTCAGTATCTTTTCAGTTATAAGTGAATTTAAGGGGTCTGGTGGTAGTCTGGAGGTGGAACTGACAGCTAGGAAAAAATGTCATCTAGGGTAAATGTGGCATAGATTCAGGACAGGAAAGAATCTGAAAAGGATGGTTTAGTGAATGCCAAAGCTCTGTATATGCTAGAGTTTAAACATAGACATCCAGTTAAAAAGAGAAGCAAAAACTGTTGTTAAGTCCAAATACAAAGAAAAAATGGAAACTCAAAAGTTGTGAGACCCAGGGAGGAACAAGTAGTCTCTAATCTGTACTAGCAAGATGAACTGTGGCATCCAGTCCTGTTTAATGGTTTGTATGGGTTGCATGAAAGGTGGGGTTGAAAACCTTGAACCCATAGGTGTTAATCTGTTTTTTTCTCCTTCTTTTTTTTAAATTTATTTTTTTATTGAAGGATAATTGCTTTACAGAATTTTGTTGTTTTCTGTCAAACCTTAACATGAATCAGTCATAGGTGTTCACATATTCCCTCCCTTTTGAACCTCCAATCTCTGCCCCATCCCACCCTGTAGGTTGACATGGAACCCCTGTTTGAGTTGCCTGAACCGTATAGCAAATTCCTGTTGGCTATCTGTTTTACATATGGTATGTAAATTTCCATGTTACTCTTTCCATACATCTCATCCTCTCCTCCCTTTCCCCCATGTCCATAAATCTATTCTCTATGTCTGTTTCTCCATTGCTGCCCTGAAAATAAATTCTTCAGTACCATTTTTCTATATTCCATATATATGTATTAGAATACTGTATTTCTCTTTCTGACTCTCTTCACTCAGTATAATATGTTCTAGGTTCATCCATCTCATTAACTCTATTTTTAATGACAGTATCTTTATTGTTGATTTTCTGGCTATAAAACTAATACATTGTTCCAAAATTTTTAGAAGTTTAGTTACTTGGTTTTTTATATTTAAAGAAACAAAAATTTACATTGTAGTAAGTAATTTTCTAAATTTGTGTATAAATACCAATTGTTTCTTTATGAGTTCTTGCATATTTTCTGTAGGTTTTATTTCCTTTCTTCCTTTCTTTTTCTTCTTTTACCTTTTCTACTATCTATGGCCTCTAGTAAAATGCCAAATGGGTGTTAGTGATCTAGACATGAGGGGAAGTTTTCTGTACTTCACTGCTGATTGTGGTGTTCCAGGTAGTGCTAGTGGTAAAGAATCTTCCTGCCAAGGCAGGAGACATAAGAGATAAGGGTTTACTTGACACCAGTCAGAATGGCTGCCGTCCAAAAATCTACAAGCAATAAATGCTGGAGAGGATGTGGAGAAAAGGGAACCCTCTTACACTGTTGGTGGGAATGCAAACTAGTACAGCCACTATGGAAAACAGTGTGGAGGTTCCTTAAAAAGCTGCAAATAGACCTGCCATATGACCCGGCAATCCCACTGCTGGGCATATACACCGAGGAAACCAGAATTGAAAGAGCCACGTGCACCCCAATGTTCATCGTTGCATTGTTTACAATAGCCAGGACATGGAAGCAACCTAGATGCCCATCAACTGACGAATGGATAAGAAAGCTGTGGTACATATACACAATGGAATATTACTCAGCATTAAAAAAAAAAAATCATTTGAAGCAGTTCTACTCAGGTGGACGGAACTGGAGCCCATTATCCAGAGTGAAGTAAGCCAGAAGGAAAAACAACAATACAGTATACTAACGCATATATATGGAATTTAGAAAGATGGTAATGAGAACCCTGCAT
Organism: Antilocapra americana; assembly: GCA_007570785.1. Taxonomy (NCBI): domain Eukaryota; kingdom Metazoa; phylum Chordata; class Mammalia; order Artiodactyla; family Antilocapridae; genus Antilocapra; species Antilocapra americana. The sequence continues at coordinate 8,791,637 of ML664180.1, read as the reverse complement.
GCGAGACAGCAAAAGGAACGCAGACGTATAGAACAGACTCGTGGACTCTGTGGATGAGGGTAAGGGTGGGATGATTTGGGAGAAGGGCATTGAAACATGTAAAGTATCATGTGTGAAATCAATCGCCAGCCCAGGACTGTTGCTCGGGGCTGGTGCACGGAGATTTCCCGGGGGGAGGGAGTCGGGAGGGAGGAGGGAGGGGGGTTCTGGAGGGGGAGCATATGTAAACCCATGGTGATATCATGTCATTGTATGGCAAAACCAATTAAAAAAAAAAAAGAGGAAAAAAAAAAAAAGAGATGAGGGTTTGATCCCTGGTTCCGGAAGACCCCCTGCAGGATGGTAGGGCAACCCACTCCAGTATTCTTGCCTGGAGAATCCCCATGGACAGAGGAGCCTGGCAGGCTACAGTCATGGGGTTGCAAAGAGTCGGACACGACTGCAGAGAATTAGCATGCATGCAGATATCCTTAATCAGGTTAAGAGAGTTTCCCCATTTGTTTGCTAAGAGTTTTACCATAAGTGAGCAGAGATTTTTAATTAACTTTTTATTGAAATATAACATATTTACATGTAACTGCACAAATTATAAGGATATAACCTGAGAAAGAAAGATAGTGCTAAGTTGTGTCCAACTCTTGTGATCCCATGAACTGTAGCCTGCCAGTCTCCTCTGTCCGTGGGATTCTCCAGGCAAGAATATGAATTCGTGTTAAACCTGAGACTTGGTATTATCTGCTGTTTTCGTTTTGGTATTATAGAAGATATGGAGTAGTAGTCACACATATTAATTTAATTTGCATTTTCCTATAGAATAACAAAGCTGAGCACAATTTCTCTATGTTCATTGACCATTTGGATATCTTTTACAGTAAAGTGATAAAAAGGTGATAAAAGTTTTTTTTTTTACCAGTTTTTCTCTTTGGTTTCCTGCAGCGTTTGATTGATTTGTAGGGTTTCTTTGTATGTTCTTATATTAGTCCTTTTCAGATATCTGATTCAAAAGTTTTTTTCTCCACTCTATGGCTTGTCTTTACACTTTTATTAGTATACCTTTTGATAGACAGCCATACTTCATTTTACAGTAATATAATTTAAATTTCTTTTTTTTTTATGATTATTGATTTGGGGTTTGTTTTTGTCTGTACCAGTATCATGAAGTTTCCTCTGAAGTTACCTTTTAAATGCTCTCATTTAAAATTATTTTCACATTTAAACCTATAAATGTCTGGAGCTTATTTTTCCATGTGCAGTGAGGTAATGGTCAACATTTTCCCCCATAGAGTTACCTAGTTGTTCTAGCACCATTTGTTGAAAAAAAACACCAGCTACTTCTCTGAACTGTCACCTTTGTCATGAAATATAAACATGTTTATAGGTCTATATGTATTTATAGGTCTGTATATAGGTCTTCTCTGGAGAAGGCAATGGCACCCCACTCCAGTACTCTTGCCTGGAAAATCCCATGGAGAGAGGAGCCTGGTAGGCTGCAGTCCAGGGGGTCGCTAAGAGTCAGACACGACTGAGCGTCTTCACTTTCCCTTTTCACTTTCATGCATTGGAGAAGGAAATGGCAGCCCACTCCAGTGTTCTTGCCTGGAGAATCCCAGGGACGCCTGGTGGGCTGCCGTCTGTGGGGTCGCTAAGAGTCGGACGCAACTGAGCAACTTCGCTTTCGCTTTTCACTTTCATGCATTGGAGAAGGAAATGGCAACCCACTCCAGTACTCTTGCCTGGAAAATCCCATGGACGGAGGAGCCTGGTGGGTTGCAGTCCATGGGGTCGCTAAGAGTCGGACGTGACTGAGCGACTTCACTTTCGCTTTTCACTTTCATGCACTGGAGAAGGAAATGGCAACCCACTCCAGTGTTCTTGCCTGGAGAATCCCAGGGACGGGGGAGCCTGGTGGGCTGCCGTCTGTGGGGTCACAGGGTCAGACACGACTGAAGCGACTCAGCAGCAGCAGCAGCAGCAGAGGTCTTCTCTGCACTGCCACCTTTGTCATAAAGTCACATGTGTAAAGGTCTGTGCTGGCTTCTTTGTTCTGTTTCATTGGGCCATTTTCCAAGCCCCATGTGAACATCAAGTTGTCTTAATTATATCTGTAGAATAAATTCCTTATCTTATAGATTAAGTTCTCTTGTCTTGTTATTCCTTTTTAATGTTGCCTAAGTACTTTGTTTTCTTTTATCAATTTCAGAATATGATTCTCAATTTAACCAAAATTCTGTTGAAATTTTGAATGGATTGTATTTAACTTACGATCAATGTAAATAGATCTGATGACTTTACTATACCAGGAAAAAAGCCAGAAGTTTACAAAGGCAAGAGAAAATTTAGATACAAGTCTCCCTTCTATCCAAAAATAGAGCATTCCTTTAAAACGTTTCATAAACCAACATGGTGTAAAACTAAGAAGTAATAACCTTAGGACACAAAAGAAGACATGATCTTTTGCTAATTAGCTTCTTCTTATGTATTAACTATCTTTAACCTCTGAGCAATTTTTCAACTATATATTATTGTGCTTTTTCTAAAAAAGAAGAATACGATGTCTAAAGAAATTCAGGAACATATAAAGTCAAAAGTCATGAAGCTTGAATCTGAGGTCTTGTCTGTGAGACTGAAAGTTCAGGCTCATTTCTTTTTTCCTTACAGTTGTATTAATACAATACAATGATTTACAATTTTTAAAGGTTATACTTTATGTGTGTGTTTGTTTAGTCTCTGAGTTGTGTCTGATTTTTTGCAACCCTTTGGACTGTAGCCTGCCAGGCTTCTCTGTCCATGGGATTTTTCAGGTAGGAATACTGGAGTGGGTTTCCATTTCCTCCTCTAGGGGATCTTTCCCATTATAGTTAATATAAAATATCAGCTATATTCCCTATGTTGTACAATACATCCTTATAGCATATTTTATACATAATTCATTACCCCATATTTCCCCTCCCTCTTCCCTTTCCCCACTGGTAACCACTAGTTTCTTCTCTATATCTGTGGGGATGCTTCTTTTTTGTAATATTTATTATTTTGTTATTTTTTTATTTTACATCTAATTAATATCATACCATATTTGTCTTTCTTTGTCTGACATTACACTTAGCATAATGTCCTCTAAAAGTCCAAGTCCATTCATGTTGTTGCAAATGGGCACAATTTTATTCTTTTTTTTATATCTAAGTAGCATTGCATTCTATATACATGTTTATATATGTCTACATATGAGAAAGTGTTAGTTGCTCAGTTGTGTCTGACTTTTTGTGAAGCCATGGGCTGTAGCCTGCCAGGTTCCTCTGTCCATGTGATTCTCCAGGCAAAAATACTGGAGTGGGTTGCATGCCCTTCTCCAGGGGATTTTGCCTTCCCAGGGATTGAAACTGGGTCTCTTGCCTTGTATGCAGATCCTTTACCATCTAAGCCACCAGGAAGCATATTCCTATATAAATACCATGGTGATCATGAAAGAGAAACATTTCTGTTTCTTCACAAAGTTCCTTCATGATGATTTCCTGTAAATTCTACCAACCCCCACTTCCAGGCAAACATTGCAATGCTTCCTTCCATTACAGTTTAGTTTGACCTGTTCTAGAATTTCATATACAGAATAATACAATATGTACTGTTTTGTGTCCTTTCTTTGCTGTCATGTTCCTTTTCATAGCATTTATCATCTGTGTTTATGTATATGTGTATGTATATGGGTTGCTTCTGTACAGAAACACTAATTCGAAAAGATACATGCAGCCCGATGTTTTTAGCAGCATTATTTACAATTGCCAGACTTTATTCCCAAACTTCTTACATTTTCAGGTACGTTTAAACCACCTAGGGATCTTGTTAACCATGCAGATTCTGAGTCAGTAGGAGTGGATTCCAAATAACTTGCAATGCCAAAAAAATTCTCAGGTGAAACCAACTCTGCTGGTCCAAGAACCACACTAAAATGAGCAAAGCAGTTTACAATATGTTGTAGGAAATTTGAATTAATAAAATAATTAGAATGCTAAATAGCATTTTTAAAATTGAAATGTAGTTGTTTTACAATGTGTGTTTAGTTTCAGATATATAGCAAAGTGATTCAGTTATATTCTTTCAGATTCTTTTCCATTATGGGTTATTATAAGATATTGAATATAATTCCCTGTGCTGTACAGTAGGACATCTTGTATGTATCTGTTAATCCCTAGCTCCTAATTTATCCCTTCCTCCCCAACCTTTAGCATTTCTAATAGAACAGTAAAGTATAATTATATAAAATATGATAGTGAATATGTTAAGGGCTTCCCAGGTGGCACAGTTGTAAAGAATCCGCCTGTCAATGCAGGAGATGCAGAAAACACAGGTTCAATCCCTAGATTGGGAAGATCCCCTGGAGAAAGAAATGGCAACCCACTTTAGTATTCTTGCCTGGGAAATCCCATGGACAGAGGAGCCTGGTAGGCTACAGTCCATGGAGTCACAAAGAGACACAGCACAAAATATGTTAAACATGTATGATTTTTATATTAAAAACTCAGATGTTTTCACAGAATTTTTGATTGTCATTATGAATCTAGATCCTAACTTCTCTAAAAAAAAAATCAGTGCTTGTTTAGTCACTGCAAGTCATGGATACTTTCTTGTACTGGTGCATCCATAGAGATTAATTTTTAATGTCCATCTTTTAAATTTTCCACCATTGACTTAATTAGGAATGATCATTTTGCTAAAATAAAAGTATAAAGAACACCAAAAACAATCAAGATTGGTAATTCTGAAATTGTTCTAATATGAACTGCAGAGGAATGTGTTCCCTTAAAATTTTTTTTTTACCTTGAACTTCTTAAAAATGGCTGTTCCATATTGCCTAGAGATCACTTTTGAGTTGAGAAAGTAGTATTTTTATATATGGTAACTCACGAATCACCCTGACCCTTCTTCCTTACAGCTAAATAAGCTGCAGAGCACGCGGTCTTTGGTGCTCTGCCGGCAGGAGCAGGGAGATAAGAATTCCCACTCTGAACACTGTGCTATCCTTTTGCCACTATCTACTGATTAAACCTCAAAGGCCCTTTCAAACTGTCAGGAAAAGCACATACAAGGTGCTCTATGTGGATACATATGGCAGGAAAGGACAGGCAGTTCTTGAATTCTGCATTTTGTGAATACCTGACTCATCCTTAAAGCACGTAGTGCTCCTGCTTTTGGATGTAGCATAGGATGGTGCTTCTCGGAACGCTGCTGGTAACAAAGAAAACACCAGGCGCAAGCTGTAACTAGAACTCAGGGGAGATTATTAGACTCTAGCATATGAGGCAGTACAGGGTCAAGTGCAGGGCTAAATGGAAGAGAGCTTTGTGTCAATTAGCAAACAAACAACTGCAACCTATTGGGTCACAGGTGGCAGGAAGCTTAGATTATCAGCCAAGGGAAAATACGTATCACATGGGAAGCTCTCAGAAGTGGAACATGCAATGCTGCTTCATCAGTTTGCTAAGAGTGGGAAAGAGAGAAGGTTCCAGAGACTTGAAAAACGTAAATATTGTTTAGATGCACAGATGATGAACATGTTAACTGCAAATCTTGATCAGACTCACAGAAGTGCCTAGAGATTTGAACCCAAGTCATATTGTTTAGAAACCAAGATCATCTGATGTCACATACTAGACTTAATGTGATGGTGGATTCCAGGCTGGGGGGGGGGGGGTTTGATTCCTGAGGGAAGAATAGTTTCCTGGGGTATCTGCCTGGTGGACAGAAATTTTTCTGAGAGCAGATCTATCTAAAGATGGCTCTTGATTTGTGAAGTATCTCTACTAGAAGATCCTGACTAACCAGGTATGATTTCTAGATGGGGGCTACCGGAAGAGAAGGAGACCATGTCATAGTTGGGGGAGCAGTCTGCATGCTCCCACTAACAAGGCCCTGGTGGCTGATGCCTTGGTTACTCCACCTGCCCTAAAGCACAGATACAGCTGTTGGGTCCTTCTTACCCAGGGGCTTTGAAATTGGTATGAGATCATATTTACTGCAGGCTCTTCTTCTAGGTTTTGCAGCAGGTAGTCTGCTGGTATTGCGTATAATGCTTCAGATGGAGAGAAGTCAGGGCAGGAGATTTCCGTTCTTTTCCTTACGTACAGGTCAAGCTGCATATTTTCAGATATGGACAGAAATCGCTGGTTATGGAAATTTTTACATGCAAGTGACCATATCCGAAACAAGTCATTATGATAATGTGGTCTTCCTTAAACTTTTAGGTTCATGGTAGGTTCTGGCTTAGGGTTTTGTTTTTGTTTTTTTAACTTGCTACTGTCTCTTTGGTCTCTACAGATAGCAACCTTAGACTTAAAGGTGGAAAGATTTTAGATGTGATCTATATTAGCAATGGTAAACAGGGTTTATTGTATGCCATTTCTGATCAGTTGGTGTACCTTTCTAGAGCCCTGGACCGACAAGACTACAGCTATGCCTGCAAGTCAATTAAGAAGAGAAAATGTCATCTTTGTTGGGTTTTGGAATTAGGGTGATGGTGGCCTCATAGAATGAGTTTGGAAGTTTACCTTCCTCTGCAATTTTCTGGAAAAGTTTGAGTAGAATAGGTGTTAGCTCTTCTCTAAATTTTTGGTAGAATTCAGCTGTGAAGCCATCTGGTCCTGGGCTTTTGTTTTTTGGAAGATTTCTGATTATGGTTTCAATATCCGTGCTTGTGATGGGTCTATTAAGATTATCTATCTCTTCCTGGTTGAGTCTTGGAAAGTTGTACTTTTCTAGGAATTTGTCCATTTCATCCAGGTTGTCCAGTTTATTTGCGTATAGTTGCTGATAATAGTCTCTTATGATCCTTAGTATTTCTGTGTTTTCTGTTGTGATCTCTCCATTTTCATTTCTAATTCTGTTGATTTGGTTCTTCTCCCTTTGTTTCTTGATGAGTCTGGCTAATGGTTTGTCAATTTTATTTATCTTCTCAAAGAACCAGCTTTTGGCTTGGTTGATTTTTGCTATGGTCTCTTTTGTTTCCTTTGCATTTATTTCTGCCCTGATCTTCAAGATTTCTTTCCTTCTACTAGCCCTGGGCTTCTGCATTTCTTCCTTTTCTAGTTGCTTTAGGTGTAAAGTTAGGTTATTTATTTGACTTTTTTCTTGTTTCCTGAGGTGAGCTTGTATTGCTATGAACTTTCCCCTTAGCACTGCTTTTACTGTGTCCCATAGGTTTTGGGTTGTTGTGTTTTTTATTTTCATTCATTTCTATGCATAATTGGATTTCTTTTTTGATTTCTTCTGTGATTTGTTGGTTATTCAGCAGTGTGTTGTTGAGCCTCCATATGTTGGAATTTTTGAATGGTTTTCTCCTGTAATTGATATGTAATCTCACTGCATTGTGGTCAGAAAAGATGCTTGGAATGATTTCAATATTTTTGAATTTACCAAGGCTAGATTTATGGCCCAGGATGTGATCTCTTCTGGAGAAGGTCCTGTGTGCGCTTGAGAAAAAGGTGAAATTCATTGTTTTGGGGTGGAATGTCCTATAGATATCAATTAGGTCTAAATGGTCTAGTGTATCATTTAAAGTTTGAGTTTCCTTGTTAATTTTCTGTTTAGTTGATCTATCCATTGGTGTGAGTGGTGTATTAAAGTCTCCCACTATTATTGTGTTATTGTTAATTTCCCCTTTCATACTTGTTAGCATTTGCCAGTGCAATTCCTATCAAGCTACCAGAGGTCTTTTTCAGAGAATTAGAACAAATACTTTCACAATTTGTATGGAAATACAAAAAACCTTGTATAGCCAAAGCAGTCTTGAGAAAGAAGAATGGAACTGGAGGAATCAACCTACTTGACTTTAGGCTACACTACAAATCCATAGTCATTAAGACAGTATGGTACTGGCACAAAGACAGAAATATAGATCAATGGAACAAAATAGAAAGCCCAGAGATAAATCCACGCATCTATGGACACCTTATCTTTGACAAAGGAGGCATGAATATACAATGGAGAAAAGACAATCTCTTTAACAAGTGGTGCTGGGAAAACTGGACAGCCACTTATAAAAGAATGAAACTAGAACACTTTCTAACACCATACACAAAAATAAACTCAAAATGGATCAAATATCTAATCATAAGACCAAAAACTATAAAACTCCTGGAAGTTAACAGGCAAAACACTCTCTGAAGTAAACCAAAGCGGGGTCCTCTATGACCCACCTCCCAGAATATCGGAAATAAAAGCACGAATAAACAAGTGGGACCTAATTAAAATTAAAAGCTTCTGCACAACAAAGGAAACTATAAGCAAGGTGAAAAGACAGCCTTCAGAATGGGAGAAAATAATAGCCAATGAAGCAACAGACAAACAATTAATCTCAAAAATATATAAGCAACTCCTACAGCTCCATTCGAGAAAAATAAACAACCCAATCAAAAAGTGGGCCAAAGAACTTAACAGACATTTCTCCAAAGAAGACATAAAAATGGCTAACAAACACATGAAAAGATGCTCAACATCACTCATTATCAGAGAAATGCAAATCAAAACCACAATGAGGTACCACTTTACACCAGTCAGAATTGCTGCAATCCAAAAATCTACAAGCAATAAATGTTGGAGAGGATGTGGAGAAAAGGGAACCCTCTTACACTGTTGGTGGGAATGCAAACTAGTACAGCCACTATGGAAAACAGTGTGGAGATTCCTTAAAAAACTGCAAATAGACCTGCTATATGACCCAGCAATCCCACTGCTGGGCATACACACCGAGGAGACCATCATTGAAAGAGCCACGTGTACCCCAATGTTCATCGCCACATTGTTTACAATAGCCAGGACATGGAAACAACCTAGATGCCCATCAAGTGACGAATGGATAAGAAAGCTGTGGTACATATACACAATGGAATATTATTCAGCATTAAAAAAAATTCATTTGAAGCAGTTCTACTCAGGTGGACGGAACTGGAGCCTATTATCCAGAGTGAAGTAAGCCAGAAGGAAAAACAACAATACAGTATGCTAACGCATATATATGGAATTTAGAAAGATGGTAATGAGAATCCTGCATGCGAGACAGCAAAAGGAACGCAGATGTATAGAACAGACTTTTGGATTCTGTGGAAGAGGGCAAGGGTGGGATGATATGAAAGAATGGCATTGAAACATGTTAATTATCATATGTGAAATCAATGCCAGCCCAGGGTTGATGCTCGGGGCTGGTGCACCGAGATGTCTCAGGGGGAGGGAATCGGGAGGGAGGAGGGAGGGGGGTTCTGGAGGGGGAGCATATGTAAACCTATGGCGGTTTCATGTCATTGTATGTCAAAACCAACACAATAAAAAAATAAATAAATTAGTTTAAAAAAAAAAGAAAAGAAAATGTCATGATCATTTTGTAATGCTTTCCATCGGGTAAAATGGGAGAAATGGCTTTACACATTCTTGATCCTGACCATTTCTATTATTGAGGAAACTTCAGATTAGATAGTGCAGATGACTTGCCAGAAAGTAAAAGAGATAAACTTAGAACCTAGGAAGCAGAACTCCAATTTCTATGTTCTTTCCGTTACACTCTCAGGTTAATGCCTTTCACTTTTGATGACTATGTAGAAAGTGAGGTAATGAAAAGGAAGCCATGATTTGTTTAATAATTATTATACACCATTGGGAAGAGAATATGGAGTCGCATGAATTTATCTCAGTGGAACTTATATCCCTTTAACTCATCCATGCACTGTGTCAGTGAAGGTGTCCTGTGTTATTTGGAGAGTATATAATAAGTATCAAATATGATCTGGAGACAAAAATTTGATATTGGAATAAACAGATTTTGGGGATAACATTTTATAAGGTGGGAAGGAACTCTAACTCTTTTGGATCCACTGATTAATGGTTGTTTCATGAATACATATAGGTATAAATGAGAATTGTAGTGTAGTAGAAAGGACACTGAAAAAACAGGTGAGTTCAAACTTCAGAGCTGTTATTTAGTTGCCTGTAATGCTTTCAGAATGTCATATAATTTCTCTGGTCCTTGGAGTCCTCATCTGGAAAAGTTTGGAGAAAAAATGAATGCCTTTATGATTATTGTAAAGGTTGGGATTGTGTATCTAAAACTTGTGACTGTGTGACAGATAAAAATAGGTGCTCAATAGGTATTGATTTTTGCTATACAATTTTACATAAAATTAAGTAAAAAATACTATTCCACTTATGTGAATTTGGAGAGTTCCATTTTAAAATCTTCCTGGGGCTGGAGCATCACAGGATGCATTCACCTCTCCTGAATGCTTTTAAAACAAAATTTCTAGAGTCAGCATGGCAGCCTACTACATTCTTGCTTGGAAATCTTATTAAAAATGATTTCTATGAGTTGTGCCCCCTTAGACTTACTAAATCAAAATGTCTGGGGGAGAAGTCTAATTACCTCTATTGTTTAACAAACTCTATTCTTGTTGGGAGTCTCAACAAACCTCTTCATCTCCTGACTTCTAAATCAGTTAAGCAAGAAAAAGGGCTCAAGATATTACACTGGTTACTCTTAAGATTTACATTGAAAGGAGTAAGCTATGTCTGTAAGTCTACTCTTGAATGTTGAACCTCAGAATTAGAAAAGCATGCTCTCAGTCACAGGTGAAGCTGAACCAGGAAGCCCCTGACCCTGGACTTCAGACTTCTGGAAAGGAGGAGGAGAGAATGTAGGCCATCTGTCCCCTTGAGGAAGTGGCAGGACCACTTGGGCAAATGTGCCATATTTGTGCTTTCAGAATCACAGCGTAGGCCACTTCACTTCGTGCTGGCAAGCAAAGGGTAGAGTTGCAGGCTAGGAATACCACTCAGATTTATATCCCTACACATGAAAGAAAATTTCATCAGTGAATAAAAAACATTCACCACCACCTTACACACAATCCTGAGCTATGTTTATATACTTCGCTCAAAAATACTCATTGGTCTTGAGTCTGCACTTTTGTTGAGCAACCCTCTGTAAAGGACCCCTGGCCTCACTCTGACATAGACTAAATGCCACTGTATGTCTGGAATGTCTGCAGGGGTTGAGTGTACAATGAAGGCAGAGCCGGTGCAACACTGCAGCTGCGGTCTGGGGCTAGGATGATGTGTAGTTATCTTCCCTGCCCCGGGTTCACCTGTAATTGCTCTAAACACCCAGAATTGTGAGAGGCCATTACAAAGGAATATGGACAGTCCTGAATAGTCACTGGAAAGACTGATGCTGGACTGAAACTCCAATGCTTTGGCCACTTGATGAGAAGAACTGACTCATTGGAAAAGACCCTGATGCTGGGAAAGATTGAAGGCAGGAGGAGAAGGGGACGACAGAGGATGAAATGGTTGGATGGCATCACCAACGTGATGGACATGAGTTTGAGTAAGCTCTGGGAGTTGGTGACGGACAGGGAGGCCTGGCGTGTGGCGGTCCATGGGGTCGCAAAGAGTCAGACACGACTGAGCGACTGAACAGAACTGAACTGATTACAAATGGAGGCTTGACATACCCTTGTCAGCTGACATTTTTCCAAACACCAAACTCTTAAATGAGGAAAGTAGGAATAGAAGAAAAGCTCAGCATGTATATAAAATAATAGGTATGAGAAGAAACAATGACTATTTAAGAATACAAAGGACATGGAAAGATACAGACAATCTTTGACTCTCTCTCACCTAAAAGGGATAATATGCCAAGGATTTATTTATTATAGTTTCCCATTTATGGAATATTTCTTATGTACAATGTTTGCAATGAAGGCCATGTAATGATTGCTATTGCCATTACTTCTAGCACTAGGAATTATCGCATAAAACAGGAAAGAAAAGGTTACCTTCTGTTTGAAAAATAAAATCTAGAAATGCAAGAATAGAGTGTTTTTATTGGACTACAGTTGACTTACAATACTGTATTAGTTTCAGGTGTACACATAGTGATTTGATATTTTTATACATTGCAAAATGATCACCACGATAAGTCTAGTTACCATCTGTCACTATACAAAGTTATTACAATATTATTGACTGTATTTCCTATGCTGCACATTACTTTCCCATGACATTTATTTTATAACTGGGAGTTTGTACCTTTTAATCCCCTTCATCTATTTTGTCTGTCCTCCCACCCCCATCCCCTCTGGCAACCACCAGTTTGTTCTCTGTATCCATAAGTCTGTTTTTTGCCTTGTTTTGTTTCTTAGATTCCACATTTAAGTGAAATCATACAATATTCATCTGACTTATTTCATTTCTTTTACCTTTAGGTCTATCCATGTTGTTTCAAATGCCAATGACAAGATTTCAAGAGAACAGAGTGTTTTAGTGGTCTGGCAAAAGCAAAGAAACAAGGGAGCTGCATGTCTGTTACTTCCAACACCATCTCCTTCACTGACTAGAATTTTTTCAATAGTAAGAAAGTACGAATTATTTAAAACAGAGTTTGGCTAATCAACAGATGAATAGATAAAGGAGATGTGGCATATATATGCCACACACACATGTTTTATATATATATGAAATATTACTCAGCCATAAAAAAGAATGAAATGATTGCATTTGCAGCAACATGGACTGACCTATATAGAGATGATCATATTAAATGAAGTAAGCCAGACAAAGACAAATATCATATGCTATTGCTTACATGTGAAATATAAAAAAAAAGTGATATGAATGAACTTATTTACAAAACAGAAATAGACCCACAGCCATAGAAAACAAATTATGGTTACCAAAGGGGAAGCTGGAGGGGATAAACTAGGAACTTAAATTAACATATGCACACTACTGTATATAAAATAGAGATGAAACAAGGACCTATTGAATAGCACATATCAGTATTTTATATCATATTGATATGATAATATCATATCAATGATATAAATATTTTATATTGATATCACATCAATATTTTATAATACAGGAAAAGAATCTGGAAATCATATATATATATATACATATGTGGTATATATATATATATGGTATATATATATGTATATATATATATACACACACATATGCATGTATAGGGCTTCCGAGGTGGCACAGTGGTAAAGAATCCACCTGCAATGCAGGAGATACAGGTTCAATCCCTGGCTTAGGAAGATCTCCTAAAGTAAGAAATGGCAACCCACTCCAGTATTGTTGCCTGGAAAATTCTATGGACAAAGGAGCCTTGCTGGCTACAGTCCATGGGGACACAAGCAGTTGGATATGACTGATCACTCATGCCTGCATGCAGCCACATGCATGTAGAGCTGAGCCACTTTGCTGTACACCTGAAACTAACACAACATTGTAAATCAACTATACTTCAGCTTTTTAAAATGCCATCTATATACTAAAACAATAGAGTTTGCCTGGATGCTTGGTTGCAAGATGATATTTATATTTCTGATAAAGTATGAATCTAAAGCATGTAAGAAATAGTTATAAAATATACAATAGAAATATAATCCTACAGAAAAATGAGAAAATAAAATAATCAGTTTGTAGAAGAGAAACCTAAATGGTTGACAAATATAGGAAGAGATGTTCGGCCTCACCAGTAAAGAAATAAATAAAAATTAAGATAAAAATAGCAACTTATATGCATGTGATTGGCAAAAAATAAAATTTGACAATATCAAGTGTGGAGAAATTTGCACCCTCAGTCACTGCTAATTGTCATGAGGGATGGTATAGACCTTTTGAAGAACAAGTTAATAGTAAAAATAAATATTTTTTTCTGCGAGAAGCTTTTACAAAGATGAAGTATCTTCTTGAAGTACTATTGATGGAAGCAAAGAGTTGAAGACAACCTAGAATCCTCCTTGTGAAGAATAGAGAAGTTAAATATAGAATATGCACCAAAAGGAATAATACACAGGAGTGAATTACATCTATAAATGGAATCATGAGCAGATTTCAAAAACATAATGCTACAATGATAAAAGATAAGAAATGTGAAATTAGTAGCAAACAAAAATTTATATACATTTTAAAATTACACAGAATGTTATATTTTTTATAGACATGCATATAAGAAAAAAGTGCTTGAAATTTAGACTGAATATACATACCTTCAATATTTGAGAATGAGTATTTTAGGAGAGAGAATGGAACTGGCTAAGAGATGCAGGAAAAAAAAGAAAGAAAAGATGACAATTGCCTCAACCAGAGATTGTATCGCACCAGGTATGATAAGAGTGATTGAGGTAACTTTATGTGTCTGTGAATCTCAAACACATAACTGTACATTATGAATTATATAGGCAATTATTAATAAAACAGAGATCAACTGGCATTTCTTGACACAGTACCTCCAGATTTTTCATTAAAATATCAACGTGAGCAAATTAAAAGACAAAAATAATACAGAAAATTCTGTTGCCTGGATGAGTTCATATTAACTCTTAGGCCAAAGCAGATGGAATAATGCCTATGTTATGGCCTGTTCAGGTTTGGCTTCATGAGATCGAGCATCCCTGTTCACCTGGCAGAAGCTAGGAAGGTGTTTTGACCACCTCTCCACCCCTGCTCCCCACCCTGGCTTGTAACTGAATGATCAGAATATGTGTTAGGCAGACAACTGGCCCACTATTCCTTGATCACCAAGGGCCTGATGATAGAGATGACCAGAAGTAATCTCAGATCCCACTTTCTATATCAGAAGTAATCAAGAAGCAGATAAAAAGCAGCAGTTAGGTTTCTTGGCTGTAGCATTGTCTGTAATAGTGGCAAACAAAGTTATCTGAAGGCTCAGTAGTCAGGGAATGGTTAAATAAATCATATCATAGCCAGATGGTAGCATATCATATACCCATAATAATCATGTCTTTGAAGAATACTAAGAATAGAAAATATACATAATATTAAATGACAAGAGTAGATAACAAAAATTATAAGCCACCATTTTTTAATTTAAAAGCAGACATAAGTGTGTATATGTCAAATATTGGTGAGTTGCTAAGTATGCCAACATATTGAGAATGGGTAGCTTTGGATGTTAGGAATAAATAGAATAAATATGGTTTTCATTGTCTTCTCCATTTAAAAAGTTTTTTATAATGAATACATAGTAAAAATAACAGTAGCTAATATTTGCTAACTACTTACTCTGTGCCAGACGCAGTTCTAAATACATCTTATGTATAAACTCCTTCCATTCTCACTGCAGATCTTTGAAGTAGGTACCATAATTGCATGTACTTGTCTTACACTTGGAGGTCCCTGAGACAGAATTTGAGCAAATTACTCACTGGCATTTTAGCTCTGGTATCTGAGTATAACCACTGTACACATTGCCTCCCTGGTCTCCTTATTCCACACCTGGAAAACAAGGCTTAATGTGGATTCGCATTGAAAGATGGTGGTTTCTTAATAACAGCTTTGGGACC
Organism: Antilocapra americana; assembly: GCA_007570785.1. Classification (NCBI taxonomy): domain Eukaryota; kingdom Metazoa; phylum Chordata; class Mammalia; order Artiodactyla; family Antilocapridae; genus Antilocapra; species Antilocapra americana. The sequence goes on along the minus strand of ML664180.1, from coordinate 8,776,281 downwards.
AGGGCGGGGCCAATAGTACCAGGTGAGGAGAAAAAAAATGAGAGGGGAAGGGGAAGCAAGAGCCTGAAAGAGAGAAAAAACCTTTTTTTTTTTTTTTTCAAAACAGTGCCCTCAGTTCTAGAGCCAAGTCGCTTTAAGGAGAGAAAATAATTAGCTTAATTTAGCTTTGTTTTGTGTGCTTCCTCTGAGAAGAGAAAATGAGGAGCAGGAGAGACTGAGACTCACGTTAGTTTCATAGTTCGCCGCATGAGCACCTGTGGAGTTGTATGCTGTAGTGCATACTGATGATGAGAGTTCCTGAAGAGAGTGTTCAGGGCGGGTGTTATTGGGGGGCCTTTTTGAACGAGATCCCCAAATGAAAGCACTTCACCATTTAGGTCACCCACAGATAGCAAATCTTCATCCCCAGTGAGATTTGGCATTGAAATGGATCACTGAGACTATGCCTCTTAGCCTTCCAGCCCCCTTTCCCGTTTGTAAGAATCTCTGGTTAAGCTGTTGCCTCATGGTTTTACTTTTCTTATCTGATTTTACAATGTGAAGCCCCGGATTATTAGTCAGGGCTCTCTGGGAAAACAGAACCAATAGGACATCTATCTATATGAAAGTTTATCAGAAGTCTCACCCACTGGTGTCTGCAAAGCTACTAAACTCAGTGGTATAACTTAGTCCCAGTCTGAAGGCCAGAGAATTAGTGAGCTGATGTTGTAAGCCTAGATCTGAGTCAGAGAGCTGGAGAACTAGAGACACCAGTGTCTGGGGCAGGAAAAGATGTATGTGTCAGCTCACATGCAGAACATTCACTCTTCCTCTGCCTCTTCGTCTATTCAGGCCCTCAGCTGATTGGGTGATGCTCACCTGCATTGGTGGCAAAAAGGCAAAGCTTGTCTTTAGCACCTGAGCAATGCCGCGTTGTCAGGGTTCAGATCCATCCACTGCTCCTTCAGGAGTTAGCAGTAACTGAAAAGGTTTCTGTGATCATCAGAGATTTGAAGGTCTTACTGTGTCTTGTTAAAGAACTGCCCCATTGTCTTTCTCCTTTACCACCCAGGCCAAATTTAATTGCTTCAAGCTCTGATCCTGAGCTCTTTTCGTGCCTCCAGAACCTGATTAAACTTTTAAACGTTTCACTGGGGCTATAGGCTCTTGTCAACACTAACCTGTTATGGTGCCCTTCGAAGTACTTTTTTTCTCCAGTGTTGCAGTGAACTGGGAGATCTTATTTAGCATTTATTAAATAGTAAATAGCTAATTACTCAAAGTAGCTATTTACATATTGAATTTATTTTTCTTGGCATCTTTAATGTCTGATTAACATTTTCTTCCTACAGCTGGAAGATACTTACACAGAATAAAACATTCCCTTATTTAATCTCAAGTGGAATATACGATAAGTGTGATCATTTTAATTTGTGTCATTTATTAGCAGGAGAGACATATCGTACAGGTGGGATGCTCTATCACCCGCCAATTAGCAGGTGGCTTAGAGGGCAAGAGGGAAAACACTTCCACCAAGGGGATTATAGAAGTCACAGAAATAGAAGTTCAGCTATGGGGAAAGTAGAGGAAATGACATTGGGATGTGTGATTTTGGAGACTGGGGACAGAGCTTAAAGCAGTAATAATAACCCTGTACAGACATCCTAAGAGAATACTCAAGATAGGAAGTCTGGCACTCTCTTTGTAAAACTCACAACTTCTTTTTCTTTTTTTATTTTATTTTTTTTCAAGGCTACATTTTCTTTCTTTTTTTTTAAATTTTATTTTTATTTTTTTATTTATTATATTGTGTTGGTTTTGCCATACAATGACATGAAACCCCCATGGGTCTACACATGCTCCCCCTCCAGAACCCCCCTCCCTCCCCCC
>ML664180.1:8641114-8765066 GCA_007570785.1 Antilocapra americana | reverse complement strand
GCTTCAGCAATACATGAACCGTTAACTTCCAGATGTTCAAGCTGCTTTTAGAAAAGGCAGAGTAATCAGAGATGAAATTGCCAACATCTGCTGAAACATAGAAAAAGCAAGAGAGTGTCAGAAAAACATCTATTGCTGCTTTATTGACTATGCCAAAGCCTTTGACTGTGTGGATCACAATAAACTGTGGAAAATTCTGGAAGAGATGGGAATACCAGACCATCTGACCTGCCTCCTGAGAGATCTGTGAGCATGTCAGGAAGCAACAGTTAGAACTGGACATGGAACAACAAACTGGTTCCAAATAGGAAAAGGAGTATGTCAAGGCTGTATATTGTCACCCTGCTTATTTAACATATATGCAGAGTACATCATGAGAAACGCTGGGCTGGAAGAAGCACAAGCTGAAGCCAAGATTGCCAGGAGAAATACCAATAATCTCAGATATGTAGATGATACCACCCTATGGTAGAAAGTGAAGAAGAACTAAAGAGCCTCTTGCTGAAAGTGAAAGAGGAGAGTGAAAAAGTTGGCTTAAAGCTCAACATTCAGAAAACTAAGATCATGGCATCCAGTCCCATCACTTCATGGCAAATAGATGGGGAAACAGTGTCAGACTTTATTTTTGGGGGGGCTCCAAAATCACTGCAGATGGTGATTGCAGCCATGAAATTAAAATATGCTTACTCCTTGTTAGGAAAGTTATGACCAACCTAGACAGCATATTAAAAAGCAGAGACATTACTTTACCAACAAAGGTCTGTCTAGTCAAGGCTATGGTTTTTCCAGTAGTCATGTATGGATGTGAGAGTTGGACTATAAAGAAAGCTGAGCCCCAAAGAACTGATGCTTTTGAACTGTGGTGTTGGAGAAGACTCTTGAGAGTCCCTTGGACTGCAAGGAGATCCAACCAGTCCATCCTAAAGGAGATCAGTCCTGGGTGTTCATTGGAATGACTGATGTTGAAGCTGAAACTCCAATGCTTTGGCCAACAGATGTGAAGAGTTCACTCATTGGAAATGACCCTGATGCTGAGAAAGACTGAGGGTAGGAGAAGAAGGGAATGACAGAGGGTAAGATAGTTGGATGGTATTACTGACCTAATAGACATGGGTTTGGGTGGACTCTGGGAGTTGGTGATGGACAGAGAGGCCTGGGGTGCTTCGGTTCATGGGGTCACAAAGAGTTGGACACGACTGAGCAACTGAACTGAACTGCACTGAGCATGTATATAGATATATGATATTTTGCCAATCTTGAATTCATTTCAGCAGTGGAAAACCGTGTCTTATACTAATTATAAAACTCTTCAGCAGTGGTGAAGCCTTCAAGAGAGTTGATATTGGTGGTTCTCTGGAGTGTAGATTCTTGATTATTATTTCACATGCTAACTAAACACTCTGTAGTATGTATCCTAATTAGAATACATTGAATGTTAACTATATAATGCCCCTAGGATATACACAAATTCTAAACTGTGACTATAACACACTGTCTTCAGACAATATGAAAGGCCCTTCTAGAGAAGGCTGTTTCCTCAGCCTTTCTGATTTTAAATACACCTGGATTCTTTTGCTTTCTTTCTTTTTCCCCTTCAATATTCTAGTTTTGTCATAAGACCCCTTGAGTCCTCACATCTTTCTTTCCTTTTCATTTCACTGGACTAATCTGATTTTCTCTTGAACATGTCTGAGGACATACTCATAGGTGAGAAAGTATCACTTATTCTGGCAAATTTTGGGGTCATTTTTAAACCACTTAAAGCGTCCCACATTTATAGTTTCTCTATTCATTCAGAAAATTTTTATAAAATCCTATTCTTTGTCAGTAAACTTCTCTCTTTTTTTTTTCTTTTTTTAAAATTGTTTTTGCCATACAATGCCATGATATCACCATGGGTTTACATATGCTCCCCCTCCAGAACCCCCCTCCCTCCTCCCTCCCTCCTCCCTCCCCCGGGAAATCTCAATGCACCAGCCCCGAGCATCAATCCTGGGCTGGCGATTGATTAGACATATGATAATTAACATGTTTCAATGCCATTCTCTCATATCATCCCACCCTTACCCTCATCCACAGAGTCCACGAGTCTATTCTATACATCTGCATTCCTTTTGCTGTCTCGCATGTTGGGTTCTTGTTACCGTCTTTCTAAATTCCATATATATGTGTTAGTATACTGTATTGTTGTTTTTCCTTCTGGCTTACTTCACTCTGGATAATAGGCTCCAGTTCCGTCCACCTGAGTAGAACTGCTTCAAATGAATTTTTTTTTAAATGCTGAGTAATATTCCATTGTGTATATGTACCACAGCTTTCTTATCCATTCATCACTTGATGGGCATCTAGGTTGCGTCCATGTCCTGGCTATTGTAAACAATGCAGCGATGAACATTGGGGTACACGTGTCTCTTTCAGTTCTGGTCTCCTCAATGTGTATGCCCAGCAGTGGGATTGCTGGGTCATATGGCAGGACTATTTGCAGCTTTTTAAGGAACCTCCACACTGTTTTCCATAGTGGCTGTACTAGTTTGCATTCCCACCAACAGTGTAAGAGAGTTCCCTTTTCTCCACATCCTCTCCAGCATTTATTGCTTGTAGATTTTTGGATTACAGCCATTCTGACTGGTGTAAAGTGATACCTTATTGTGGTTTTGATTTGCATTTCTCTGATAATGAGTGATGTTGAACATCTTTTCATGTATTTGTTAGCCATTTTTATGTCTTCTTTGGAGAAATGTCTGTTAAGTTCTTTGGCCCACTTTTTGATTGGGTTGTTTATTTTTCTAGAATGGAGCTGCAGGAGTTGCTTGTATATTTTTGAGATTAATTGTTTGTCCGTTGCTTCATTGGCTATTATTTTCTCCCATTCTGAGTGTTCCTGAAAGAATGGTCCCTGGAACCCTGGTCTATAAGACCCAAACTATTTTCACAGTAACTAGGATGTTATTTGCCTTTTATATGGTATTGACTTTTGCAGTGATGGTGCAAAAGGAATGGTGTGTAAAACTTCTAGCATATTAATGATCAAGGCAGTGGCATCAAACTGAAGAATGGTTACCCTAGTCTTTCCAGTTTAAATTTTTAAGAAAGCCATTTTTCTTTTAATAAGCAATTCAATTTGTTAATTTTATTAAACCTGACCTGTCAGTAAACATCTTTTTACTATTTCACGTGACAAAATAGGAAGTATACATGAAATATTTTTGTGTTACGATGAAGTATGAGAGCTATCATGAGGTTGAGTTGTGAGCTGGACTATTGGCTTTTTGCATAGAGTACCATTTTTCCTCGACAGAGCCTCTGATACTGAAACTGTGGTTGTTCAGATTTGTGTAATTTATAGACATTTATTTCCCTAAAAATCTCACTTAAAGAAAACAAACTACCATACTTATTGCCAAGGATACAATTGGAAATTTTAAAGTAAAATATGTTTTTGAAAATATGTGTCTTAACTTGGGCTTAAAACCTAGAGAAAGGAATGAAAGCCCACTCCAGTATTCTTGCCTGGAGAATCCCATGGACAGAGAAGCCTGGCAGGCTACAGTCCATGGGGTCACCAAGGGAGGGACACAACTGAGTGACTAACAATTTGGGCTTGAAAACTTCCCCATTCTTAAAGAATTTTCTGATAAGCTCAATGATGATACAAAGGTGATGTTTTGGTATTGTGTAGTGAAATATGTTAATGTTTGGAAGATCAATGTAACTCAGTAAACCAATATTTTCTAAAAAGTATCAACGTATAATGTCACAGAATTATGTGTAGTAAGAGAACCACTTGTACAAGATAGACCAACTGATTTTAATGTAATAGAGTAACAATGTTTATTTAGACAATTTAAGTTTACACATTGTGAATAAACTTTAAAAAAACTGCTTATTGAGTTTTGATATAGCTTAAAACAATAATATTAACAGTCATGTGAAAAGAGCTATGAAAATATCTCCTTTTTTTCAGAATCAATGTATGTCTTTGAAGTCACATATTTTTCAAATACTTCAGCAAGAGTATTAAGCCAGACATCAAAGATATTTGCAAAAATGTGAAGCATTTAACCTCTTCTCACAATTCTATTCTTTGGAAAATAAACTTATTGTTTGTAAAAATGATGTCATTGTCTTTAAAAATAATAAAAATAAGCTTATCACCATTAATGTTAAGTAAATACATATTTTTGAATTTTTAGTTTTACATGTTGAATGTCATAAAGTGACAAATGTAACATTCACCATCATTCGTAATTACAAATTTTTTTTCTCATGATGATAACTGTTAAGATTCACACGCTTCAGTTCAGTTCAGTTCAGTCACTCAGTCATGTCTGACTCTTTGTGACCCCGTGAATCGCAGCATGCCAGGCTTCCCTGTCCATCACAAACTCCCGGAATCCATCCAAACCCATGTCCATCGAGTCAGTGATGCCATTCAGCCACCTCATCCTCTGTCGTCCCCTTCTCCTCCTGCCCCCAATCCTTCCCAGCGTCAGGGTCTTTTCCAGTGAGTCAATTCTTCCATGAGGTAGCTGAAGTATTGGAGTTTCAGCTTCAACATCAGTCATTCCATTGAACACCCAGGACTGATCTCCTTTAGGATAGACTGGTTGGATCTCCTTGCAGTCCAAGGGACTCTCAAGAGTCTTCTCCAACACCACAGTTCAAAAGCATCAGTTCTTCAGTGCTCAGCTTTCTTCACCGTCCAACTCTCACATCCATACATGACTACTGGAAAAACCATAGCCTTGACTAGATGGACCTTTGTTGACAAAATAATGTCTCTGCTTTTTAATATGCTGTGTATATTGCTCATAACTTTCCTTCCAAAGAGTAAGTGTCTTTTAATTTCATGGCTGCAATCGCCATCTGCAGTGATTTGGAGCCCAAAAACATAAAGTCTGACACTGTTTCCACTGTTTCCCCATCTATTTCCCATGAAGTGATGGAACCAGGTGCCATGATCTTAGTTTTCTCAATGTTGAGCTTTAAGCCAACTTTTTTACTCTCCTCTTTCACTTTCAGCAAGAGGCTTTTTACTTCCTCTTCATTTTCTGCCATGCGGTGCCGTTTTCATATCCTCTTTCACTTTCATCAAGAGGCTTTTTACTTCCTCTTCACTTTCTGGTGGTGTCGTCTGCATATCTGAGGTTATTGATATTTCTCCCAGCAATCTTAATTCCAGCTTGTGCTTCTTCCAGCCCAGCATTTGTCATGATGTACTCTGCATATAAGTTAAATAAGAAGGGTGACGATATACAGCCTTGACATACTCCTTTTCCTATTTGGAACAAGTTTGTTGTTCCATGTCCAGTTCTAACTGTTGCTTCCTGACCTGCATACAGGTTTCTCAAGAGACAAGTCAGATGGTCTGGTATTCCCATCTCTTTCAGAATTTTCCACAGTTTATTGTGATCCACACAGTCAAAGGCTTTGGCATAGTCAATAAAGCAGCAATAGATGTTTTTCTGGAACTCTCTTGCTTTTTTGATGTTCCAGCAGATTTTGGCAATTTGATCTCTGATTGCTCTGCCTTTTCTAAAAGCAACTTGAACATCTGGAAATTAACGGTTCATGTATTGCTGAAGCATGGCTTGGAGAATTTTGAGCATTACTCATTACTTTACTAGCGTGTGAGATGAGTGTAATTGTGCAGTAGTTTGAACATTCTTTGGCATTGCCTTTCTTTGGGATAGGAATGAAAACTGACCTTTTCCAGTCCTGTGGCCATTGCTGAGTTTTTCAAATTTGCTGGCATATTGAGCGCAGCACTTTCACAGCATCATCTTTCAAGATTTGAAATAGCTCAACTGGAATTCCATCACATCCACTAGTTTTGTTCATAGTGATGCTTCCTAAGGCCCACTTGACTTCACATTCCAGAATGTCTGGCTCTAGGTGAGTGATCACACCATCATGATTATCTGGGTCTTGAAGATCTTTTTTGTACAATTCTTCTGTGTATTCTTGCCACCTCTTCTTCATATCTTCTGCTTCTGTTAGGTCCCTACCATTTCTGTCCTTTATTGAGCCCATCTTTGCATGAAATATTCCCTTAGTATGTCTAATTTTCTTGAAGAGATCTCTAGTCTTTCCCATTCTATTGTTTTCTTCTATTTCTTTTCATTGATCCCTCAGGAAGGCTTTCTTATCTCTCCTTGCTATTCTTTGGAACTCTGCATTCAAATGGGAATATCTTTCCTTCTCTCCTTTGCTTTTCACTTCTCTTTTTTTTTTCACAGCGATTTGTAAGGCCTCCTAAGACATCCATTTTGCTTTTTTGCATTTCTTTTTCTTCGGGATGGTCTTGATTCCTGTCTCCTGTACAACGTCACAAACCTTCATCCATAGTTCATCAGACACTCTGTCTGTCAGATCTAGTCCCTTAAATCTATTTCTCACTTCCACTCTATAGTCCTAAGGGATTTGATTTAGGTCATACCTGGATGGTCTAGTGGTTTTCCCTACTTTCTTCAATTTCAGTCTGAATTTTGCAATAAGGAGTTCATGATCCGAGCCACAGTCACCTCTGGTCTTGTTTCTGCTGACTGTATAGAACCTCTCCATCTTTGGCTGCAAAGAATATAATCAGTCTACTTTTGGGGTTGACCATCTGGTGATGTCCATGTGTAGAGTCTTCTCTTGTGTTGTTGGAAGAGGGTGTTTGCTATCACCAGTGCGTTCTCTTGGCAAAACTCTATTAGCCTTTGCCCTGCTTCATTCTCTACTCCAAGGCCAAATTTGCCTTTACTCCAGGTGTTTTCTGACTTCCTACTTTTGCATTCCAGTCCCCTATAATGAAAAGGACATCTTTTTTGGGTGTTAGTTCTAAAAGATCTTGTAGGTCTTCATAGAACTGCTCAACTTCAGCTTCTTCAGCATTCATTAGTGCTATTGGATGGTTTGCCTTGGAAACAAACAGAGATCATTCTGTCATTTTTGAGATTGCATCCAAGTACTGCAATCGGCACAGTAGTAGATATAATCATTATCTGAGTTGAATTCACCTGTTCCAGTTCATCTTAGTTCGTTGATTCCTAGAATGTCGGCATTCACTCTTGCCATCTCCTGTTTGACCACTTCCAATTTGCCTTGATTCATGGACCTAACATTCCAGGTTCCTATGCAATACTGCTCTTCACAGCATTGGACCTTGGTTCTATCACCAGTCACATCCACAACTGGGCATCATCATTTTTGCTTTGGCTCCATCCCTTCATTCTTTCTGGAGTTATTTCTCCACTGATCTCCAGTAGCATATTGGGCACCTACCAGCCTGGCAAATTCATCTTTTAGTGTCCTGTCTTTTTGCCTTTTCACACTGTTCATGGGGTTCTCAAGGTCCACTCTCTTAGCAACTTTTAAATATGTGACACAGTATTATTAACTGTAGTCACCATGCCCTGCATCACATCCCCATGACTGATTTATTTTATAACTAGAAGTCTGTACCTTTTGACCCTTTTTGTTCATTACATTTCTTCTTGATGAGGTACTATATCCTTTAATAATTCTTTCATGCAGGTTTGACTGTGGATGATAAATTCTCCAATGCTTCACAAGTGAATGATACTGTAGATTTTTATTTTCACAGTTTCACTTATTGTGTTACTTTCTATCTCTGTTTTTGCTGATGAAAAATCGAACTGATGTTTCTTTGTAGACAATCAGTATTCTCTTGGATCTAAATACCTAGATTAGGCACACTAGGAGATTTTTTTTTTTTGAAGATGTTTTTGGGGCAGGTGCTGCTTCTAAATCCTACTGTGTAGACAAATGTCAAGTTTGCTTCTGAGTTAGGCTTATGACACTGGGCCTATCACTGTTCCCAACCCATAAGCGCTATTCAAGACAATTGTTTGTTCTGGTTGTTCGTTTTATTTTTTAATAAAGAATCAGTAAATGAATGGCTAAATCTGTCAATTATGTGGGAAATTATTATAAAACTCAAACTTCTTGATAGTGGAGGTGGTGCTGAAGGATGTTAATTTGAGAGTTTAGACTCTGAAGGTTTGTGGAGCACAGAGACAAACTGAGAAGTCGATTTGGTGGTTAGGATTGGTAAAAATCTGTGTGATGCCATTCCATGTTGCAAAGGATCAGTAAATGTTGCTTGCTAAATTTTGCTGACTTGGGTGCAGTGGGATTCTGACCCAGTGTGGTCAGAAATGGTACCTCTACACTCCACACCTAAAATTGAGGTCCTCAGAAATATTTCAGACTATGAGTCCAGGCTTGAGTGAAAAGCAAGAAGTCAGGAACAGAAGAGATCAGAACCCACTAGTCAATGAAACACAAATTGATGTGAGAGAAAAAAGATGTTAAACAAAACAAGGATGCATAATGTGGGGACAGATTACTTGGTTCAACTACAATGTCAGATCAGATATTACCTTGACTTTACTATGATACCATGATGATTCATTCTGAAAACTGAATTCACATTTTGAAAAAAATTCTTAATGCCATTTCTTTAAAAATCAGTTTGTGTAGGTGGTCAATAACAGATGTTAGCAAAATCTTATTATCTATTTCTGCTTATTAATCTCACATCCTCATTTTGATAACCTGCTCTAGGACTTTGTAGAGAATATTGTTTGGATTAACAATAATTTTCAAAATATCTTTTAGCCCCTGGAGATACATAGGCTATTACATTTAAGCAGACTTAAATCACAGATACGCTCATACACACCCTCACACCCCTAATCAGGCCTATACACACATATACACAGACATACACTCCTGTAAGTACTTAAGGAAAAGTCTAGGGACATATATTATCAGATGTAAAAACTCAAAGCAAAAGTTTTGATGTCAGTGAACTAATATTTTGTCTTCCCCCAAGCCCCTTAAAAAAGGCTTATAATGTTTAGAAACATGTAGAAGAGTACCCTGCCTCTCTCCTCTCAGTCCAAGTTGAGTTACGTGCTGTGTGGCCACATTCTTGGTTCTATGTGTGCCTGAATCCTACTGCGCTCCTTGTTCTTGTTTGTTGGCTCAGTCATGTCTGACTCTTTGCGACCCCATGGACTGTAGCCACCAGGCTCCTCTGTCCATGGGATTTACTGGAGTGAGTTGCCATTTCCTACTCCAGGGGATCTTCCTGACCCAGGGATTGAACCCATGTCTCTTGTTTGACAGGCAGATTCTTTACCACTGAGCCACCTGGGAAACCTGTATTACACTCCTTGTGCTGTGCTTAGTCACTCAGTTGTGTCTGACTCTTTGTGACCCCATGGTCTGTAGCCTGCCAGGTTCCTCTGCCCATGGGGTTTCTGCAGGCAAGAATATTGGAGTGGGTTGCCATGCCCTCCTCCTGGAGATGTTCCCAACTCAGGGATTGAACCCAGGTCTCCTACATTGCAGGTGGATTCTTTACCGTCTGAGCCACCAGGGAACCCGAAGAATACTAGAGTGGGTAGCCTATCCAGGAAATCTTCCCAACCCAGGAATCGAACCAGGGTTTTGTGCATTGCAGGCGGATTCTTCAATAGCTAAGCTACCAGGGAAGCCCTATTATACCCCTTACCTGTATTATTTATCTCTGAGCTTTTCCCTACTATCAAGCTTCTTTTCCTTACCCCATTGTTGCAAACAACACGGTGGCAGGTGGGGGGTGGGGTGTATGTGTGGGGTCATTCTTTAACAGCATTTGTGTTTGTGATTGTCTTTGACCCTACTCTCTTTCTCTGAGTACTAGGGTCAAAATTTTATTCTGGTCTAGAGGTGATGATGTACATTTGCCTTTAAAGCCTTCATTGGGAAAAACTTGATTTCTCTTAGAAGCTGGCCTCCCCAGCTCCCATCTCACACCTGCTGCCAGCTGCCACATTTCATGAGCCTGCTGTGCTAAAACACATTAAAATGGCAGGCACTGACAATTTCACATAATCCCCAAAGCGAGGGAAGCTGGATCAAGGGGAAGTTTACCCAGTGAAAATCAAGCTGAAGAAAAGGTGAGAGAATTCAACTCTTTATCAGTAGTTTTGAGTTCTCCATTGAGGAGCTGAGAGAGCCTGCCTCTGTGAGTCTGAGCCAGAGCGTTAGTTGCTGTGTTCTACGTTGCTGCTCGTGGAACTGACACTCACAAGCAACACTCAAGTCTACAGAAAACTAGTTGTATTTCTACAAAACCCAATTCCATTTGCTAAGTCAGCTTAAAACCCCAATCAGGGCATTTTCTATTCTCAAATACTCTTTTCTTCCCGAACAGTGTGTGAACAGGGAGTGAGAAGTTCCAAGGTAAGGAGGAGGATGTATGTACTTTGTAGATGCTCCCAGCTCCCTGTCCCCTTACTGGCCTCTGCTACAAAGCCAGTAACTTCTGTCTGTGGCTGCGGTTATCAACTGTCCCCAATGCTTCCCAGCTGATGGAGGACACTGTTGCTCCCACCCAGGGTACTTCCACTGCCCCTAGCTGCTGGGTCATCTGTTGACCAAGTAGGCGCCTTGTCTCAGTTCTCATGTACTGTCTGAAGCTCAGGGACATTATCTAGAGTTGGACACAAGTTAGCAACTAAACAACAACGTTTCACCTTATTTGCTTTATACATTTCTGCTGAAATATCTAAAATAAATGATAGACTGTGATATTTCATCACTAAATAAAGGAACTCCCTCCTCCCCTAAATAAAGACATTTTCCTATTTAACCACCTACTTAAACTTATATTATCAGCCATGGCATCACTGACTCGATGGACATGAGTTTGAGTAAGCTCCAGGAGTTGGTGATGGACAGGGAAGCCTGGTGTGCTACAGTCCATGGGGTTGCAAAGAGCTGGACAGGACTGAGTGACTGAACAGAACAGATAAGCCCTTACTATTAACTGATATCCCACCCATGTTTAAATTTCCTCCATTAGCTTTTAAATGCCTTTGGTGTTGGTGTGTTCAAAGTGGAATCCAGTTAAGGTCTACACACTAGCTTTGGTTGCTACCTCTTAATAGTTTCTCACCAGGAACTGATGTACCCACCATTGTCCCCCTTTTCCCCGTGTGCCATGCTCCTGTTGAGCAGACCCAGCTGGTTATCTTATAGAAAATCCCACCATCTAGATTTCTCAAACTCCTTCCTGCGCCTCTCATAGCTGCTATTCCCGTTAGTTGGAAATTAGACCTATTATTTGGATTAGATCTACAATTTCTACAGGGCTTCCCTGGTAGCTCAGATGGTAAAGAATTTGCATTACAATGCAGGAAACCTAGGCTTGATTCCTGAGTCAGGAAGGAAATGGCAACCCACTCTAGTATTCTTGCTGGGAGGATCTCATGGACAGAGGAGGCTGGTGGGCTACAGTCCACTGGGTTGCACAGAGTCGGACAAGACAGAGTGGCTAACACTTATACTTTCACAACAATTTCTGCAGTTAGAAAGACTATTTCAGGGGTGAAGGACAGGGGCCATGAATTTGGTTGACTCACCCTTGGTGATGCTGCTATTGATTACCATGTGAAAGTGATCCTCGTTCGCTTCTAAAGTACGGTATATATATATATTTTTTTTTTTTTGCAGTATTTTTCACACTTTATAATTTCAATTAATTTTGGAATCTAACTTGGACATGTGTACATACTGAATTTTAGAAGTCAGCTTTTATTTTAGGATATTGCTCAGGTTCCATAGAATACTGAATGCAGGCATTTAACCAATACACAAAGATAAATGATACTTTGGACAGTGCATTCAGGATAGTTTTGAAATTAAACTAAAGTTACTATTTTTGCTAAGGAGACATATAGACTACTCCTTTGATTCATTTCCCCTGCCTCTGTAACCTTCAACTTTTTGTCTAATCATATTCCCAGAGCAGCTGGGTATGAACATCTTACCTTACCAACACGTCAGAGATCCTAAGAGCAAGGTCACAGATTGAAGGTTTTTCTCCTTTTCATGTCTCTGCTACACACACAAACATATACACATATGCACAGACAGAAAGAGATTTGCACAATAAACATAACTCATTTACTCAGTTTTATGATGCAGTTTTCATATAACATTGATTATCAGGACGGGACATACATCAGTATGTATGATGTATACATCTCTCTATATGTGTATGTATCATATATTTAAAAAGCTAAGTTGAATCTAAAATGTGCCTTGCAAGTGATTGCATCTTAGAATCAAGGGAATGTGTGAGTACACCTGCTTGAGATCAGCTGTGTGGAAAAAAAAGTCTTTCCTTTATATTCTGTATATTTCTGTACTTTTCTATATAGCGGTCTTGATGTATTAAGAATTTTTAAAGTACTTTTGTTTTCACTGAGAATAGCACTTTGTTGTAGGGACATGTGGCCTGGCTTCACCGATCTGCAAACGACACCCCCTCTGAGTACTATTATCATCCAGACGGTTTTCTTACTGAGCAGTTATGAAGGTTTATGACCAAGTTATAAACAGGAGAAGGGAGCTTATGTTAATGAGGTCAACACTGTTTCTGTTATGTCTTTGACTTATTAAACAGACCCCCAAAGGGAATACCTTTTCTAAATGGGCTAAACAGAGAGATAAACTTTTACTAGCTCAAGACTTAAACTACAAGTGTGCTTAATGATGTGGAGCTGATCTTACTTTACGTGGAACCATGCAATGACACCAATGTTATAGAAACTATTAGAGTAGTATTTGTTTATGTATTTGTATAGATAGTTATTTCTGTGACTGTCTCAGTCAGCTGGGGCTGTCATAGCAAAACTCCACGGACTGGATGACTTAGACAATGGAAACTTGTTTTCTCATAGTTCTGGAAGCCGGAGAGTCTAAGATCAAGGTGCCAGCCAATTCGATTTCTCACTTCTTGGCTTGCCGGATGTCATCCCCTCATGATGTCCTACATGGTGGGGAGAGAGCAAGCAGGCAAGCTCTCCGGGCATAATGAGGGCCCCACACCTGTGACCTCCTCTAGTCCTGGTCTCTGTCCGAGGATCCCACCTCCAGATACCCTCACTTTTCAGGTTTTATGTTCATCATACAAATTTGGGGAACATATCATCATTCCTTAACAATCTTAATATGGGAAGTGGGTGAATGGGAGGGAAAAAAATATATGTGTCTTTAGACTGACTGGTTTATCTACCAGCCTCTGGAGATTAGGGACTTCCCTGTAGCTCAAGTGGTAAAGAATCTGCCTGCAGTGCAGGAGACCAGGGTTAGACCCCAGGGTAGGGAAGATTCTCTAGAGAAGGGAATGGCAACCCACTCCAGTATTCTTGCCTGAAGAATCCCATGGACAGAGGAGCCTGGCTGGTTACAGTCCATGGGCTCACAAAGAGTTGTACATGACTGAGCAACTAACACACACACACACTCTGGAGATTTTAGATTGTATGTGTCTTATTCTGACACTGCTGTGTTCTATATCAAAGGAGTTGCCCTGGCCATGGTCTAGTCATCCTTGATTGAATGAGAATGTGCCTATCACTGATGAGTTTGCGTAAAAGCAGACATTACAGAAAAGTTCAAATATTGAGTATATGGTTGATAGTCCATATAGATTAGCTCATTCTAGCACAGGGAACAAGAGCATGCTGGTTGTAGTTTTGTCATCAATATTTCCATGGTTTATCTATTTGCAATTATAGTTTTAGCTCAGGATTTGTACAGCTTTTGATAAAGAAGCCACCAGCTTGCAGTTGGGTGGGGTGGGTCACCAGACAGCTGCTCATGCATACCAATGAGGGCTTTGTCAATGCAAATCTGGAGAGCCCTTTAAAAAATTTAGCCCTTGGTGTCTACTTTGAGCTTGGATGTGATATGTGATATGAGACCACTTAACCAGCAAGTTTACCTCTAATTTTAGCTTCACCTGAATTAAAACTGGCGTGATATTGCATACTGCTACAGACATTAGCAACTTTAAAGTGCAGACAGAAAGAACCGGAAATTAAATGCAGTCCAAGGGAAGAAAACAAGAATGCCACTGGTGGTTTTGTGTTGTTGTCAAAATTTCAGGAAATCTCTGATGAATATTAGGATAAAAGAGATAATTTGCTTCTTCACAGGAACACATTTTTAATGCCATTTATTTCCTACTTTGGCAGTTTAAGACAATCTGCCCACATACAAAGGAAGCAAAACAAAACAAAACACGCTGTTTGGGGAATTGATTCTCCAACAAATCCCTGTTGAATAAGCCAGGGTCCCCAGTAAAAAAGTATGCTCTACACCTCCTGCCTACTCCCCAAACATCTGACCGTTGGGCTGATGTTCCATCAAACAAGACAGCTGGACTGGCCATTGTGTCATTTTGTTTTGACTAGCCCAGGGGTATAAGCTTTGTCTTTTTTGTGTTCGAGGGAAGAGAAAATACAAGGCTTCTATATCGTCTCCTGGATTATTGAAGAGACCACTCCCTGACACTCAAGTGCCAATAAAGTGAATGGAGACTAGCTGTTCTCGTTGACTATACAGAATGATGGCTGATAGGAAAAGGGACAGTTACAACTGGGATAATAGTCACAAACAACAAAATGAGGACTATCCTATAGTTGTGTGTGTGCATGCTCAGTCAGGTCCAACTCTTTGTGACTCCATGGATTGTAGGGCGTCAGGCTCCTCTGTCCATGGAATTTTCCAAGCACAAAATACTGGAGTGGGTTGCCATTTCCTACTCCAGGGAATCTTCCTGACCCAGGGACCAAACCGGTATCTCCTGCACTGGCAGGTGGATTCTTTAACACTGAGCCACCTGGGAAGCCCTGTTCTATTATTAGTGAAGGCTAATTATGCAGGAACTTATGGTATTAATTAACAAATCAAACCATTTTGTACTAGGAAGTGTTATAAGATTTAAAGACCCAAAAGTGTTAAGGTGTTGTCTCTACCTTCGAGGGATTAGCTGAGAAGCATGTCAATATGCAGACATATTGTATCTGCATGTCAATATGCAGACAAAAGTATCATATTCACTGTGATATAAATTTGTACCATATACAAGAGAGACTCTTAGGAGCGAGCCAGCCTCCTTACTGGGGAATTCAGGAAAGGCTTCAGAGGAGAAATAGAGAGTGAAATACTGGGGGAAAAAAATCACAAAAACATCACAAAACAGTATATGTTAAATAAAAATGAAGAAACCACATATCTACTGAACAGGAGCTTAGAGAGGTGAAAATCAACTCCTATTTATTAAGGGAAAATGACATAAAAGAGGGGGAAATGGAAGTGGCCTTCAGTAATATTTGTTGTGTTGTTGGAAAGTGAAAGAGTTGTTCAACCTGAGCTATTCTAACACATCCTTGGTTCCTCCCTCTTGTGCACACAATCTTTGGGGGACCAGGCCTAGTGATGAGATGCTAACTGGGGGAACAGAAATCTGTAAAGTTGTAACCTTCTTGATATATATGGAGATGAGAAGATAAAGCTAAGTCAGCCCAAACTGGGCTGGTGATTGACATTTGGTTTCCCAGTATTTTGTTAGTTTTCTGCCTTTTTGTTTTTTAAATTAATACACTTTTCTAGTAATACTTATAGAATTGGCTTATTATCCACTACAGTGCAGTTTCCTATGAAATAGCATGAAGTAGAACTTACATAGTAGCAACTATATTATGGTACTAGACAAGAGGGAGAAATGTGAAATCTGTCTCATTTGAATATTAATTCATGGGAGAAAATCTTAGTTTACTTTTTGAATCTGATTCTATATCTCTTAAATCCGTCCCCAAAAGTCTTTGAGTAAATGTCCTTGGATTACTGAGTGATTGCTTCCTCTCTGAGCTATAACTGAAGTATTCTTGCCACTATTAAAAATGGGTATTTGGTTGGGCAGACTATGTGATTGTAATGATCACTTAATAACTAGTCCTTAATGTAACATAAAGTAGGAATCAAAGATACCTATTCTGACTGAGGAAATTCTTCACAGTTGGTCAACTAGCCACTCACTCATGCAGGCCCCAAATGGTAATGTCTGAATGTGAGTGTTGTGTCTTCTGGATATGTGCAAGCTTTTTGTGGGAATAAAAACCAAACCTCAAAACCTATAAATGGTTTGATGCATTAAATAGAGGCCTAAAGTGTTACATCACATTGGTTACATTTTTATCAATACTTTCTTCTCAATATTAGACTAATTCTCTCACATACAGCAATGCAGGCTTTACAGGTAAGTTCTGTCATATAATGGAAATACCCCAGAGTTATAAAAGTGTTTGGATGCATTTCTAGTTCCTTGAGTTCAGTTCAGTCACTTGTGTCTGATTGTTTGTGACCCCATGGACTGCAGCATGCCGGCATCCCTGTCCATCACCAATTCCTGGAGCTTCCTCAAACTCATCTCCATTGAGTCGGTGATGCCATCCAACCATCTCATCCTCTGTCATCCCCTTCTCCTCCCACCTTCAATCTTTCCCAGCATCAGGGTCTTTTCCAATGAGTCAGTTCTTCCCATCAGATGGCCAAAGTATTAGAGCTTCAGCTTCAGCATCAGTCCTTCCAGTGAATATTCGGGACTGATCTCCTTTAGGGTTGACTAGTTGGATCTCCTTGCAGTCCAAGGGACTCTCAAGAGTCTTCTCCAACACAAAGTTCAAAAGCATTAATTCTCTGGTGCTCAGCTTTCTTTATGGTCCAACTCTCATATCCTTATACGACTACGGGGAAAACCATAGCTTTGTCTAGATGGACCTCTGTCGGCAAAGGTCTCTGCTTTTTGATATGCTATATAGGTTGGTCATAGCTTTTCTTCCAAGCAGCAAGTGTCTAGTTCCTTAGCTGTGCCTTCAATTACCTCTAAGACCTTAGGTAAGTTGCTTCATTTGGGGGGATTTTGTTTTCTTTTTGTTTCAATGGAATGAGTAAAACTAGTTGTCAGTACAAATCCTTTATGTTCAATAGTCTTTGATTTTAGAAATTCTGTGCAAAAATCAGAATGGTCTTAGTTTCAGAAATGAGACTTTAAGAAATTTATTGTTAGGGACATTTACATCATTTAATTCTTAGTGTCTAATTCAAGTTGACTATCAGGAAACAGCTCTCCATCTTGCTGTTGAGAGACTAATATGGAGTTTGGCAGTATTGCCTAAATTTGGAAGTTGAGTTATATAGAACCCAAACAGAGAAGACAATTTGTGTAAGGTCATACAAATCATGTGAGTGACAAAATTTGTTCCAAGATAAAGTCATTTTTCCCTTACAGCTCTTGGCTATGTCAGAGGAATTTTGTTTCTGCTAGTATTTCTAATACAGATAATAATTTCTATTATAGGTAATTTACCTTATGATGGCAGAAAAGTAACAGGAAATTATGACCCTTTGGTAATTTGGGGTAGTTCTGGTATATAGAGGGCTTCCCTGGTGGCTCAGGTGGTAAAGAATCCACCTGCAATGCAGAAGGCCTGTGTTCGACCCCCAGGTTGGGAAGATCTCCTGGAGGACGGCACAGAAACCCACTCCGATATTCTTGGCTGGAGAATTACATTTCTAGAGGAACCTGGTGGGCTGCAGTCCATGGGGGTCACAAAGAGTCAGACATGACTGAGTGAATAAGCACAACTGGCATACAATTGTAGGAAGGTATGGTTGTCAGGAGGAATTGTGACCTCTCTTTTGGAGTCATGTGGGGAACCAGTTTGTAGGATTTGTCCCATCCATACTTTGCTTAATTTTATATGTACCTGACCAAATATATTCAAAACTATTTTACTCTAAAGCATTGATTATTTGCTATAATATGGTGGCACAGTGGTTAAGAACCCGCCTGCCACTGCAAGAGATGCAGGAGACAAGAATTTGATTCCCAGGTTGGGAAGATCCCCTGGAGAAGGAAATGTTGACTCACTTCAGTATTCTTGCCTGGAAAATCCCATGGACAGAGAAACCTGGTCGGCTACAGTCCACGGGGTCGCAAAGAGTAGGACACAACTGAGTAACTGAACATACAATATGCAAGGCGTTGTTTTAGCCTCTATAGAAACACAAAGATGGTCCTTTTCTTCAAAAAAAGAAAGAAAGAAAAAGAAAAAAAAATTAATGATAGAGACTCAGTTCACTGTAAGAATACAACCGTTATTCTGTTTTTAGGAAATAAATGCTAATTATACTATTTATATGGTTAAAAAAAATACCTAAGAAACCTGGAACAAAACCATGACACTGTTGTTTATTCAAAAGTGACATTAAATTTTGTTACAAACAATGACTCGTTACACTCAGAAACTTAATCCAGTTCATGCCTAATGGATAGAATCCCAGGTGACCCATGAAAAATACGTGCATGTAAGAACTACTTTTCACTTGATAGGAAATGTCTAATTTAATTTTTCCAAGTTGAAATACGTAGGACAAATTATAATAGACCATTTTCCTTCTTAAGAAATTTTAATTATTTGGCTTGCATGATACCCTATCATGAAAAAATGTTTTCACCCTACAGCTTTTTAGTTGTTCTAGTCCAATTTCTAGTTGAAGGATGAGGGTACTGGTACTTTTGATATTGATATTTTAATTAAGGCTTAGGATGTGGACAATGATGAGAAACCAGAGGTGTAATTTCTTTACTTGTAAATGTAGATTTGTATTTGAACCTGGTTCTACAGTTCAAAGACTCTTGTGGGAGAGTAAAACTCCTTGATCTATAAGCATGAAGGACATTATATTTCCCAGGTGGCTTGAATGAGATAGTAACTGTTGTTATAAGGCTTTCGGATCCTTTGATTCTCTTACTTTCTAAGTTTAGTTAAACAGTATGGAAATGATATCTTCTGTCCTGTTGTTACTATACAAGAGATAAGAAATGCATCTCAAAAAATATAAATGGGATGGACACGATCACCTAAAACGTTCAAGGCGATAAAAAAAATCTCTACTTAGATTGATTTATACTTTGAGGTTACAGGATTTTAGAATCTGGTAACCTTCATCAGGTTAAGAAAAGTACCTGTTTATAAGCAGTGGCCTTCCTGCTGGTTTCCTGCAGATACATTTTTCAACAGGATAAGAGAAGCAGGACATTTACACACAATCCCTTTATTGCTATTTTTTCCCACAGAATACTGTTCTATTAAACAAATAGTAATGCTTTTAAGTCTTTCATTTCTTTTTGATTCTATAAGAGTAGAACGGGTATAGAATAACACTCAGGTGAAAAAAGTACCCTTCTTAAATAATGATTCATAAAACTTTAAGATATACTCTCTTATTTATTAAGGTTTGCTGCACCTCCTGGCTCCCAAGGGAAGTTGCTTCCCTCTGGCTGTAAGCGTTTCCCTCTGGGAAAGCTCCATGTGGAGGCCTGGATTCCAAAGGGGCTGCTCTTCCCGTTGGTCTCAGAAGCCACGCAGCAGTGGTTGGAAGGGATATTACACCATCAGTCCAATAGGCAACATTTCCACTGAGCAGACCCTGTTCTAGGGAAGGTTAAATTTTGGAAAATCTGTAGATTAAAGAATATTTGCCTGATACTGGATTCAATAAAGCTAATAGGTGTACCTACCTTGAAAGTGAAAGTGTTAGTCACTCAGTCAAGTCCGATTTTTTGCGACCCCATGGGCTATAGTCTGCCAGCTTCCTTGTCTATGGGATTCTCCAGGCAGGAATACTGAAGTAGGTTGCCATTCCCTTCTCCAGGTATCTACCTTAGGTCTTCTCATAATGATTAGTATGTCAATACTCATGAGGAATACCCTGGCAGAGTGATGCTGTGAGCATGGTCTTCTAACCATATGGTGCCAGGCACCCTGTGGCTCACAGCAGGTGGGGTTTTGGCCTCTCACCATTGTTTTGTCTCTATGACCTTGCCACTGACTGGGGCCAGATGAAGCCTTACGTGCTTTGCTGGAAGGATTCCATAGTTTCCATGTTAAGAGATCAGTGCAACTAGACCCTAGGAATGGAACCAGTCTTTAGCTGCATGTTCCAAAGTTTCTTTGTGGGCAAGAGCTTCTGTTGCTGTGTAGCATGGTTAAACACTGAAAGTCACAGAGCATGGCTCTCAGGGACAGAACTGTGGCACGAATTCATTAAGATGCCTATGTGGGGAGAAGTGCTGCCCTCAGACGGTCTTCAGAGGGGGTGGCTTGTGTACTGACTGCAGACAACGATTCTGACATCTGGCCGTCCATTCCATTGCCTGCCATGAGGCCTCTGCATATTAAATCATTCTTTCACTGCAAATACTGAAAGCAGCTACTTGGACATAAAAGTACGGATCTGACAAATCTAAGCCCAGCTAGAGGACCCAGGCTTCTTGCTTAGGACATGCATAAAGGCATATTGTGTGTTCCTTCTTAAGTAAGACAGCTCAACATTTCTGAGGTTTAATGGAAGGTGATCCCCAGTATCCTCCAAACTAACAGGCAAAAGATATGCACACGTATATATGTATGTATATATTATACGCATTCTATATATATAAAGTCTTTCCTCTAGCAGGAAAGAGGATACTGCTTGAGTTTGCGCCATCTTTCCTTCTCTTTCTGTTCTTTGGTGTCTGTCTGTCTGCCTGTCCTCTATGCCTCCTTGTTTCTACCTCTAGCTCTTCTCTTTCTCTTATTCTTTGCCCATCCTCCCCGACTCTTAGCAAAGTTGCTGTTTAAAAATCTCTCCCACTGCACTTGAAAATGACTGTGCTTTCACCTGTAGTTGTTACTTACTAAGCATTGCAAGGCAGATATTTTTTTCCTGCACCCTAGAGAAAAGAGCTCATCTTTTTGCATCAGCCAACTTTTTGAAAATAATAGTTTTCATTTCTGTGGTGCTCCCGTAGAATTTACAAAGAACTCTCACATGCCTAATCTCATTTAATCCTCACAGATATTGTTATCATCTTCACTTATAGGTGAGGAAAACCTAGGGGAGGGAGAAATGAATTAATTATGTGACATGCCTTAGCAAGTGCCTGGGAGGTGGTAGGTGCTCCTGAACTTCCTTTGTCTCTGCTTAGGTAACACGCTCAGACTCAGTTCCCAGTCTTCTTACTCCAAAGAACAAACTCCACGTTAAACCATAGCCTTTAGGACACAGCCATTGGTTGAGCTGTGCGTTTCTGGAACAGAAGGGAGAGGAGGTCAGCAGGGTGACTAATTCTCTGTCTCCCTGCGCCTGCTGTCAGACATCATTTCTTCCTAGATAGAGAGGGTGGGAAGCCCTCTGAAATGGCAGTTTAGACGGACAGAGAAAATGCATTTTTGTGCTTTTGATTTGCAATTGAAATTGCAGCATACATGTCTGTAGGAAGGGATAGGTTTTTCTTCGGGTGGCTTTTCCCCCGCTCTATTCATTCATCTTAGGTGAACCACTTTGCAGAAAACACAGTGAACTTCCCTGCCCTGCAGGGCCCTGGGTTGGAGGCACACTTGGGAAATGAGAGCCACACACACAGATACAATGTGAGCGGTGGCACAGGAGAGTGGGCCCCAAGTGGTCATTTTTGTTGGAATGCTTCACAGAACAGATGGGCTTTTATGAGTTTTCTGAAGTTTGTTATTATAAATCTAAACTGTTGTTCGGAGGATTCTTTCCTTCTCCATACATTTTAATATCTCGATTTGTATTTGGTGCTTATGAGATGGCAGGGCAGTTCCCCTTAGAACTGGGCATCTCGGGGCATTGTAAACTTCCCTCACTAGGTACTCCTCCTCTTCAAGCTGTTGGGCTGGGGGAACAAATTTGGCAGTAGAGTCTGTGACCACACCAGAGGTATTGTTCAGGGAAGGTCATGCTACACAAACAAACTCGTTGCCAGATCTCATGAGAGACCCTAGGTTTATTTCCTGCCTTTGGATTCTAACGCAGGCTGTAGGGGGAGGGATACGGGAGGGCAGGGGCACCATCTTCCACAAGGTCAGTCAGGATCCAGACTGACCAATGCTCTGACAATGTCACATGAGATTTGCCGTAACCTGGAGAGTCACAGAGAGAACTTCTATCCCCATGGTTCAGAAATGACAGAGAGCCTTCCTTCCCAAACCTCATTGGCCAGAACCGATCACATGGCCTTGCCTACCTGCAAAAGGATTAGAAAGTACAGTTTTCCATAAGCCAAGAAGGAAGGATAGAAAATAGAATTTTCTCTGAGAGCTCTTTCGCAGCCTTGTTAGATATTAATATTTGCAAAGATATAGAGTTCACCATTACTAGAAATTTGGTAATGGATGTATGCATTACAGTCTTCTCCTTTATTCAAAGAAAAGAACAGAAATACATGTAATGAGAACAATCAGATAATAAAATATTTCTTTGCCTTTAATTAAAATATGAATTGCTTTATATACATAACCAAAAATTCTACATGACAGTCACCTTTTAATTGCCACTTTCTCAAGTAAAACAACTTAAGCACACAATAACCATTGAGCAAGGAAAGACCCTAAAATTTCCTGAGTGGTCAGGACAGGTCAAAGTAGCATGAAATAGATGTGTCTTTGCTATTAGGGCTCCAGCCATTTAAAAATTGAACATGATGAAATTTGAAATTCAGATTTTGGGGGTTTCCTTTGGTGCTTCAGGCTGAAAACTGCATCTCTTAATAGTTTCTAAATGCCTGTTTCCATCTACTTTGAAAGACAGAAAAAAATTAAAGGCAAGGTCTAAACATTTGAAGGTGAAAGGAAATCACCTCATGCATTTCTGGTACCATTATAAATTAATGCAATCCTTTGGGAAAATAATCCAGCAAAATGTATCAAAAGCTTCGCAAGTGTAGTGTTGCTACCAATATGTCAAGAGTCATAAAAATGCTTATAACCTCACTAATCCCACCTTTGGGAACCTAACTCAGAGAAACACAGTAATCCCTTATCAACCATCGCAGGTAACATTCGTGAAAGGCAGTGTGGTTGGCTGCCACCCTGAAAAACTCCTTTGATAAGGTCATGATTTGATTAAAATTAATGGATCAGTAAGAGAGAAAATATGACCTTATATAGATTGTTTTCAAAATTGAGTAAATGAAAATTCTACAAAGCATCTATTAACCTAAATATGCTAGGTTGTTTCGCTTAAAATCCTGGTTTTTCCATTTTTTTGCAAGCTCACTGTCAACATTGAGAACTCCTCTGGCAGAATCACCCAGAAATTTTCTGTTCTTTAAACTATTTCTCTCCAGTTTCCCAACAAATACTTAGTGGCCTGGAAATCTAACATCTTTTTCACTTTCATTCTTGTGTGTTTTATATCATAGATGTTGACAAATGCTTAAGTAACCAATTGGACTTAAAAATATTCATGTTTCATATTGGCATATTTTTGTAGGTCTGATCTCTAAATCCGTATATTGAAAGTATAGAGGATACATGCATACTTTGCCTTCATGTTATGTTCATAATATATTACATAAAGAGTAGAAATTATCCTGTTATTTTTCTCCACTTTTAATTTTGTTTTGTTTTAGGGAATTGGTTTGAATGGGCTATTTGTACAAAGAATGCTAGCTTCTTATTTTCATTTATCTCTAAACTGTAGTTTGTAAGAAATTACAATATCATAATTTGAGTAGAAAAGTCTCTTTGCTTAAGGAGTATCACTTAAAGAGTGTCACAGATTTATTTCAGCATTTTTAATTTCAAGGAAAATTAAAGTACCACCCAGATATTAAAAAATTTAAAACAATATAACAAATCATTCACTATATGGAATATTATGCAACTTAAATTAATTCTTATGAAGACTATGAATCACTTCCAGTGTAATGTAATTTTTAAAGAATTAATATAGATAACTACTTTCTATTGCTGCTTACTCTGTACCAACCATGCCCTCTTCTGCCCACTCTAACCTTAATGTCAAACATTTACCTAGGAGAAATTAACCATTGGGCCGACAGAGGGATTGGAAGTGAATGTAACTAGGTTTGGGGCAGCATCTCTGCCTCCCTGCAGTTCCTCCGAAGCCACTCCCCATTCAAGCCTTCCTGGATTCTGAAAAGCTCTGTCCGTGGTGAACGTGGTGGGGGCGAGGACACAGTCAGCTTTCACTATTTTCATAGCCCCCGACCCCAGCTCTAACCCTCAGGTCACGCCCCTGAACAACCTTGCCAAGCAGCTGTGCTGCAGCTGGCTCTTCTTTTCAGATAGGAAGTTCAGGGCTCAGTGTGTGTGTTTGCATCTCAGGGAAGAACGCAGATTAGACAGGAACTGCATTTGTGCAAGATGGCTGCCATAGAAGTTAGGGGGCCAACCCAGGCTTTTTTGTTTTGGTTTGTATTAAGGTATTGGTTTTCTTCCCAGCTTGATTGAGGTATGACTGACAAATACAAATTGTATACGTTTAGGCTGTACAACATGACTTTTTAAAAGTGTATAATATGATAATTTAATATATGAATACATTGTGAAATTAGCCCAATCAAGTTAATGAACACATCTGTCATCTTAATAGTTAGTATTTGTATGTGCTTTTGACCACACACAAGCAAAAAGTCAGAACAGGCTACCTTCTTCAGTATCCATGGGTTTTTATTTTTTATTTTTTTCAGTTTCTCTGGATGTTGTTTCCTAAGGGATGCAAAGAAACTCCTGTGCAAAATTTTATATGTATGTGCTTCTCTCAGCAGACTCTCAAAAGCACCATAGCTCAGTTGGTAAAGAATCTGCTTGCAGTGCAGGAGACCCTGGTTCAATTCCCGGGTCAGGAAGATCTGCTGGAGAAGGGATGGACTACCCACTCCAGTATTCTGGCCTAGAGAATTCCATGGACTGTATAGTCCATGGGATCCCATAGAGTTGGACATGATTGAGCGACTTTCACATTCAAAAGCACCTATAATGTTTAACAGCCTCATTTTATAATGCCCTAACTCTTCAGTTAGGTTCATTTCTCCTAATGAAAAGCAGTGTAAATACCAATTTCCAATTGTGATTTCATTTTAGTGAAGATTTAAGCACCCGAGTCACATAAAACAGCTAAGGCTTTCTAACTTGGGAGCTAAAATAGAGAATCAGATTTGATGTTTCTCTAAGTTCAATCATTCTGATGGTTTTATTTAATATAAAACCAGTGTCCATCCAGAGGATAATGAGCCTTAACACATGTCACAATCTATATAGTTCTTTCTAAATTCATATGACGAAATAGTATTTATTGTGATGTATGAAAGCATTGACATTTATTTTGATAGTTTCCCTAGACAGAAAATATCTTTGCTTCTTTCACATTCTCCTCTGACACTAGGACTGCCATAGACTGCATCAAGACTGTCTCTTTTAAGTTATTTACTTGGAGTTTTGTATCTTTCTATGAAGCAACACCCTTGTTCCATCTCCCCCAAATTTACTTTTCCATGAAACCTCTGGTCTGCAAAGATGCATGTTGTTCTTAGAGTCTTAGTGCTTCTAGTAAGATGAAGGGAGGAAATCTGTTCAATTACATTTCTATGAGATGAGA
The DNA here is from genome assembly GCA_007570785.1 of Antilocapra americana. Classification (NCBI taxonomy): domain Eukaryota; kingdom Metazoa; phylum Chordata; class Mammalia; order Artiodactyla; family Antilocapridae; genus Antilocapra; species Antilocapra americana. Next base: position 8,739,740 of record ML664180.1, on the reverse strand, counting down.
GAGAGAGAGACAAACACTGTTTGCAACTAAAAAGTCATAGAACCATTAGTATAATTTGAAAGTAGTAATTTGTGTGTGTGAATCAGAAGATATAGATTCTTAGGGAAGGTACCATGTCTCATTTATTTTTGAAATCCAGTGACTGAGTAAGTGCCAGATACCTAGAAAGCATCCAATACTTGTTGGTTGAATAAATGAATGAATGTTTGTCCCAAAGATTCATTTGAAAGCCATTAATGACTGGGAAAGTCAAGGATGCCAGACACAGCAAGGTAGTTAGAATACATGTATATATGTTAATTATTTTATTTTAGATTATTTTTATTGTTCTAAGTAATAAAATATTGCTATCCATTTTGCTCATGTAATTTTAAATGCCATAGAAATTGATGATTTGCAGATATATCTAAGCAAATAGTGAAGAATAATTTCTAATGGATCAAAAAGCAGCAGTGAAGAGTCCTCATTTCTTTTCAAGAAGCCTAGTGAAAAAGAAGAAACAAAAGCTAACTGAGTGTGTATTTTTGGTGTGTTGGTGCATGGGTACACTCTTTCAACATTCTGTTGAGTGTTTTATACACATTCAGTCAATCCGCTACACAACACTATGAGGAAGTTACTATCCTTATTTCCAATTTACAGCTTCTAACAATAAGCTAAGACTTAGATCATTTAAGTAACTTATACAAAATCATATATCTGGTTAGTGGTAGAGCTGTGTTTTTAAACCAAAGAGTCTTATTCTGGGACCCATGCTTTTAGCTACTATACTATACTACACTCTCTTTGTGTTAGGAAAATAACACTTTCATGGGCAAAAAATTTACTATTTTCATACTATATGGGAGGTCAGAATAAAAAAAAAAAGAGAGATAACAAAAACTGTTAAAGTGAATTTCACTGTGGTTTATTGAACCCAGAAATAGTCTCCCACAAACATGAGTGTTGGAATTACTTTCTAGAAATAAATAATAAAGTTTCTTTTTAAAAAATTTTTGAATCCTTAAAGGCTCTATTTCACTGTGTTCTCTGAATCTTCTAGTATCTCTCTGCTTTAATTAGTAGCTGTTTCCAAGTGTGATAGGTGATTCATGCTAGTCTTAATATTGTATATAATTGGATCTCTAAGGCAAATTTATCTGTCAAAGTAAAATTGATCTACAAGTAGTTCCCTCTAGCTAATACCTAAATTAGTTTCACCTGGACTCTGCCCTCTGATTCCTTCTGAATTATACCCAAGGAAAGAAATCTAACAGCTGGTATAGGAAGGAACAATTTTATTTGAAAGATTGTAGGGTGAGTCCAAGCTGATTGTGAAAGGAACAAGAAAACTAAACATGTTTATAGGCCAGCTTTGGGAAAATCAAGCTTACAATGCATCATATTTAAGAATAGTTAGAACCCACAATTCAGAATGAATACTTTGAAGAAGTGTTGGTTAAGACTCTTAAATCAGTCAGCATTAGAAAACTGTGATGAGCCAAGGGTTTTGAATTCTACTGTAAATGTTTTACAGTGTAAACACAGACTCTGTATAAGTCTATTTTCCTCATTATTTCCTCTTATTTTTAAAGAACCTCAAAGGAGGTTCTTTCTACTACTTTCCAGGGGCCAAGCATGCGGTGATTTCTCACTCAACAGATATGAGTTAGCCTTAGTCAGAGGTAGAGTAAATAATGATTTATTTTGTGTGTTTTAAGAACACATTACTATTCAAAAGTTATGTTTTCAGGAGCACCCCACTTCTATAGGACAGTGCTCCACAATGCTATGCAGTGTGTTACCTCTGCTCTGTGTCTCATCACCTCCTATCACTTTCAGGACCTCATCATGATAATCATCTTTTTTTTTTCTGTGTTATGACACTTATCAATCATACTCATTATGTCTTGTCCTGTTAAGTCATGAATTCTCTTAAATTCTCTTTTTCTTATATCAAATCTCAAGTGGCCTCCCACAGAGTTGAAAATTCTTCCATCATCCATTATTGGAAAAAATGCTGGTCCAGAAATTGGAAGCCCCAGTTCTAAAGTCAATAAGACTTTGGGTACTACAATGGGTCTCTGATCATCATTTTCTTCTTTGGCTAAATGCAAGTAATCAGCATCACTAGTTTTGTCCAAAATAAAGAATACCAGTTCTGCAGGATGCTCTACAAATAAACTGATTTTCTCTCAAAAAATTTTGGTAAATATTTGGATAGCCCTTTAGACATCAATGGCATATGAGAAAGGCCTTTAGAAATCCTGAAGTTAGAAATGGTGCAAACATAGATTAGATTTTCTGTACATTATTTCCTTACATTTTTAGACAATGAAAGCCTCTTATACGAAAATGTGTTGATATCTTGTAACACAAGGTTCCAAGAGAGAAAGTTAGGAAGCATCAACCTGCAAAATCTCTTCCAATCCCAAACCTTCCAGAATTATTATTACTGGGCATCACCCATGAGTATATCACTGTCAAAACCAGAATATACCGGCAGAGGTAACATATTAATCTGGATGCCAGCTATCAGCCTTGCATTTTTTCTCCTTACAAAAAGCTGTCATTCAGTATATATTACACTAGAATTTATAGAAGTGAAATTAGTAATACAGTTTATTCTACAACAACAGGGATTTGAACTGCAGGGGTCCATTTTCATGCAGATTTAAAAAAATAGTAAGTAGTACAACGCTACAGATTGAGTTTGTTTGAATCCATGAATGTGGAACTGTAGATGGGGAAGAACCAAAGATATGGAGGGCCGACTGTAAGTTATCTGCAAATTTTCAACTGAGCAGAGGGCTGGCACCCATAACCCCCACGTTATTTGAGAGTCAACTCTCATAAAAAGTTTTTGGTATAAAGGAGGAGGCCAAAATATGAAATATGAGAACAATATAGATTCTGATGACATTATGTATGAGATATTTGACCAAGTCTGGGAAAGGATGCTGTGGGGGCATCCTTATAAGAAGGAAGGTGCCCCTCATGTTGAGTTTTGAGAGACAGCCATGATGTACCATGGAGGAGCATTTCAGGGAAAGAGAGCAGAATGAGCAAAGCCTGGCTTGTTCAGAGGTCACTGGAAACATTTGCTTGAGTGGTTTCAGTGGAGTTGAGGGAATGGAGGCTGATTAAATGGTATGATACATGAGTTGGGAGATGAGAAAGTAGAGACACACTTCAAAAAAAATTGTCCGTGAAAGGAGCATAAAGAATGGATTGGCAACTGGAAGGGGAAGTCCTCCTGCAAGTGGGTTTATCAGAATGTGATCTTCCCCAGTAGTGAAATGGAGCAAGAAGCAGTGGTAATGCATCAGAAAACTGCTGATGGGAGAAAAGAAAACTTCAGAGCATTGCTGAAAAAGAATATGTGGGCTTGAGGTGCTCATATACCTTTAAGTTAAGCAGCTTAAAAGAGAGCTGAAAAGGTGCTGAAGACATAGACACATTTTCCCCCTAAAACTTGGCTGTGATAAAAAACAAAACCTGCATAACAAGTTCTGATTTCTCACTTTAAATATGCAGAAGTCTGGCTTTATATGATTTAGTATAAAAGGATGACATTTCATTGAGCTAGTTCATATAAAAATAGAAAATTACCTTTTCTTTTTGTCTATGCTTACATATACCTTGAGAGTATCCAAAGTGTTCTATGGCAGGCTGGATAATACGTTGCTCTGAGCTGTATAAATCAAAAGTGAAGCAAAATATAACCAGCACAGTGGTCTGACTTGATCTTAAGAACTGTTTTCTAGGGAAAGAAAATGTAATTCATAACATGCCTTTCCGGAGAGGTAGTGTTCCCAGCAAAGAGACCTATATTATTGTAAATATCAAGCGATCCCAGTCCTGTGCATCCTCTTTACAATTTATCTGCCTCAAGTTGATAATAATAATAATGTGTTCACTTCTGCAGCATCTCAAATCCAGGGATTTCCGAATGCTTTGTAAATGTGAATCAAATCTTAAGACACCCCTGTGAGGCAGGTGAAAATGGTTACTAATATTTTACAAAGACAGTAATGGATGAGGAATTTACCAAGTTCACAGAGTCACTCATTTGTTGATGCCTAAGATTCTTGGATGAAATCATGCATGTGTGCAAACACACACACACACACACTCACACACACACACACACACACACATTGGGCCCTGACTTCTATGAGTCCAACACAGCAAAAGAGGCAAGTGTATAAAGAAATCATTTGTGCTAATAGAAGATATGGACGGGATGGAGACCTGGTTTGAGGGAGGTAATAAACAACTCTGCCTGGGGAAACCAGGGCAAGTTTCAAAGTCCATAAGACATTTGGTCATAACTCTGAAGGATGTTAAGTATTTACAAGGCATAGAAGTGAACAAGGCAGAAGGTGCATAGGGTATAAAGCCCTGAAGATAGGAAACTGCATGATGGAGATATATATGTCAGTATCAGCATCAGTTCAGTCTCTCAGTCGTGTCCGACTCTTTGCGACCCCACGAACCGCAGCATGCCAGGCCTCCCTGTCCATCACCAACTCCCAGAGTCCACCCAAACCCATGTCCATCGAGTTGGTGATGCCATTCAGTCATCTCATCTTCTGTCTTCTCCTTCTCCTCCTGCCCCCAATCCTCCCCAGCATTAGGGTCTTTTCCAATGAGTCAATTCTTCGCATGAGGTGGCCGAAGGATTGGAGTTTCAGCTTCAACATCAGTCCTTTCAATGAACACCCAGGACTGATCTCCTTTAGGATGGACTGGTTGGATCTCCTTGCAATCCAAGGGACTCTCAAGAGTCTTCTCCAACACCACAGTTCAAAAGCATCAATTTTGGGGGGCTCAGCCTTTTTTACTGTCCAACTCTCACATCCATACATGACTACTGGAAAAACCATAGCCTTGACTAGATGAACCTTTGTTGGCAAAGTAATGTCTCTGCTTTTCAATATGCTATCTAGGTTGGTCATAACTTTCCTTCCAAGGAGTAGGCATCTTTTGATTTCATGGCTGCAGTCACCATCTGCAGTGATTTTGGAGCCCCCCAAAATAAAGTCTGACACTGTTTCCACTGTTTCCCCATCTATTTCCCATGAAATGATGGGACCAGATGCCATGATCTTAGTTTTCTGAATGTTGAGCCTTAAGCCAATTTTTTCACTCTCCTCTTTCACTTTCAGCAAGAGGCTTTTTACTTCCTCTTCACTTTCTGCCATAAGGGTGGTGTCGTCTGCATATCTGAGGTTATTGATATTTCTCCCGGCAATCTTGATTCCAATTTTTGCTTCTTCCAGCCCAGCATTTCTCATGATGTACTCTGCGTATAAGTTAAATAATCAGGATGACAATAAACAGCCTTGACACACTCCTTTTCCTATTTGGAACAAGTTTGTTGTTCCATGTCTAGTTCTAACTGTTGCTTCCTGACCTGCATACAGGTTTCTCAAGAGACAGGTCAGATGGTCTGTTATTCCAATCTCTTTCAGAATTTTCCAGTTTGTTGTGATCCACACAGTCAAAGGCTTTGGCATAGTCAATAAAGCAGCAATAGATGTTTTTCTGGAACTCTCTTGCTTTTTCGATAATCCAGTGGATGTTGTCAATTTGATCTCTGGTTCCTCTGCTTTTTCTAAAAGCAGCTTAAACATCTGGAAGTTCACGGTTCATGTATTGCTGAAGCCTGGCTTGGAGAATTTTGAGCATTACTTTACTAGCATGTGAGATGAGTGCAATTGTGCAGTAGTTTGAGCATTCTTTGGCATTGACTTTCTTTGGGATAGGAATGGAAACTGACCTTTTCCAGTCCTGTGGCCGTTGCTGAGTTTTCCAAATTTGCTGGCATATTGAGGGCAGCATTTTCACAGCATCATCTTTTAGGATTTGAAATAGTTCAACTGGAATTCCATCACCTCCACTAGCTTTGTTTGTAGTGATGCTTTCTAAGGCCCACTTGACTTCACCTTCCAGGATGTCTGGCTCTAGCTGAGTGTGAGTGATCACACCATCATGATTATCTGAGTCATGAAGATCCTTTTTGTAAAGTTCTTCTGTGTATATACATACAAACTAGAAGGAGTCCTGTATGACTGGGACTGGGACCACAAACTGAAATGCCTACGAGGCAGCACATAGTTGTAAATGAAATAAATGGTCTACTTGGAGATGCTGGCAACTTGTAAATTATGCACTTGGCATAGAGGGCAGGGGCTTGTTGCTCATTTCCAGCTGCGTTGTTGCTGTGCAATGCGGTCTGTCATATAGCCTGCTTTTTCAAGATAAGCTAGAGATCAAGATTTCAAAATGGTCTCCATCTATTTTTGAATGTTTGTGACTAATTTTATTTTTTAAAATTGTGTACACCAGAAATATCTCCACCACATCTATAGATAAACAGCCTATCAGCAGCTATGTTGCCACTTCTACAACTGTCCAAAGAAAGGGATCTCAGTTTTCACCCTCCTGTTTTGGTTACAAGGGGCAGAAACAAAATCTAAGTTAGTCTTGGAGCTGTATCTGGAAATTTAGAGAATCTATGGGAAGCCTGGAGAACAAGACATGAAAAATCATCACAAACCAAGGGAGATTAGACTGAATGGAGCACAGCTGAGGTCACACTACAGAAAGAGTCCTTCTGCTGAACTCTTTATGGTACTACAGCTCTCTCCTAACTTCTCCTAATTCCTAATGCCAGAATCTTGACCTCCCTCTGTGATGTATCCTGCCCTCCATAGTTTCAGTATCAGAATGGAGGACCCAGTTGGCACAGCAGTGGTAAAATGCTCACAGCCAAGTTGCTAGGAGGATGGTATGGTCCATCCAGTTCGAGAATGGGAGATAGAGTCTTAACTCTAATTGAGACTCACACATTGAGGATTGGTGTTCAGTGCTTTATAGCTCGAATATGCCAAAATATGTTACCCAACATGCATTGAGATGGTAGAATAATCAGCCCTCTCATCTTGGCTCAGAAAGATGACTTCCTGTGTGCTCATGGGTTAGTTACTTAACCTCTCTGGTGTTACTTTCCATATCTATAAAACTAAGGGACTAGGACCAGAAAGGCTCTAATGTGAATAATAAGTGACGTTTCTAATTATAACTGATGTTATAATGATAAGCGATGTTTCCTTACAACTCTGTAATTGAATGATTTTCATTGTCATTACCATCAACACACAAAACGTCTAGAAAATGAACTTGATTTCTATAAGATTGCTACAGTTCACAGTCATTTAGAATGTTGAGCAATTAGAATGACTCAGCACATTGGTAGCTTGGACACTGATGTTTTCCACTGGCTACGAACACCTTTATATTACAGAGCATTTCAAGAGACAAACTATTCCAGCTTTCTTTTTCTTAATTCCACTGTAATCAGTAAATATACCTTAAAGTGTGAAGGAACAGGTGAGAATGTATCCCTTAAAGGCAGAAGTTGTTGTATTGAATAAAAACTAAGAAAAATGCACATTAAATATAAATATACAGGGAAGCTCAAGGTAGAATGTAGGAAAATATATGATGCAATCTCTAAACTTTACTATGCTGGAGGCTGGTGTGGCTATTAACATGACATAAAAATAGACTTCTGGAAAGGAGTATTACCAAGAATAAAGAGAGAAACTTTATAATGCTGAAGGAGCCAACTCATCAAGAAAAGTTATTTCTAAACGCATTGTGTGCTGAGTTGCTTGGTCATGTCCAACTCTTGTGGCCTCATGGACTATAGCCTGCCAGGCTCCTCTGTCCATGGGATTTTCCAGGCAAGAAAGCTGGTCTTGGTCACCATTTCCTACTCCAGCGGCTCTTCGCAACCCAAGGATTAAACCTGCATCTCCTGTGTCTCCTGCATTGGCAGGCATATTCTGTACCACTGCACCATCTGGGAAGCCCAAGTATATATACCTTATGAATGAACCTAAAAGAACAGGAAGCAAATTGATAGACCTTAAAGACGAAGTAGAAAAATTCATCGTTACTGTTAGAGATAGCGATACTCCTTTCTTAGTACTCTTTATAACAGGTAAACAGATAATCGAAAAACATAAAGAAGATTTGAACAAATAACCTGACCTGACATACCCAGAGCACTCTAACCAGAGCCAGAAGAATACATGTTCTTGTCTAGTGTATATGAAACATTCACCAAGATAGGCCACGTGGTGGTTCATGAAACAATACATGTAAAATGATTAAATAATAAAAATGTGCCCTCTTCTCACAACAAATTAAATAATAAATAATAAGTAGTTTTCTGGAAAAAGTTCCAGATTATTTTATATTAGATAACACCCTTTAAATAATCCATTGATCAAAGAAGAAATCACGAGAGAAAGGTAATCCAAAGTTGATTCCTTGGAAAGATTATTTAAACTTATAAAACTCTAGCTGGACTGATCAAGAAAAAAAGAAAAGACAGAAGACACACTCTACCCTTATTGGGAGTTTAAACAGGAGTAACTATATTTCCTAGAGATGTCAACATAATGATGAGAATATTTAAACTATACCAATTTTCTGATGGTTTTGAAGAAATAGACAAATTTCTTAAAACTGAAAAATTATCAAACTGACACATGAAGAAAGAGAAATCTAAGTATCTACCTGTTTATTACAGTAAATTAAGGCATAGTTTAAAATCTTCCCTCAAAGAAAGTTCCAGAAGTGTCTGGCTTCATTGGTGAATTCTATTAAGCATCTAAGAGAGGAAAGATATCAATCCTAAACAAATTCTTTTAGTTGGTAAATGAAGAGGGGATGATTCCAAATTCATTATAAACCCAGCATTACCCTGAGACCAAAGTTAGAAAAAAGTCACTTCAAGGAAATAACTATTAATAATTTTTTTCAACATAGAAGTAAAAATCTTAACAGAATATTAGCCAGGTTAATCCAGTACTACATTAAACTGATAATACATCCTGAACAGGTGGAGTTTATCTCAAGAATGCAAAATTGATTAACATTTTAAAATTGGTCACATCACTAAACATATTAATATAACAAAGAATAAAGCACATAAGTATTTCAATATGTGCAGAACTACTTGACATTATTTGACAGAAATGAACACCCATTCACAAAAAACTCAGCAAACTAGAAATAGCATTTCTCCTGTTATATTACGGGCATCACAGGTAGCTCCGATGTTAAAAAAATCTGCCTGCAATGCAGGAGACCTGGGTTCAATCCCTAGGTTGGGAAGATCCCCTTGAGAAGGGAATGGCAACCCACTCCAGTATTCTTGCCTAGAGGATTCCAGAGACAGACCATGTGGTTGCAAAGAGTCATACAGAACTGAGTGACTAACACTTTCACTTCATTTCTACTGTTATAATAGCATTAAAATAAAATATTTAGAAATAAATATGAAATATTTGTATGCAAGACCACATACTGAAAAGTGCAAAACGTTGCTGAATGACAATTAAAGCTCAACACATGGAGAAATATACTGTGAGTCATCAGGGAAATACAGGTTAAAACTACAATGTGCTTCCATTACACCTCCTCTAGAAAGGTTAAAATTAGAAAGACAGGCATTTAATAACAATCCTAGATTAATTGAACAAGGATGAAGTTCTATGATTCTATTATTATAGAAGATCCTTCCTAATAGAAAGAACTAAAATTGATTTTAAGACACTCTTTCTCACCTCACTGATGGATGTGGGATTTAGGACAGAATGCGCATTCATCACGGGAGGACCAGTTAACTGCCCAAATCAGGGCTACATATTAAGCAACTTATCTCTTCATTAGAAGCACATGCAATGGCTCTGAGTCGAGACCAGCGATGTCCGAGTGGCGAATGTCTGAGCAGTGCTGGTTAGGGAGAGGGTGATCACTGGAGAAGGGCCCGGACCCTGACAGCAGGCATCATTTGCCTCTCAGCAAAGGGGCTGTTCTGTAAAAGGAAGCAATTGCTAACTCTCAGATTTATTTATGGGTTTCCCAGGTGGCACTAGTGGCACAGCATTCATCTGCCAATGCAAGAGAAATGGGTTTAGTCCCTGGGTTGGGAAGATCCTTTAGAGGAGGCATAGCAACCCTCTCCAGTATCCTTGCCTGGAGAATCCCATGGACAGAAGAGCCTGGTGGGCTACAGTCCATGGGTTCTCAAAGAGTCGGACATGACTGGAGCGACTTAGCACAGCACACAGACTTATTTTTAAAGAATTTTCACTTTATTGGAACCATTGTTAATGAGTTCCCACAGGAAGAGGTCTCTAGACTTGTGAGTTCTATCCCCCTAAATCAGTATAACTCCCATTTCCAGCTCCAATACAAATACTTCCCATTTTCAGAGTCAGAATAGGATGTAGAAGGCTCTATGCCCAGACAGTTCTGACCCCCATTAATCTCAGTCATGGACTGAGATGGAAAAATAGCTTTACTGTAACTTGATGTCTTGGACTTTTCCCACCACCTTTCTGGCCCTGCATTTACCATGTTACTAATAAAACACCCAAAACAAAAATAAGTAGGTCTAGCTGACCTCAAGTATAAAATTGGGGCTGGAGGAAATGGATCTGCTTCTAAGGGATTTTCATACAAATCTCAGGCACCTCTGTGGTGTTGTGACTCCTTTTTGAGAAATACTGTTATAGACTAGTGGTTTTATTTTTTATTCTTTTTGTGGTATGTGTGTCTCTGCAGCTTGTGGGATCTAAGTTCCTTTACCAGGGATTGAATTTACGCCCCCTGCAGTAGGAGCACGGAGTTTTTAACACTGAAACACCAGGTGGATTAACTATTCTTAATTAGTTAAAATATAGATGCATGATGTTCTCTGCAGTATGGAGAAAACTGGGTTTCAAATAAAACCAAGAATTTAATGTGATTTCTTCTGTATGCATATGTGTGTGCTAAGTTGCTTCAGTCTTGTCTCTTTGTGACCTTATGGACTGTAGCCCTCCAGGCTCCTCTGTTCATGGGATTCTCCAGGCAAGAGCACTGGAGTGGGTTGCCATGACCTCCTCCAGGTGGTCTTCCCAACCCAGGGACTGAACCCATGTCTCTTAAATTGGAAGGCAGGTTCTTTACCACTAGTGTCACCTGGGAAACCCTTTCTTATGTTTACTGAAATACATAATGAGAAAGTTCCTCTAGTTTATTGAGATATTTACTCTATTTTAGTGCACTGTTTAGAATGAGGACCAAGTGTTATCAAGAAAAGATCAACTGTTTAGAAAGTGTGTGATGTGTTTCAGAAATTTTCATCTACAACTAATAAAATATATATTTAACTTTTTAATTATAAGGATTTTTGAACATATACAAAAATAGAAAAAAAAACGTTTTTATACTCAGTACTCAGCTTCAACAATTAGCAGTGTGTCCAGTCATGTTTCAGATATAGCCCTTCTGTCTATATCCCTACCCGCCCCTGTACTGGTTTGGTGCAAATTCCAGAAATGTTATCATTTCAGTGGTATTAAAAGAGACTTTAGCTCACCAAGTTCCTCTGTTCATGGGATTTTCCAGGCAAGAATACTGGACAATTTTCCTTAGTATCACTTAATATCATCAAATATTCTGTTAATATTTAAATTTCTACAATGATCTCATAATTGTTGGTTAGAATCAATGTGTATCTTTGTCTCTTTTCATTTGTAGTTTATTGCTAATCCTATTTTATCCATTGTAATTCATTTGTTAAAGAAACCGAGTTTTCATCTGATAGAATCATTTCAACATTCTGAGTCTTACTGATTGTACCCTTGCACTATCCTTCAACAGCTATTTTGTACTTTCTGGTAGTTAGAATTAGAAGGTCATAAGGTAAGGAAAAGTTGTCTTTATTCTTTAGGGATGCATACCAGTGAAATGATAAAATTTCTGGGATTTGCACCAAACTAATACAGGGAGGGGTAGAGGTAGAGATATAGACGGAAGGGCTCTGTTTGAAACGTATGGTTGTATGTTAAGTCGCTTCAATCATGTCTGACTCTTTGCAATCCCATGGACTGTAGCTTGCTAGCCTCCTCTGTCCATGGGATTCTCCAGGCAGGAATACTAGAGTGGGTTGCCATGCCCTCCTCCAGGGGATCTTCCCGACCCAGAAATCAAACCCTCATCTCTTAAGTCTCCTGCATTAGCAGGCAGTTTCTTTACACTAGCACAACCTGGGAAGCCCGGTGTTATGGTTATAGGAAGGAAAAATCACATTTAATGCTCTGCCATAAAACAAGAGTCAATTCTTATCTATTTGGAAAACTTGATAACCCTGAATGACTCATACCTTAAGAGTTCTGAGGAACTCCTTTCTTTCTGTGGTAATTATTTTTATTTTGAGTAACAAAAAGAGAAAACTGTTCAAGAATGAAATAAAAGACCCAAATTCTGAATCTAAGATAAACCTACCGACTCCAGATGCCTTCTGCTTTGAGAGGCCAAGAGCTGTTGTCTATTTAAGAGCAACAAATAGCAGAGCAAGAAAACCATTATTGTCTAAGTGCTGCTTTTCTTTTAAATAAAGATATCTAGAAAATAACTCTGAGTTTGGCAGCACCTTTCAGCTTTTGTGATTTTCACCTTGTTAAAAATAGAGGGAGTCATTTGTTATGAATCCAGTTCACTCTCCTCTGTCCTGCAAGGGCGATGTAGGCCATTGGAAAAGGTAGAGAGAAGATTCCTTGAACTTTTTTTTCCCCAGACTTTTCACACCATGCCATATATTTAAATAACGGGCAGAAATGGGAAATGATGAGTCTCTCAAGGAAATAAATACAGCACTCTCATTAGAAGGCTCATTAAGAATAAAGTGCAGGAGGGGGCCTCTGAGAACAGACTCTTATTCTGATATTTATTAGGACAAAGCATTCTTTTTAATGGGGCACCTGAAAAGCTCTCTGCTGCAGTCGTTATTAGGCATTAGTGCTTTTACTAATTTCGTGGGTTCAGCTTTGCCCTTCTCTCTGCCTTGGTAAACAGTTGACAGCAACATTCTCGAGTTCCAGGCTCCTGCGGAGAATTTTTTCACACTCCTTGTGTCTTTGTTCAGGACTCCGTTCTTGCAGGCTAGTCTGAGAGGGCATTTGACAACTGGACCTCCCTTTGGAGCAGTGCAAATTGGAGGACATAACCACACTTTGACTTCAAGCCTTCTCTACTAAATCTCTCTTCCTCCATTTCATGTACATCTCTCTTGCTCTCTGTCTATCTCCGCTAGGGTGTGGGTGTGTGTTAGTTGCTCAGTCATGTCTGACTCTTTGCAACCCCATGGATTGTGACCTGCCAGGCTCCTCGGTCCATGGAATTGTCCAGGCAAGAACACTGGAGTGGGTTGTCATTCCCTTCTCCAGGGGATCTTCCCAACCCAGGGATTGAACCCAGGTCTCCTGCATTGCAGACAGATTCTTTACCATCTGAGCCACCAGGGAAGCCCCTCCCTTATGGTGGAAGAGGTTGACGAACTTTTTCTTTAAAGGGTCAGTTTGTACAGTTAGTCAATTTTTAGGCTTTGCAGTCCACAGGTTCTCCTTTGCAACTCTGCTGTTTTAGTGCAAAAGCAGTCATACACTATATAGGAATGAGTGGGTGTGGCTGTGTTCCAATAAAACTTGATTTATAAAAGCAGGCAGTGGGCCAGATTTGGTCCACAGGCTGTAGTTAACTGATCCCTTTCCAGCAATGTAAAGGGGAAGTTCCCATCACACTTATCAGATAAAAATGGGCATATAGTATTCCCAAACAGTTTTAACTTCCTTCATTCATTGACTCATCAAATTTCCCCAAGTTTTTTAAAAATTTATTTTACTTAAAAAAATTCATTTTCTTTTCTTTTTTTTTTTTTTTTGGCTGAACCACTCAGTATGTGGGATGTGCCCCCTGAATTGGAAGCACAGAGTCTTAACCACTGGCCCACCAGGGATGTCCCGCCTACTAAGTTTTTAACACCGACTCTTTGCCAGATCCTGTGCTAGGTAGGCACTGGGAACATGGAAGCATAAAAACCCAAGAAGCTCACAGTCTTGTGAGTAGTGGGGCAAACAAACAGCTACAGTATGATAGATGTGCTTTAAAGGACATATGGGCGTATGTTCTCATATGCCCTTACAAGACCATCCCCTTAAGGGGATGCGAGATTGCCCGAGACAAAGCATTAAGACAATTTCACCAGGCAGAGGGTGTTTTGAGAGGACGCAGCAGAGGAAAATGGATGGAGGTTGAAGAAACCACACCTGCTTCTGAGCCTCTGAGTGTTAGAGTGTTCCTGCAGCATCAGAGTAGAAGCAGGTGCTCCAGAAAGGAGGAAGGCTGATTAGAAGAAACGGAGGCTGGGCAGGTAGGAGAGCCCTGTGTTCTGTGCTATTGTTAATATTATATTTTGTTGAACATGGGAGCCACTAAACAATGTATAGCATGGAAATGCCAGGTCAGATTTCCCTGCTAGTTTGTGGGGAACTGTGTGGGAGGTGCAATTCCATCAATCCTGGAAGGCTTTGACTTTTCTCTTGAGAAGCTGTCAATAATAAGCAAAATTGATGGAAGGAGGATCTAGAAAAGCAGGAGAGCAATTAAAAAGAGCCCGAGTAATCTTCCCATTCACTGTACACTTCATCTCCCTGGGTTGACTGTTGGAGGTGGATATTAGTGATTTATTTTTGTTTGTTTGGGTTTTTTTTATTTGTTTGCTGCAGAGAGAGAGTTCTCCTAGTTCAGTGACAAGAGGTGGGGAATCGTTGAGGTTATTAAGTACAAGATCTATAGTGAACAGCTTCTTCTGAGTATGATTTAGAGGAATTCCAGCAATCCCTTTGTCCTGAAATTCCATACTATCCACCTTCTACAGGAGCTAAAATGATACAACTGAAGATTTTATTCCTTTAGGCTGAGCAATGCCCTCTCTAGGCAAGGTGTTTTAAAATGCAAATACTCCCAGGAAGAGTGAATGAGGGCATGACTTTGATAGGGACTCAGGAGAACAGAGACCCCTGGGAAGGAAAGCAAGATAAGACTTTCAAAACAAGGGAAAGACTACAGAACCAGGGACATGAAAGGCAAAGAACAAAGACCAACTTTGCCTATTTCTCAGTAATACTTGGGGCAGCATGGAGCAGAAAGATAGATGAGGAAAAGGCATAGCATTAACCAACGGATTAATAAATACGGGTAGGAGAAATATGTCTTTTTCAGACTCAATGGAATTTTTACTGACCACAATTCCAGAATCAGTGTGTAAAGCTGTCTGGGAGCAGTTCAGTGTGTGAGAGGCAGACACAGAAAGGGGAAGGAGACAATTGGGCTAAAGAGACTTCAGACAAGGGATGGGCTACAGGTGACAATGGAATGAACCCCCCACCCTCTGTCTCTGACTTCTGGCAGCTCTTGTTCTGCTCCCAGCAAGTTCTTGCTGGCTGTATTGTCTTCTGAATGCAAAACTCAAGTGCTTGGGTGAATAAACAAGAGCTCTCTTTATCAAGGAGAGACTGCGCCCAGTCTCTTTGGGCTTGGTCTGTGTCCCCATGTGAGGCTTGTTGATCTGAAGCCAGTGAAAGATGTGCAGGCACCGTGCCTAGTGGATGACAAGGCAGCAACTCGGGAATCACAGACTGAAGTCCCCAGGGCCTGTCCTCCTACTTGCAGCATCATTGTATGAACCGAAGAAAGGTGCATCTACGCTGATAAGCACCTCCCCAAACCACCCTCAGCCTTTCTTAACTGATTCATACATGTTTTAAATATTTACCCATATTTGTTGCAGACCTACTCTGTGTGAGGGTCCTGATTTGGTGCCAGGGAGATTCTAAGGGAGATGCGTGAATGAATGCAACACAGGATAGCCGCATGGGAGGGACAGGGAAGTTAATATCTGAATATAAATGGTTATTCCTCAACTGTGCAGAGACTCCTGCTGTGGGCAGGGGAGGGACCTTGGGTACCAGGAAACCGGGATGGCAGTGGTCAATGGGCAGAGACAGGAAGCGGGAAGCCAGGTAGGACCCTAGGCACCAGGAGGCAGTGGAAGGATGGCAGGGAATCTGTTCCTTGGAGGCAGTATGAGGACAGGCTGCCTGTGAGCCCAGGCTCCAATCCCTGGGTCATGTTCTATTGTCCCATTGGGCTTTGCTTACAAAACATAAAAATTCAGAGATAACATTGTTAAAAATTCGGAGATGATGACTGTAGAGCATTAAATACCAAGGGTGGACCCTTTTAAGCGTGGGATCTTCATGACTTCCCTGGTAATGCCCCATAAAGCTGAGCCTGGTCAGTTGTACTGAATCCAGTTTCAGAAAGAGATTAATTGAGAAGGATAGAATTTATAAGGAATACAGAAAGAAGAGAGATGAGGAAATAATCATAGGCAGTGCTGACTCAACACTGTTGAGGGGACAGTGAGGCTGATGTTTCTCAACACTGTTGAGGAGACAGTGAGGCTGATGTTTCTCAACACTGTTTAGGGGACAGTGAGGTTGATGTTTAGGGCCCTAAAGGGGTGGGCAGGAGGATTTCATTCTTCTCACAAAGACCTGGGGGAAGCGGTCCTCACCACTTCGTAGTGCTTTGCTATAATCACACACACATTTAGAAAAAACTAATTGTCCCTAAACATTTGTTCTCTTTTCCTCCCCAGTAATAGTGTTTTTTGCTTTGCACATGGTCATCTAGAATAAAGGTGACATTTCTCAGCATCTCCTGCAACCCCATGGTCTGTGTGACTAAGCTGTGGTCATCAGGATGTAAATGGAAAATAAACTGTACATGCTGTTTGTCCTTTTCTTTCCTCCCCTTCCTCCTTGCTGCCTGGGATGTGGATGGAACAGCATCCTTATGGACCAGGAGGATGCAGGCAAACCTAGGATTAGTGATGTGTTAAAGAGCTGGGGTCCCTGAGGACTTTGAGGTACAGGACTTCAGGTCCAACTCTGAAATACATATCTAGTGATGGCATACCTTTTGTGTGGGAGAAAAAAGAAATGAACTTGAGCAGCCTTTTTATTAGATTACTTACGTGTGCATGCTAAGTGGCTTCAGTCATGTCTGGCTTTTTGCGACCCCATGGACTACAGCCTGCCAGGCTCCTCTGTGGTACTCTCCAGGCAAGAATACTGGAGTGGGTTGCTATGCCCTTCTCCAGGGGATCTTCTTGACCCAGGGATCAAACCTGTGTCTCTGACATCTCCTGCATTGGTAGGCATGTTCTTTACCACTAGCATCACCTGGGAGCCCTCACTCATGAGAAAGTACACCTATTGTAAGCTAACAAGTTAGCACCAGGGTTCCAATAGTAACGTTTTATAAGTTTTGTTGGTCTGAATTAGCATCCCTGAGTCAATACCTGGACAAGCTTCTATTTCTAGGCCTGAAGAGCGTAGGCCCAAGTGTTAGATCTTGGTGAACTCACTAGATACCTTCATGCTGTGAGGTAGAGCTATGTGGTCAGCTGCGCATTAGTCTCTTGACAGACTTGGGTACATAAGACATGATGTAGCCCAAATACACTGTAAATGCAGGGAAAGGTGACACCACTGTAGCTGGTTCTTTTTAAAAAATTATTTTGTTATTCTTATCGTTACTTTATTTTTTAGCCACACAATGGAGCATGTGGGATCTTAGTTTCCCAACCAGGGATCAAATTCATGTCTCCTGCATTGGAAGCATGGAGTCTTAACCGCTGGACCATGGGGGAAGTTCCCCTGCAGCTGGTTCTTTTAAGCAGAATTAAGAGAAAGACAATGTGATAAAACATGTAATATTGCTAAATCCCAACAAGCAAAGGTAAATCTAATTAGACAAAATTTATTCAATACCTACTATGTCCTATGCTCTGTTCATGAAACTTGGAATGCATTAGTGAGCAAAACAAAGATCTTTGACCCACGGAGTTATGCACTAGTGGTTAGATAGGCAGAAGAGACTGGAATGTGATATGTAATTAACAACCACAGTGTGTAAGCATGATAACGACTGTGTAGAAAGGAAAGGAAAGGAAAGAAAGGAAAATGGACAGCAGGATAAAATGCTAGGCAGTGCATCTCTCCTTTCTGTTGCTTTAAGCACTGGCCGTACGCTTCTCAAAACTACTGTTTGCAGCCAATGGAGCTGCCTTGCTGAGCTAGGCCTAGAAGGTTCTGTATCCTCTTATCTCAGGTCTAGGAGCTGGCTTTCATGCACTCATCAGCTGTATGGGTCTATCAGTGTGCCCAAGACGGGCAGCTCAGTGATGCCATTCATAGTTGAAACTAGACATCTCAGGGAATCAGGCTAGGGTCCTCCCACTAAACCACATTTTTACCTAGCTTCTCACCTGCCCTGTCCTGCTTCTTGCTTTCCAACAAGCTACACCTGAAAACACTCCCTCATTAACTCACTTGTCCAGGAGCCTCTACTTCAGTTCCTAAGGAGCCTCCAAACTGAGCTCGGCCACAGTGAAAGGGGAATAGGTGTGCCGACAGTAGGGCAGGGGTCTTATCAAAGGATTAGATAGCATAGTCAAAATGGAAGAAATGGGACTTGATCAAAGACCTGACAAAGATGAGAGACTCAGCCAAGAAGAGAAACACTGCAGGCAGAGGGCAGAGTTACCGCAAGGCCCTGTGGTAGAGAGAATGCCACCCTCCCAGAAGACCACATGCTCATCTGTAGAATTTGTGAACATGTTAGGTTGCACGGCAAAGGGCAATTAAGGTTGGATTAAGGCTGCTAATCACATGACCTTAACGTAGCATAGTCCTGGATTACTCAGATGGACTCAATGCAGTCCTAAGAGTCCTTGAAAGTGGAAGAGGGAGGCGGAAGAGGAAGTCAGGGGGAGGCAGGAGGCAGAGTCAGAGTAAGCTACACCTGTGGGGGAGAGACATAGAAAGGAGCCATGTTTCTGGCTTTGAAGACAGAGGAGGGGGTCGTGAACCAAGAAATGTGGGCAGCCTCAAGAAACTGGAAAAGGTAAGAAAATGAATTTTCCTCTAGAGTCTCTATTAGGGAACACAGTCATGCAATCACCTTGATTTGAGCCCAGTGAGACCCATTTCGGTATTACAGTCTCTAGAGCTGTCATATAAAAATTTTTTGTTGTTTTTGGATACTGTTTATGGTAATTTGTTATGGTGACAATAGAAAATATAGGCCCAAAGGGGTTGTTGTTCAGTCGCTCAGTCGTGTCCAACTCTTTCCGACCCCATGGATTGCAGCACGCCAGGCTTCCCTGTCCTTCACCATCTCCCAGAACTTATTCAAACTCATGTCCATGGAGTCGGTGATGCCCTCCAACCATCTCATCCTCTGTCATCCCCTTCTCCTGCTGTCCTCACTCTTTCCCAAAGGGGAGAGCATATCTAGTAATATGAGGTTAATGCAGGGAGGCCACTGTGGCTAGAATGGAGGGAGTAGGAGAAGAAGGTTTTGGAGGGGGTTGGTGGGCCAGGCGTGCAGGCCCCTGCCGCTGTTTACGCAGCAGGCGTTTACCTTTAGTCAAGTGAGGAGCCATTACAGGTTTTTGAGGATGTGATCTTATGCACCTGTTCAGAGGCCCCAGAGCTGTTGAGATTGGTCAGCATAGGGCTGGGGAGACCCATCAGGAGGCAGTAATACAGGTGAGAAGTGATGGGGGCAGGAGGGTAGCAGAGGTGGCAGGAAGTGAGTATGTTTTGGAGATAAAGCCAGCAGGACTCCTACGTTAAATGTCCTACGTTAAAAGATGGTCCTGCCTGAGAGAAAGGACCGTCAAGGATTCCTCCAAGGATTTCTACTGAGCAACTGGAAGAAGAAAGCTGCCATCCATGGAGATGGGGAAGGTTGCCAGGGGAGCAGATTTTCAACGTGGGGCCCGAGACTGGGTGACCTTTGGGACTTATTTTGATTTGATTTATTATATCCATGCAAAGATTTTGAGTAGGTGGTTGGGCAGACAGTTCTAGAGTTTGGAGAAGTCTGATCTGGATATATTGATTTGGGAGTCATTAGCATATGGATGTACTTGTTGTTGTTTAGTCGCTAAGTTGTGTCTGACTCTTGTCACCCCATGGACTGTAGCCTGCAAGGCTCCTCTGCCCATGAGATTTTCCAGGCAAGCATACTGGAGCGGGTTGCCATTCCCTTCTCCAGGGATTTTCCTGACCCAGTAATCAAACCTGCGTCTCCTGCATCAGCAGGCAGATTCATTAGCACTGAGCCACCTGGGAAGCCCCATATAGATGTATAGTGAAGTGAAAGTCGCTCAGTCATGTCCAACCCTTTGAAACTCCATGAACTAAAGTCCATGGAATTCTCCAGGCCAGAATACTGGAGTGGGTAGTCTTTCCCTTCTCCAGGGGATCTTCCCAACCCAGGGATCAAACCCAGGTCTCCCATGTAGATGTATAGGATAGCATCTAAAACTTTGGGACTGAGTGATATCACTGTGGGAACAGGTTGGGAAGAAGAGCAAGAACTGACCCCAGTGAAGAGATTAACTAGAAAAAAACATCGAAGGAAACCAAAATGGGTGGTCATAAGGTAAGAGTAAGTTCAGGAGAGTATGGGATCCTGGAAGCCAAAGGAAAAAGAAAAAGGAAGAGGGTTAGGTTGACTGTATAGAGTAGCTCATAGGGGATAAGAACTGATCAACTACTTTAGCAATGCAGAGCTTATCGGGAGACTTTTTTTTTTTCTCATTTAAACATTTTTTTAAATTCATTCATTTTTAATTGAGGATAATTACTTTATAACATTGTGTTGGTCTCTGCCATACATCGACGTGCCTCAGTCATAGGTATACATATGTCCCTTCCCTCTTGAACCTCCCTCCCACCTCCCACTCCATCCCCGTCCTCTGGGTTTCTGGGAGCACCAGGTTGAGCTCCCTCTGTCATGCAGTAAATTCCACTGACTATCTAATTTACATATGGTAATGTTTATGTTTCACTGCTACTCTCTCAATTCGTCCCACCCTCTTCTTCCCCTGCTGTGTCCACAAGTCTGTTTTCTATCTCTGTGTCTTATTCCTCCCCTACAAATAGGTTCATCAGTACCATTTTTCTAGATTCCATATATATGCGTTAATATACGGTGTTTGTTTTTCTCTGACTTGTTGATAAGAAAAATTTTGTGGCATGGTGGCAATGAAAATCTTGATTGGGTTAGGTTGAAGAGAGAATGGGGAGAAAAAACTTGGAGCCAACAGGAACATACAGTCAGTTTTTGAAGTTTTCTTGCAAATGGGAAGCAAAACAGTTGAGTAGTAGAGTGGGCAGCAAGGACTAGGTAGAAAATGTAGTTTCGCCGAGTGATTGTGATTAAGTGAGTGAGGGCAGGGGAGTCAAGGGTACATGCGAGGAAATGATGATAATATCTGGCTGGGGAGTTGGAGAAGAATAAGGAAGAAGAGGAAGGTACCAAGGGGAGGGAAAATCAAGTGATGAAAATGTAGGACTGGCATTAGTTTAATCTATAAAAATATTGACACCCTATGTTGTACACCTGAAACTAGTATAACATTGTAAATCAACTTTATTTTAATTTAAAAAATGAAAAAAATAATAAAAGTGACTTCAAAGAGGGAAAGCAAGTAGGATTAGCCAAGCTATAGGGATAGTGAAGAAAGATCAGTGGTTGCCAGGGGTTTGGAGTGAGGGAGGAAGTGAGAGTAGAAGCACAGGGGATTTTTAGAGAAGCTATTCCATTATATAGGAACAAGTAGATACATGATATTATATGTCTGTCAAATGCATAGAATGTATAACACAAAAGGTGAACCCTAATGTAAACTATGGATTTAAGTTAATAATAATGCATTAATATTGGTTCATTAATTATAACAAATATATCACAATAATGCATGGTGTTGGTAACAGGGAAAACTAGTGGGGTGTGGGCTGGGCTATGTGTATATAGGAACTTTCTATACTACTGCTCAATTTTTTTCTGTAACTTAATCTGCTAAAACTATCTTTTTAAATGTAGGACTTCATGTAATTCACCGTGGGACTAGTTTGTTTTTAATCATTTTCTTCATCTGCCGCAGAAATAAGACAGTGCCAGGCTTGTATTAGATGATCTACAGTTAAATGCAGTTTTGTCCAATCCGAAGCTGCTTCCTCTAGATGAGAACATGAATAGTCATAGTGTAGAATGTGGGCAAGTAAATAAAATATTTTTAAAAATTTATTTTTGGGTTAGGGAGGGCACACATTTTCTTGGTACCCAAACTGGAAAAACATACTTTTAATATTCCAAGGCAGGAATAGCAAAGAAGGCAGTGAGCCTGGACAAAGAATAAACATCCAAGACTGGTCTCCCTAGCCAAGGGGAAATGCGCTTTAACCCCACCCCCATGGTTTCTCTTTTGGGATCTGTAAGGTATGTGGATCACTACAACTTCGGTGTAAGAAAAAAAAGGACAAACAGGGTCACATGATTATCATACTCAGTAGTCTCTTAGTGAAACCTTACCAAATACTGTGTGTGCACTTCTTTTTTTTGAGAATTTAAAGGTGAGATAGTTTTACTTGCCTGGTGAGGCTGGTTTAAATTTTCTGTAACAATAACTTTAAACACTAAATTCTCGTAAGTTCTTCCTTGGCTTAAAAAAAAAAGGCATGGTTGTAATGACAAATAGACGAAAACTTTATGTAAATAGACCTTTGAAAATGCAGTCTTGAAGTTGACCAAAGTATATTTAAAGGCTTATAGTATCCTGAGTAAAGTTTAACTGGTTAAACAGCTTTCAACACAATTAACTCATTCTTGCATAAAATTGTTAGAAAATATTTTCTTAAGTATTTGGTCATTGATTCAGAAATCATTGTATTTTGAAATTAAATGGAGGACATGAGAAATGAATGAACAGTGACGTCAGATGCATGTGAAGTTATCTCTGCTGCCCACACGGTAGCACAAACTCATCTTTCCATTAATTGCCTTTTGCGGCAGTGAACGTCTGATCTCAGAAATACAGTGATCATACGCACAGAAAGCCAGATAAGCTACTTGGGCCACGTTTTAGAAATAAGAAATCAGGTTTTCATGACTGATGAAAATAGGATCGCTCTTTGAGTGACCAGCTGATAGCTTTTGTATTAAATTCTTTCAATGATTGCCATACATTCTAAAGGAATGCAGCAGTGAGGCCAAAAAAGGAAATTCTTTTACTGGAGAGAATGGTATTCCTTATTTCTTTCTATTAGATTAAAAACCCATTGGGATGAAGGAGGAGACAAGAGATCACCAATGCAATCTTGCTAAAACTGGTCTAGTTTCTAGAGCCCTTTGAAAGGCAACTTGCCCAATTTCCTTTGTAATAAGATATTTCAGGAGATTCTTAATAGTCTGATAACCCTTGTTTATGTCTCATCTAATTTCTTCATGCCAATGTATAGTCCATCTATTCTTGACTGATTTTTGGAGAGGAGAGTAGGTTTGTGTCCATCTCTAAGTGATAATATTGATATACTTGAAGGTTTGTTATTAATCCCCTGTTTACTTTTTCTGGTCCAGTAACCTTTATTCTTTATTGTTTGGGTTGGAAAATTGAAACATTTTTTGTTATTAGTTTTGCCATACAATGACATGATATCGCCATGGGTTTACATATGCTCCCCCTCCAGAACCCCCCTCCCTCTTCCCTCCCTCCTCCCTCCCCCCGGGAAATCTCGATGCACCAGCCCCGAGTATCAACCCTGGGCTGGCGATTGATTACACATATGATAATTAACATGTTTCAATGTCATTCTCCCATATCATCCCACCCTTGCCCTCATCCACAGAGTCCACGAGTCTGTTCTGTACATCTGCATTCCTTTTGCTGTCTCGCATGCTGGGTTCTCGTTACCGTCTTTCTAAATTCCATGTATATGTGTTAGTATACTGTATTGTTGTTTTTCTTTCTGGCTTACTTCACTCTGGATAATGGACTCCAGTTCCGTCCACCTGAGTAGAACTGATTCGAATGAATTTTTTTTTTTAATGCTGAGTAATATTCCATTGTGTATATGTACCACAGCTTTCTTATCCATTCGTCAGTTGATGGGCATCTATGAACCATTTTTATGGCTTATTTCAAGTTGCCTCTCAAAGTTTTCTGGGCCTTTCTATACTTTGGCATTCAAAATTTGACTTATGTCTAGTGTCATGGTAAAAGCCTAGTTGCAGTGTACTGTATATATTTTTAAACAATAGAATGAAATTGTTTAGAATAGTTGTAATTCTGATGGCTTCCAAAGCCCCTCTCTGCAGTAGTGATATTTTTCAATCATGGATTGTTCCTCATCTTTCATTTTTTGTCATCTGTTATGTATATTTATTCCATAAATTACTGAAAGATGCTCAGTACCATTGCTCTGGACAATCACATATAATGCAAACAACTCCCATTTGTAACGTGATATTTAGTGGATTAGCTCCTTATTTCAATATCAGATCTTGGCAGAAAATATGAAAATGAATCCTAGAACGTTATCGCTCATGCATCTTTCCATGCAAGTTGAAAGCAATCATAGAAATGCAAATGCACCCCCTGCCCTTTGTGTCATGCATCTCCTGTCTTTGTCAGTCAACAATTATTGAAAGCATCCTATGTATCAGACAGAGATCTCTATAGGCATTGTCTTTGCCTTTATTAGTTGGCTTCCTGAAGAGCGTACTGGGATGTGTTTTTATAATTTGGGTCATATTCCAGATATAAAAGATCACAATTTAAAAAGAAGCAGCGTGACTCTTTGCAATAAAGGGAAGATTCTCTTTTAAAAGTGATATCTATGAGCTAGTTTCTGTGAGTTAGCCTTATGCTATCATATAAGTTAGCAAAAGGTGTTCTGACGCTGTACCTTACGTTTTCTTTCAAGGTTCCAGCTGTCTTTCAGGCACAGAGTTTATCTTGGTCACATGCAGTGTAACTTATAGGGCTGCAGATTTTAGTATTGTATGTGTGAAAATCTAGTGGAAGCTATGGGTTCTCATTGCAGAAAAGAGACAATGGACTTAAAATTTCAGAGGCTCCTGAATTCCCTGAAACCCTCTTATGGACACCAGGGTAAGACACTATTCATTCAAGGGCCTTACGCTCACCCCATGCTCTCACCGTGTCAGTGGAAAGTAGAGGAAATTTGGTAGTGATCACATTCCCCAATGAGGCTTCAAGAACAAGCGTGGGATATCTGTGATAAGGGGAGAAGTATAGTCTTGCAGAAATAAAGAACATTCCATTTCATCTTCCTTCACCCAGCAAGTGGTAAGATGGCCAAACAAATGAGGACCAGCACTGCGCCCAGGGAAATGTGTTGCACAGTTTGATGTTCTGATTTATTTCTGATCTATTAATAAGTTTTGAACTAGAGGGAGAAGAGTGGCCTTTGAGATTCATACATTGTTTCAACCAGCCCCCTGCTAAGGTAGTACAGAGGAGAACTTGGAGCTAAACCTCAAGTCTTTTGTTCATTGATCAAATATTCACCCGGTGGCCTCAATGTGCCAGCAACTCAGAAAGACCCAGGACCTGGTTGCAGAGAACTCAGCTGTTACCTTGTAATTACTGGGGCAGTGGTGGAGATACCAGAGGGCCTGATTTTCTGCAGCTCATGCTAGAGCTATCCAAGCCCTCAATAAATATTGCTCAGATGATTAGTTTAGTACTTTCCCCCATGAGCTGGTTTTGCTGCAGAATCTGTAACAGCTGGGGTTAATAAAAGAAAAGTTTAGTTTTGAGAGGGGCACAAAGCTACATATACTAATTATAATAAAATATTAAAAATCTACTTAGGGTAACATAGTTACGGACATGAAGCGCATGCTAATGTGAGATTCGTTCGGAGGTAAAGCATTTTCAGAATCAGCTATCTATCCTCAGAGTGGCCAAAACAGCAGTCCAGAGACTGACAAGGAGCATTTCAAATTCAGCAGTCTGCTCTCTTATTGGCCCAGAGATGGCAGTAACACAGGCAGCAGCTGGTACGAGTCTGGGTCTGTTCTGACTACATCATGCTGCCTGAGAGTCTAATTTTGCTTCAAAAATGGTCTAATTTTGTTCACAGTGGAAAAAGTAGTATATTACTTTAGTGTCAACAGACCAGATTGCATCTCCAGTTTGTTTGATGGGAGAACTTGGTTCTGTTCCCAGATATGGCTCTCCTTCATGGATCATTGAATTACACTAAGTGTTTTGAACAAAGTCAATTTCAAAACATACCGCTTTGCTCCCAAACCTTGGAATTTCTCTTCATACCAAAGTTCCAAGAGCTTATGTTTGTAGGAAGAGAATACCCTGCAAATACATTCACTTAAGTCTTCAGATACTTCCTCTCTAAGTAGGTAAACCATAAGAACCCTACTGGAATTAACATTCTAGCGTATTTATGGTGAGGTGTGGATGCACTAATGTTTTGAAACTGATGCAAAGATATGTGTATATTCCACAAGGTAGTGAATAAAAATATTAGGCTATTTTTATTAAAAAAAATCCTAGATTTGGATATTCTATGTTTTGGCTTTTTTTTTTTTCCCTTAAGAATATTTCCAGCTGAGAGCTCGTTGCCTATTTCTAACTCACCTAGTTTTAAACTCTCTGGTCTTAAGTAATGAGCCGTGAAGGAGACCAGGTTAGAGAATGACCAGGGAAGGACTTGCAGCCGGAGCCCCCCTCTGGTTGAGGAGCCCTGTCTCCGTAGCACAAGCTTGTCTGTGCAGCTGCCTGTGGCGATGAGAGACCCAGGATCCCTGCCCCAGGCAGACCGTGTTCCGTTGAAAACCTGACTTTGCTAAAACTGAACTAGGAAAACAGCAGATGATGGACCTTGGTCTCTAATACACACCCCAGGAGTGTGGGGCTGGAGGAGGATGGGGAGGGTGGGTGAGTGGCTCTGTTTATGCTCCGGTGATGGGCTAACCTCTCTCACACTCCTGGGGGTGATCTGCATTCCTGCCCACACTAAGGGATCCTGGCGTTAACTCCGGCGCTAATCAGTTGGCACTAAGAGCGCAGTCTGGCTGGAAGGTACAGTGCACTAGCCGGATTCTCGGGGAGAACCAGCTGGTGTCTCCCATCACTGGCAGTTGATCTCGTGGTGAAGTCTGGGAAGGACAGTAGCAAAGGGGTGATCATTCTGAAAAGAAACCCCGGGGGAAAATTGTAGAGAGAAGAGCATCCCTCTCTCCCTGTCCTACATTTTTCCTCATGTCCCACCCATCTGGTCCCCAGGCTTCTGGCCCTTTGGCTTTTCTCTTTAATTTTTAAGAGTCTAAGAAAATGTAGCACTTAGCTATATTGTGTAATAGGTTTATTTATTTATTTTTTTAATGAACCATTTGCTTCATTTGGTGTCATCCAAAATGAGTGGTTCCTTTTATGTAATACCTGAAGGCAGGATCTTCTTTTTCTGAAATCTATTGACTATTTTTAGCTCCTCCTTGGAATCTCTGGCTGGACAGGGCACAGGAGTGGGGAAAAAGCGTTCAAGTCAGCCCCTCGGATGGTAGAAAGGCTTCGGCGTGTGATAGAAAGCCTACCTCTCCGAGCACACAATGCTGTCTGGGCTGTTTGTGATGACTTCTGTGAATTGACTAAAGGCAGCTACAGAAGTGGGTGAAGCTATCCCTCATGCTGACATTTAATTTACCTAGGAGCACAATAATCTCAGAAAGAATCAAATACTTGAAAATTTTGCTTCAGTGAGCAAAAGCTAAGTGTTTGTACCATATTTAAAAGTGATACTTTGGTTCGGAATTCAAAATAAAAAGGGTGATGGGGTCACTGACTAAAAGCAAAATGGAAGAATGAAATTCTTTTTTTCACACATTCACAATTACAGTATTGGAGAAAATCTGGGATTTTGCATGTTGTAGTACTATTTTGTCAGCTTCAGTTTGACAGAGCAAGGTCAGTGGGGCCAAGAAAAAGGATGCAGTAGTGAAGCTTAAAAAAAGGAACGGTATATTTAGGTGTATTACAGAGCAGCAGCTGGACTTAATAACTAACAATATGTGGGAGGTGGAAGTATGTTAAATCTTGTACAGAAGTTTGATGATCAGAGAAAGGGTGGGTAATATTTCTGGCCAAATCAAAATGACCCTCTATAACTAGCTCCACTTGTGCTAAAATATTATGCTCACATACTGTTTGCAATTTGTGGAAATTTATGATCATTAATATGTTATGTGAGCAATAGTTACTACTGAATGAAAATCAATATGTAGTTCTCTGTTGACAAAGCTTGGGTTTATATTTTATTCACGTTTTTGCTTTCAGGACCTAACATGATGCCTGGCAGCTAGAAAATGTTCAAAATGCTGAATGTATGGATGAAACGGCATACCTGTGGCCTGCCTAGTGCTCTGATTTTTGTTTACAGTACCTGACCAGGTTTAATTGTTTGCTTTAATGAATTAAGTACTTTGGTTTGCTGAAATCTGGCCCTGGGCATCCTATTTCTTTTGCAATGCTTTAATAATCAGGAGACTAGAGATTAATACCTGCTTCAGATCAAGCTTACAAGGTAGTTGTCATGATGAGGCAAGGGAAAGTTTGGGTGAAATTACCAGATACCCAGTAAATCAAAGCAAGGATCATGGATAGTTCTGCCTGTCTTTGCCCACCTTTATGTTTCATGACCACATGATCAATCAGGATCATGTTCCCAACTGATATGAGAAGGCTTTCCAGCCACCCTCCATCACACACCCTGTACCCCTGCTCTGGGAAGTCTTTCTTTAGATCCCTGGATCTTTGGAGGTGGTTTGTGATGGCACACCAGATTGTCTCATGTTGCCACATAGTCTCTCTTTCCACTCTCCCAAAGGTAGAGAACTAGATTTCTTCCAACAGACTAGGATATTTCTGATGTAGCCAAGGCAGTCTAAGATACAAATGGAAAGTTTGACAACAAATCAGAACAAATAGCTCCTTGTGTGTGAGATGTGTAAAATTCAGTCATGCCTTCTTGACTCAGTTCATTCAATTTTTGGCTAAAAATTCCACCTAAGGCATAGGCATCTAATAGAAAAAAAAAATCTGAAACTGGGCTAGACACAGAGTTTCAAGGGGTTCTTAGCTCTAATCTACTAAAGCAATGTTATAAAGAGAGTAAGAACAAAGACTTTGGAGTCAGACAAACCAAAGTTGGTCCTCAGCTCTGACACTGCATAGCTGTGTGATGCTGGAAATTAATCTCTTTACATTTCAGTTTTCTCATGTGTCAAGTCAGAATAATACCAACTTAATAGCCCTGTTGTTAAGGAGTAAATGAGGTGATGCTTAGCAGAGTATCTGGAAAATGATCATTAATAAAAACTGTACATCCTCATCACCTCTATTATTGTTTCACCATGGCATAGACCTATGAAAATTCCCAACATTACCCTAGTAGGCTTAGTTTGTAGAATGCAAGTTTCCTGGACATGGAGAAACATAAGGGCTGCCTGGGATGGAAAGATCACCTTGATGGCACAGTTAGCATCACATCAGAAGATACTTGCTGGGCAGAACATCCTATGGGTCTATGGATGTAGAGGCACTTAATGGCCGCTCTGATATGGTTATTTTCCCGGAATTTTGATGTCTGATTTATAGTATGATGGACATGAACTTCTCCAAGAGCAAAACTTCTCTAGTTTGGGCACCATCCTTAAATTAAAGCAAAGGGGTAATCATGAAAGCAGTTTGTAAAATGGCCAGCCCATTTTAAGAACTAAAAATTTATAAGCGTAACTTGACTCCATCAACTGTTTGTTGTGTCCAGACCAATTTTTAGTTACAGAAATCTGTGGACAATGATAATAATTTCTTAAAGACTAGAGAGAGGGGAAAAAAACTTTCAAGAAGGCCTTGTAAATAAGGAAACCTTAAAAATGAAAATGTTCTGAAAGTATTTTAATTCAATGTCTTTTATGCAAACGCCACTAATTAATCTCACACAAACATGGATATTTTTGTAAAGCATAAGCCCAAGTGCCATTTTATGACCATGTAATTTACAAGTCCTCAAATTACATTAAAATCTCCACACACAGTGTTTACAGTTTAATTACATGGTTATTTACCATTCCCAATCAAGTGTTATTCATTCAGTACCTCTTTGCCTGATCTTACCTAAAAAAGAAAACACTTTTTGCTGGATTTGAGTGGTAAACATTCAAACATGCCAATGCTTCAAGGCAACAAAAATATGATTTGGAGTCAACAAACTCCACTGACAGAGATTTCAGAGAACTTTGAAAGGAAGAGAGAATAGAGAGAGATCAACATTTTAGTAAAACAGTATGTCTTTGGATTTCTTTGATTATTTCAATTCTTCTGAAAAAAAGAAACCTATCACTGTTCACGTTACGCTATATGCAATCCATATTTTGTATTACAAAGTGATAAATTTCTTCAGTCAAGAAATGCTTATCACATACCATTGATGTTCAAAATGCTGTGATAAGAATAAGTGTAAAATAAGACATGGCCCCTTGATGAACTCAGATTGGATACCCACTAAGTGTGTTATAAATATTTGGGCACACAGACTATATTTACCTCTAGTCTTCTCTTTGTCATTTAACAATACCATCCTGAAATTAGGGAGTCTTAGTACCAGCATAGAATATATGTTTTTTTGTGGGCAATTGCATAACCTTTCTGACCCTTAAGTCTTTTCATCTGTAAAATACAGAAGTGGGGAATATAAAAATAATGCCAGTTTTTGCCTCCATCCATTATAAAGATGAAGTAAGACCAATAGCAGTTGAGGCTTACTTCTTCACCATCTGCCTCTGCAGCTGATTCCCCAAGCCCATTTGAACTGAAGGTTTATTTCCCTCCCTGTGTTGCCCAGCTCATGACGCCTCACACCTCTGGCATGGTATTAGACAGTTACATCAGGGAACAGTTATAGCATGTGAATTAACTATGGTGACCCTTAATTCCGAAGACATAATTCTGAGTTCTGGGGGGAACTCAAATTTCAACATATGTGGTCCTCATTGGAAGTCCTTGGGCCACTGGCCTCAGAGTTAGCAGACTTTCTAAAATATCTTCCTTCGTAATCCCACTCCAGACTTAATGAATCAAAATCTTTAGCAGTGGAACCTAACTAAGCATATGCCTCTTAGTAAGTTTCTCTGATAATTTTAAGCACACTAGAACCCAAGAAGCACTGTTGTATTTAATGGGATTGTTTGCAAATATTCCAATTTTCTTCTTCCAGGCACACAGTAGAATCACACTTTTCTGCCCACCTGGAATTAGGTGGGCATATCTCACTTGTTTTGGCCATTGAACTATGAATTAACCTGACAAGAATGAATCAAAGTGACATATAAGGCATGTGACATTAAATGGAAATAATATATTTGGAATGACTTTATAGTTCTCATAATTTTAAAATTTTATTTTCATTCTCACATGTTCGAAAACATGATTTCCAGAATATGATTTAATGGTGGTGGCCGAAAGCACTAATAAATATCAGATTACAAATTAATCTCCTCCAATCATTATGACATAATTTTTTATGAAAATAATTAGATGGCAAGGTTATTAACAAGCCCTCTTTTCTTTATATTTCAAATATAATAGAGGATACAAAAACATTAATAGAAACAGATTTTATACGATGCTTCCAATTGAACACACTAATTTAAACTGAGCCCATACTTAGCAAATAGAAAGTGGAAATATTTGTATGAGAGGAAATGTTTCATTTAATAAATTTAGCATCTACCATGTATTATTCTGTTGAATACATTTCCATTTTATCATATTTAACAATAGTCCTAGAGACATTGCTTTTTATATCTTGAATGTGAACAAACAAACTGGTTGAATCCTTTTCCAAAGTTTACCAAATTAGAAACTGAGATTCAAATTGACAGTTGCCATTTGCCCAGCCTAACTTCCTATTGCATCATGTCAACTCTGGAAAAAGTCAGTCTTTCCACATGTTGATTTATCCAATTTCCTTATTAATTGTTGAATCTTTATGGATGTTAATGAAATTTAACTTTTTTCAATACTGAATCACAAAATGCTGTAGACTATGCAAAGCATGCATGTAATGTATATCTGTACATCAAAATGCATTTTCATGGCACGGGTAAATGGTAATTAAACTCTTCATTAACAGTTTTGTAATCCATTGCCTCTCTTTGTCTGCAATAAGACGTAAGTGAAATGTCACCAACTAAACTAAGGTGATCACCTTGTGGAAATTGTTGGTCTTAAGATGTAGACATTTAAATGAGTTTCAGTCTGAGGAACACATTAAACATATGATACATCACTACCATCCAACAATTATTCAAATGAAATGTGAAATACAGAATTATTTTTAATATTAAGTCTTTGAAGATGTTTTGGGAAGTTACACATAGACGACTATAAGCCCATTTTGTGAAAGGAATTTTGATACTTGAGACAAGGATGTAGTTACAGTCTACTTTATCTCTGCTACTTTATATTTGATTCTTAATTGGAGAAACAAAGCATAAAGTAAGAGGATAGAATTCAGTGTCTGGGGAAAAAAAAGCTGGGGAAAGATTAAAATAGGCATAGTCTTCACAGTTTTTGTGGAATATCTAACTGAGGATTTTATTTGGGCTCTGGATGTGGAATAGTTCACACTAATTGGGGTGTTAGTTGATAGTCTTCTAAATGATACACACACTATAGAGTATGTAAGCACAAAAAACGCATACATGACAGCTTAAGCACAAAATATTAATAAGTATTAATATTTTGTGTATGTGTGTATGGTCAGTTGCTCAGTCATGTCCAACTCTTTTTGACCTCAGAGACTGTAGCCTGCCAGGCTCCTCTGTTCGTGGGATTCTCCAGGCAAGAATACTGGAGTGGGTAGCTTTTTCCTTCTCCAGAGGATCTTCTGAACCTAGGTCTCCTGCATTGCAGGTGGATTCTTTACTGTCTGAGCCACCAGAGAAGCCCAAATATTAATATTAACCAACCAAGAATCAGTAATAGCAAAACATTTTTAATAGTGTAATCTGAGCAATTTTTCTTCTACTAAGCACATGATATCAAGTTGAATTTGTGGAAGCTATTATACAGCTTGATTTTAACACCTTTTATTAGGAGCAGTTAGGATTTTATTCTAGTAAAGTGAAATTAGGCTTTTCAGAGCTGGAATACCATAGAGATGATCTTTTCCGACTCTCTGATTTCACAAGTGAGGAAACATATTCAGGAGATTAAATGATTTGTCTAATGTCACTTAGCGAATAAGTGGAAGAGACAGGGCTTGAATGATCTTTCCTGGAGAGCACCTTTTCAAGTCCACATTTGTAATTAAAAGGGTAAATAAAAGTAACAAAATAACTTTTGTCAAAAGCAACTTAAAAAGTCAAATTAATTACATAAAGGTATTTTTCAAAGTTGATTAAATCTATATTGTAGGTGGTATAGGTATATCCCCAAAGAACTTACTGGATGTTAAGTGGTCAACTTTACACCTATTTTATTAATTACTGAGTATCACTCTAGGGGTATTGCACCATTACAGCTGAAAAAATAAAATTTAATACAAGCTATGCCTTTACCAAGATTATACTGTAAGTGAAATACTTAGAGTTTGAACTGGGGTTCTTCTGATTCTAGAACAGACATCCTTTCTGCCTTGCTACACACTCTCTCACCAAGATTGTTGAAAAGGACAAGAACCTTATAACACAAATCTGATTAACAAAGAGATAATACAACAAATGCATTTAAACAAACCCACAGAAAAAACTAGAGAGAAAAAGTGAGGAAAGAGTTGAGTAAACATTGAGATTGGGAAGAGGTTGGAAGGGCACAGGGAGAGCAATCTAAATAACAGACAATAGGCTTTGTCTTTATGATCAAGTATTTCATCAGCATGTAAGTATCATTCCCTTCAAGGATCTCAATACTATGCAAAATGGAGAATATTACAATTAACTTATGAGTTATTGTTAAAACCCCAAGGAAGAATTACAATTAACTTGAGTCAATTAGATTTCTCAAGGATTCCTGACTTTAGCTCTGGCTAACAGGAATCTTAATGAGACAATTAATATTAGCTAATATCAGCTTGATTAACGTAAAGGGTTTGTATAATTATATAGAAGAGTGTGTATATAGAAGTATATGTGTGTGTTGTATGTTCTACATTTATTCATAGCATTTGAAATTGAGCCTCAGAATATTTTGGAAGCAAAAAAATTGTGTATGAGAATTTTCACTTCACAGATAAAAATATATATGTCTCAGTTTTGAATATTATTCTTGGGAACAGAGACAAGGTAAACAACATCAGCTGTAGGCATGAACTAGACTACTGAAATTTTTATACAGTTAAAGGAAAAGGTTTGAAAATTTTCTGAACGCCAACCATTTATTGGGCTTCCCTGGTGGCTCAATTGCTAAAGAATTTGTCTGCTAATGGAGACATGGGTTCAATCCCTAGGTTGGGAAGATCCCCTGGAGAAGGAAATGGCAACCCACTCCAGTATTGTTGCCTGGGAAATCCCATGGACGGAGGAGGGTCGCAAGAGTGGGACACTAGTTAGCGAGCGACTAAACTGCCACCATCAACCATATTTCACTCATTTTCAGTAAATTATCCCCTTACTCTTCACAATCTTGGAGGAAGCCATTAGGAAACTGAAGGTCAACAAGTAATGGGCGGAGAATGCTCTGGGCTGCCATGCAAGGCTGTGCCTTTCGCATACTGCACACCCACATCTGGTAGCGTGTAGGGGCAAATCGGGACCGACGCACATCTTGTGTTCTGTTTGTCCTGTAGGGCTACGGTCCATGGGGTCGCGAAGATACGACTGAGAGACTAACACTTGCCCAGTGGTGCACCCTACCGAAGGATTCTGTCATTCCAGACAGAGGGGGTGCCTTCCTCTAATTTTTCCAGAGACCGCAAGCCTCACCGAATTGCAGAATTAAAATTTGAGTCTGTGTATGTCTGGGAAGAGACCAACCTCTTCCTGCTGTGTCCGGAAGCCTCTCCCACACTAGAAAGAAGCAATCAGAATAAGTTATGAGTAGCTGGTACCCATCTCATAATAAGAGGGCTAGATAGTCTGAGTCTGAAAAGTTAGGATAGGGAGGAGAAGAGACAATGGAAGTCTCCTGTTGACTTTTCTCTTTCAGAGAAAACATTATCTGACCTTGAGATTTGCGTATGCATAGAGGGGGAAGAAAATAAATCTAGTTTTGATTGGGTAGTTTCATTTATATGATTTTCTAAAGTATTAGAGTCACTATATACTAGATCACTCTTTGTGCACATAAACCTATGACAAGAGGATTAGCACCATGCCTGGCATATAGTAGGCACTCAATTGACATTATTCCCCAGTTGTACTAAATGAGTTCTGAGGTTTTCATCAGTATGAGAAGTGTTTGAGGGTGGTCATATCAACAGACTCATTACCATTGATGTTAGAAATTTCAGTGACTGAAATTTAAGGCACTATGAGTGCCATTTTGACCACACAAGGAAACAAAACCTAGGAAAAGGACCAGTGACCCCATCTTTCTCATCCCTGCCTCCTTGGCTTTTTCTGTCTCCTGCCATGGTCACCAAACTCCTTATGGGGTAAAACACATGGATAATCTACTCTGTCTTTAGCACTTTGCCAGTAACCAGTGCTCTGTTCATAGTAGATGCTTATTTTGAATGCTGTTGAAGAAATTATTACTTCTTTTTCTTCCCTCTCCTGATACTCATGATCATAAAGTTCCCTTGTAAGCATTCAGGTTCTTTACTCTGTTAGAAAAAAAGTGGAAAGGAGCTACAAAGAAAGCCTATTTGGATATAAAGTGTTAAAGGGAAGGAGGAAGCAAACTATGGTTCTGTTTTTTCCATAACCCAGAAATGTCAAGAACTCAGAGAAGAGAGGTATTAGCAAGAGCTGAGGGTGCTAGAAGTCAAAGTAAACCATTAAAGTAGAGATTATGAGGACAACTTGTGCAAGAAGAAAAAGCATTGTGAGGGGGTGGTAGGGCTCAGATGAGTGTTCAAGGAAGGGCAGTAAGAAGCTATTGACCTGGAGTAGAAAATCCTCATTACAGGTGCTGAGGAAAAGCTAGAACTTGAAAGCCAAGGCAGCCTGAAACTTGACCTTCAGTTATAGTGAGTGGAGTGGAGTAGGACTAGGTTGGGCTACAGGAAGAGTTGAGAGTGTACAGTTTTATTTTTTTAACCTTTATAGCAGTTGTATACAGACAACAACATGATTTACTTAATGGTATTTATTCCACCCAGATTAAGTATTTATATTTTGACAATGGATTTTTAGGAGATGGTGCCTTATTCTAAAGCCAGGATGGATGAACCAGAGGAGGAAGAGAGCTTTTTGCTGCCCTTAAAATCACACCTCAGAAGGGAAAAATCTGCCTGAAAATAACCTGCTGTAAATTTTATTAACTAGAATTACGGTGTTGGCCCACCTTATCAGAGGTAGATGGCATATTGGTAGTTCCATCATGAATAATGGCAGCCGTTAAAAAGCCACAGAAGACTCTTCAGTTCAAAACTCTCACTCCAGGCATCCTAGTCTTTGACTTTCTGCTCTTCAGTTCACCCAAAGCTGAAACGGATTTCACTTTTGTAAACTGACTTAAAGATAAGATGAATATAAACAAATCTGGGTTCTGAGCAGAAGTCAGTATCAGATAATGCTAGTCTGCTGGCCCACTAGAAGACTACATTGATTTAAGTCAGATAGAATAAATGAGTACTAGCTTGAATGGGTGGTAACCTAGGTTCTAATCCTGCCTGTGTCATAGATCCATCATGTGGCCTCTCTGTAGGGCTGGCAATGGGGATTCGAGCTGTCTGAGTCCAGTTCACCTAACGTAATAGACCTTTCAGTTCTGTCATCTCAGGGAAGCTAATTCAACTCTCAGACTTGTTCTGTGGTGTAATGCGTTTCCTTTATAACATCAATGACAGAGTCGAAATCCCAGTACGGTGTTAGAAGAACTACAGACACAAAGCTTTGCCATTAGGCATCAGTTCTTTATAACTTTTCTCTAGGGTCCCCAAAAGTGTGTTGCAGCAGATATGTGTTCTACAAATATCGTGATGGCCGGCTTGGGATACAGTGTCTCTTTGTCTTGTATTTCCCTTTCAGAAAGGGAAGACAGCACAAGCTTGAAGTTTTGTTAGACACAATGATACCTTACAGCCTTGAGCTGTGTATCTCTCAGTGGATGAATAGAAAATATTAACCTTTGGAATTAAGGCAGTTTTAGGAACTGAAAATCTTCTATAGACTAGACCTGTTCATTGTCCGGTGACAGTGTTTTGTGGGTGGAGAAGACCGGGTTCTTTTAGGACCTTAGTCAGAAAGAACCTCTGAATAAGCCTGGGGCTTAATAACAGAAAACTAAATTTTTGTCCAGGTTTTGCCATTGTCTCTGACACCCTGAACCCGTCTTCTTTGTCTGAGTTGTTTCACTTTAAAATCAAAGGATGGTTTGAAACACTGGGCTAGACGATCCAGTATTAATACTTTCTGTTTTAGTACAGGTACCGTTTTGGGGTGGGCAAAGAAATAGACCCTAAAAAAGAAATTTTAAAAGAATTGTGGTTGCTTTTAAAATGGGGTTCATTATCAACTTGCATGCCACCTGTTGTCTCTGGACAACCCTCCCCCAAATTTCTCAATATAAAAATCACTATTGTTCTTATATAATGTGAAGTAGCTCTCTATAGGATAAGTACCAGTAAATTCCCTTGAATGTCATGGCCTAAGTGCTCTGAACAGATCGGAGGTGGTCTGTGTTGTTAGAAAGTTGTTATCCTATTTGCCCGTGCTATCCAGCCCTCCTTCAAAGGTTTTTAAAGTGGACTGGAGCATATATGTACCTTCCTTTCCTCAATGCAGCTCTTAGATGAAACCCCTTGAGTACTTTCCAGCTACTCACCTGTATGGCCGTTTAACCCATTAAGGGAACCTCTGTTACAGAGGGGTTTGTGCGAATCACACTGTTTCTTTCTTAAGGCTCGGTTGTCTTTTTACAGCACATTCCAGTATGTCTGGCTCTATTGGCAACAGAGAAAATAGCGGGTTGGGGTTTGTATTCTTCCCGGAGGAAAGACAGATGGCTGTGTTCTTTGTCTAGGTGGTTTGGTTCTTATTGTTCTTTTCCAACCTATTATTTTATCGACTGCTTTACTGCAATTAGCTGGTCTACAGGTTTTACTTTCCAGCAGAACTAACTTAATGCCCTTCCCGTCTTTTGTGAGTACATTGCTTACCTCTCGAGAAACACCTGACCTTATTAATGATGGCTTAGATTCCACAATAGTTTTAAGATACAAGGGAAGCGGCAACAGTATTCTCCGGAAACACAGCCCTAACCATGTGGCTTTTAAGGCTGGTTTTCCAGTCTTCTGCTTTGGTGGAGCGTGTGTGAAAGTTAACCAGACAGGAATGATTGCCAAAGGGTGCCTGCACAGAGTCCGGTGTGAAGCAGGGCCTGCAAATGATTGAACAGATGCAGCAGGTGTAAACATGTTCCCCTGTCTTGGATCCTGGCTTTTACATCCTCCTCAAAGACTCTCTGTACTGCAGAAAAGGGTTATTGGTACAGATGGTAAACTGCTGAAATGCCCAGAAGGTTCGAGCTCATCTGCGCTTTTAAAGACAGGGAGGAGTGTGCATGATCTGACTCACAGGTGTTTGGAAGGCTCCAAATTACCTTCAGGTTTTTCAGTTTCACTTTGCTTGAACAGATGTCTTGGGTTATATGTTGGAAGTCTCCACTCCTTATGGTGTCCAAGTGTTTAAAACTGGCAAGTGTGTCCCAGGAGCAAGGGGGTGGAGTCGAACTGTTGGCACACGAACCCCTCCAGTGCTTGCCGATCGACGCTCTGAGCCTCCCTCGTCTCTGGGCTGCTGCTACTGATTATTCTCTCTGGTCACTGGCTCCTTACTTTCCTGCTTCGCAGAGTCCTTCTTGGACAGTGTTTCTGGCTCACGCACTTCATTACTGCTGAACCCTAAAGTCCCTTGTTCCTGTTTCTGTCTTCCTCAGCCTGTGGCAGCAACAGGTGCAAACAGGTGATGATCACACGCTCCAGGTGTTCTGCTAGAGCAGTTTCTGTGAAGTGGGCACCGGAGATAGCCTTCTGTTGCAGCCAGGGACTGGCACAAAAATCCATCAGCTTCCTTTCTCACAGCAGTCAACTATAATCCTCTACGAAAAAGGCAAAGCAAAACTAAATTAGACTAATGTTAGTGCCCTCTTCCTACTTTGAATAAAAAAATAACATTTTCCCAGAAGAGTATTTCCTGCAAGGTATTCCATGGGAATTTTAGTAGGTAATATTTGAGAAAATCCCATGCTGACAAGAAGTTTGAGAAGCTCCGTGTTTATACGAATGTAAACATTTTGTTAAACTTTGGAATTTTATTTGGGGCATTTAAATGTGCTAACTTATAAGTCAAGATCTTTATAAAGATATTATGCAGGATTTCCCATTATTTATTTAACCAAGAAATAGTTTTTGTGTGTGGAGTATGTCACAAGACAAGGGCTCCTTGGAATAGGTTTCTGGAAATGTTTGCTTAGGCACAACAACAAAGCCCAAGAGACCCACATCTAGCAGAAGTCTGCCCTGGGGAAGTTCAGCACACAATTAATGGTGTGGTGATTTGTTTTTTCTGTGTTTTTTTTTTTTTCCTCCTGTATTTAAATCTGGACCAAGGGAAATGACTTCAGGGAGTTTTGCAGATTGTCATGGACAGGTTGGCTATCTCCCCACCATCTCTTTCTCCCCCATACTATTGTAGTCATGGCCATTGAGAGGGACCGTCCCCACTCTTAGCACCTTTTATGGACTGAATTCTACCACTGTCAAACCAACGTGTGGAAGCCCTAGCCCCCAATTAGAACAGTTTTGGGAGATAGGACCTTTAATGAAGTTAAATGAGATCATATACAATCTAATACAATTGTCCAATGTCATACGAGGACACAGCAAGAAGGCAGCCACCTGAAAGCCAGGGAGAGAGGCCTAAGGAGAAACCAGACCTGCCAACACCCAGGTCCTGGACTTCCAGCCTCTATAACTGTGAAAGCATAAGTCTTAGTCATTTAAGCCACTCTGTCTCTGGTGTTTTGTTGGAGCCCTAGAAAACTAGTCCTACATCCACTGGGCCCTGTACCAGGGTCTCAGGGCGGTCCATCCTGTTCCCTGCCACAACAGGTCTTCAGAGAACCCTGACCTTAGCTAGTCAGTCCTATATTTCCCTGCACACAGCGGTTAGTTCAGGAGTACTCCCATGAGTATTCTGCTCAGAACTTTGTTTGAAGGTGTGGAAAATGCCCCCTTTGTTCCTGATGCATGTGACAGCTAAGGAAACATGCATTGCTGGGGGGCAGTCCTCTCATGAAGGCAGTCAGAGGATGACAGACAGAAAAGGCAGACAAGAAAACAGAAGTGAGATGCATTTGGATCCCTGGTCAATCCGGAACTTAAGACTGAGCTTTTCAATTATGTGAGCTAGTGACTCTCCAAATGGTTGAAGCCACATTGTACTGTTTGCTTCTATTTGGAAGGAGAACCATCCCAACTAATTCATGGGTTACATAGGGGCCATAGTGGATCAAGCTTCAGCCCCAACCCAAAGTCTCCAGGGTAGGTTTTAGTGTCCAGATTATTGTGTGTCTGACTTGTCATCTCTGAGTTTTTGAGCACTGATTTCAGTTTACGTTTCACTGTTCTGCTCTATGGCCTTCAATATCAGAGTATGTGCCCAATTTGTGACTCTCTGAGGTCTTTTAATTAGCTATATTTCTTAATCCTCTGTAAGTGATTAAATGATAGGCTTCAATGCATAATCCTTTCCATGGGTAAGGGACTCTTTAAAACAGACATGCCTTCAGAGTCCAAAGGAATTTCTTCTTTGAAAATATAAGACCATCTGACAATCTAATAGTGGATGTATTTTGGGGATAGGACTTAGGTCTTCTAAGCATCAGCCAGCTATGGATATTATAAAATCTGGCTATGGAAACAGAAGATGAGGAAGTATGTCCTCTTAGGCTGTAGGAATTAAGGGCATTTTCAAGACATTCAACAAAATGAATTCTCCAGATTTTGAGACCTGATGCTAAAAACATGCGTCTCTTTGGCTAAATTCCTGATTTCCTGTGGGTAAAGCTGACAAACTAGGTCCATCCACATTGACCCTTCTTTCTTTCATACCCTGAACTACTGTAAGCTTCCCTGAGCTTAAAGGCAGATGTAAGGCCACTGCTGGTGGTCAATTGAGTCAACTTCTTATAGGCGTGGTATGCTAGCTGGACAACGCCTTGTGCACTGGCAGGCTCTGAAGGCTGCAACGATGACTCAGTGACTTGCTTAGTTTTTTGGAATTGAGCACTTATTCATTTCCTGAACCTAGATTTTGTCAACCATAATTAATGATCCTGACTCAGACTTTGCCCCCAGGTATAATTCAAGGGCCAGCAATCAAAAATTCAATCAACAATTATTCATTGACTATTTGCAATCTTCTGGATACTGAGGTGTATAAAACAGATAAAAGCCCCTGCATTCATAGGGTTTGGGACTCTGTGTGTGTCTATATGTGCTCGCACAAATGCACACAACCCCAGGCACATACAAATAAGAGAAACATGCAATTAAAGAGTATAGTATGTGAGATGATTATAGACTGTGGTCATTTTGTACTGTGTCCAGTTGGTTAAGCTGGAACCACGGTTCTCCTCATTCCATCCCTTGTATAGCTTCCAGTTAAAGTTAGCCAAAAATGGAATTTGCTCAAGATGGGGAAGCTGGAAGTGAAGCAGTAGCCATACTGTCCAAAGAACATCATGGTTAGATGCCAGGGGAGACAGACTCAGAGGAGCCAGAGCATTCAGCCTCTCTCTGCTCTCCTCCTGATCTGTCTCCAGCTCTTCTTGCTGATTGTCTCTTCTACTGATCTCCTGCAACCCCGGGCGGACCTGCAGAGCAGAGCCTCCCAGTGGCTTCTCCACAGGTCCTCCCATGCTATTCTGCTTCATCGGGACGTACTTCATAGGACTTTGATTTCCCTCTTCCCTTTGCAGACCTTTATTTCCCTAGCGTCTCTCCTAATTGTGTCAGGCCTGATTTCTGTAACACACCCATGTTCCATACTCCTGAGTGCTTCTGCTTCCTTAACTGAATCTCAGTGGAAAAAAATAAAGCAGGTAAGGGGCAGATAGAGTGCTCGTGGGGAGTGAGCTGCAATTTTAAGTAATATAATCAGGGAAGTCCTCACCAAGAAAGAGATACTGGAGCATAGAACTGAGGAGAGAAAGAAGATAATTGTAAAATTTTGCTAAATCACTTGAAGACCATTCAAAGGATAATCAGAATAATGAAA
The DNA here is from genome assembly GCA_007570785.1 of Antilocapra americana. Lineage (NCBI taxonomy): Eukaryota > Metazoa > Chordata > Mammalia > Artiodactyla > Antilocapridae > Antilocapra > Antilocapra americana. The sequence continues at coordinate 8,697,497 of ML664180.1, read as the reverse complement.
GATTTGGCCCAGAAACACCTACAACTAAACATCTTATAATATGGCATAAATATAGTAATCACAGAAATCCTCTATTATTTTCTTTACAGGCTCCTTTTGAGGTTGTATTTTCTTAAACCTTATGGCAACTTGCTGAGGCGGAATCAAGGCCAGAATTGTTCTTTGAGCTTTTAGAAGGAAAATAGCTCTGTAGGTATGAAACCATAAGAATAAAGTACCCTTGTTAAGTCACATTGCTCCACTGACTACTGGAGCTCAGCCACCTCTTTTTCCAAAGCACTCCTCCAGCAGTATCTTGTGTTTGCAAGGACAACAATGACAAGCAAATGTGAAGAGTGTAGGGAAGTCAGGGGAGGTGGCCCTGGAGAAAGAGAAGATGACATAGGAAAGTTTCTCCTTTGGGATTCGCTGAGATAAACTTGGCTTCAGAGCACTGGCGCAGGGTCTGCCCCCAGCTGGTGTTCTAGAGAAAGATGCAACTGCCTAACCAAATTCTGTGCAGAAAGAAGACCCTTTGCTTCTGCTTTTTCCTGTCTCCAGCATCAGGGGGTTGGTTTCCTGGCAACGGGCCACCTGCTTTCCCTCCGCGGAGCCTGGCTGCCCCTAGGGGGAGCCCTTCGTCTGTCAGCCTCCAAGGAGCAGCGTGTTTGCACTCCCTCCTCTTGGGACAGCAGGCTGGCTCTCTTGCAAAGCACAATTAGAACATCTGCCAGAAAAAGACTGTTTAGAGGCCTGTATGCATTTAATAAATTGGTGTTGTGGGCTTCCTGTGCCAAGGCCTCGCTGACTGCCCATGGACAATCGTGGACTTTCTTTTGACTCTAAGATTTAAATAGAAGGTGGATGTCTGTAAACAATTTTCTTTAGATCATAGTAAATCAAACACTTACCTATCTGATAATCATAAGAGAGCTGCCAAAATTCTGTTTTGCAGTGAAAATGTTTGTTTCCTTCTTAGTTGAAATTAAAAAAAAAAGCCTTTCTTATAAGAAATGGATGTGTAAAAGTTGTATACATTCTAATACTCTAAGGTAAATGATATTTTGGATACATATTTTCCTACCTTCCAAGTTCTTTTGTGGAAGCGACAGGCACAAGTCAGCATAGTTAGATGGGGACCAAGAGTTGCCATTTGAAAAGGTTAAACACTGACCATGGCATTTTGTGCATATGGGAGGCGAAGTGATGAAGGAGAATGTGTCCCCATTTGAGGGGTATGACCTAGCCCGACATTTCCCTGATTCTTGTACTATACTCTTTTGACAGTTAGCATCAGTTTAGAAGCGAGCTCTCCCCACACACCTGTGGCTGTAGCTTAAGTCAGAAGGGAAGGCCTGAGGGTTGGAATAGGAAAGCACCTAATCTTCCCCCACGTGAACTCCTTCAGTGATTCACCAGCTATTGACAATGGTCCCCATTGACTACAGCGTTTGGAAAGGAAGGAAGGAATGAACCAGTGTACCTGGTACGAAGCCAAGTTCATGGCAAAGTTCAGTGATAGGAAGACTCTTCTTACTTTGATCTCTTCCTTCCTTTTTTGGTATAATTTTTCACTTTCATTTTTTCTTCTTAACGTTCCAGAGGAGCTTCTAGTTGAGGCCAAGACAGTGTCAACTATTTCATAGATGTCACTTTTTAAATTAAGGGAAACAAACGTGGGAACAAAAGCCAAGAGTCTAGTATTTGTATTTTCAAACATTCAGTTTCACAAAAGCCAGTGGGAAGACCCAGGCGTGAACATCCCATAAATGTTTCTTATCTGACAACACTGCTCAGATATGTTGATTTTCCCTAATATCAAGTGCCAGCCTGTTCTAGGAAAATCTCCAATATTATCCATTGGTTTCAGAAGTCTCACTGTGCATACCAATGTTCCAATTTGCCTTTTCACAGAGTGAAAGTCTATAACCTTCCCACCTATGATTAATACACATAACCTGATCTGTAATCTGATACAGTTCAAATAACGGAGTAGGCATCCACTTTTTTTTTTTTTTTTTTTTTTTAGTATCTCTTAAGTGCTGGCATGTTCTGCTTCTGCAGTAATTACTTGCATGTGGGAAATGAAATAGTTCATTTGCCTCCACTGTGTTACCATCAGGATCCCGTTGGAACACCTCTTTACCAACCAACCAAGGGCTATGGAAGCAAAGTGAGGGCAAATCAGGAGAGAAGGACATAATGATGGTGTTTTCCTATCTTTTATTTCTTTTTAAAAATAAAGATTTTATCTGAAGTGGAAAGCTGACGTAAGTTTGGAGTTTTCAAGTCTTGCCTTATGACTGAATAGCTTGAATTCCATTTGGCATATTATGAGGTCTTTCCTACTCATCTCATTGAGAATCAACTTTAAGGAAGCAATAAATAGTCACTTCTTCCTGATAAGGTAACTGCTCTAGCTAGTCAGATTTTATTTTTGTGTTAGTTTTATGTCAAAAGTGTACTTAGAGTAAAAATGCCTTGCCAGCATTTACTTGTAAAAATAAATTGTTCTCATCATTTAGAAATGTGACAGCATTATAAAATATTAATTCTGAAGGCAAAGCAAATTAGCTTTACACTTGCCCCACCTTTCCCTAGTTTTTCTTTTAATGCCTGCAATGTTTACAAGCCTTGAATATGAGAAGCTTTTTTTTCCATTCTCATAATTATTCATGAAATTCAATTAACTTGTCATCAGATGAACAATTATGTTATCCTGGTCTTTTTGGCCCCCAACAGCTAGACTTCCTTTGAGTTATCTGAGTCAAAGTTTTACCTGATTTTCTTCTTAATTATAATTTTTTTTCATGAAAAAAATATGATATTGGAGTATATTAAACTATAAACTCAGCAAAACTATTTATAGCAATACTCAATATAAACACGCAGGTATACTTAGTTCCCTAACCTAATCCTTGCTTCCCACAGAGATTTTGCAAAAAAAAAAAGCATGCTTAATCTTTCTATCTCTGATTAAAACAAAAACAAAAGTTGCAGACAAACAAACAACAAAAAGCTTCCGGGGCTTGTGTATAGCTCCAACAACGCTTTCAGGCGTTTTTAAGATAATGTGTCTCTTCAGTCTTTTAGCACTTTTGCAGGAAAGATATACCTGTCTTCTGTTCATCTCTTAAAGGATTAAAAAGCTGATTGCTGTCTGTGTTACCCAGATCTTCCCCTTGGTCTCCTACACACACAAAAAAAAACCTTAGAAGGAATAAATAAAAGTATAGAAAACAATAAAGGATGAGGGTAGAAGAAAGTCAACAAACAAAAGAAAAAAAAGAAATTACACAGTAAGTATAAAGCTACTGGTGTGCATGAAAAAAAAAGAAAAAAAGGAAAACCTATGATGGCCTTTTCCCAATCACCAGGGAGTAATTTTCCCTTTTCAAGTGAGAGACCTTCTTTGCCCTTTGAAACCAGAGTTGATGTTCACTAATTAATATATATAAAATGGTCCCTTAGCAACCATTTCAAACAGGATCTGTTACCTCTGCTCTCTAGGTTTAAAGGTACATATCCTTTTTCAAGATGACAGTGTTTGTAGAGGCAAGAAGAGTTCAGTGGCATCTAAAGATGCGATCAAGTGGTACTTCGTGGCACCCAGGGATTGAATAGATGTCTTAGAAATTGGGATGTTGCTATTTGATGTTGAAATAAGTTTTTTTCCTTTATAACATTTAGTTTGTAGTTATCGTTACACCAGATGAGAAGACCTTTAAATCACCAAAGAATTACCATCTGCCACTCTCTATATATTTACTTATTTTTTGTCATATGTCACTCACCCTAATTATGGAGCATGTAAGTGGTATAAGGAAATTATATGCTGCTTTTTGTTCATTACACCCTCAGAATCTGGTTTCTCACATAGAGTAAGCACTCAAACATTTGGGGACTGAGAAATGAATGCATGAAAATTTTTTTCAAATTTTGATAAGGGGACAAAGAGGACAGATTTGACAGAAATATTGACAAATTTCTTAAGTTACTGTTTAAGGGAACTTTTGACAGATGACTATAAATGCTTTCCAGGGCTTTATAAATTATGATGGAAATTTGGATCTTATTTTCATTGCAGTATTTTAAAATGGGATTTTCTTATAGTGGTCTTATCACTTTACCCATGTCTCCTTGCCCTTACTTGTAAATAGTTGTTTTTCTTTTCTTTTCTTTTTTTTAATGTTACCTTAACTTAGTTTTGAGGTCCTGGTTGGAAGCTGGCCAATTCCCCTTCTTGACCAGCAGTCTCACCTACTCTGGTCCACTTTTCATCTGCCTTCAACATCTCAGAGCCTGGTACCAGATAACCAGATACAGCCCACATTGCCCCAGAGCTCCCTGATGTGACTCAGATTGGCTAGTCCTAAACTCAGTTACCTTGCCTCCCTCATTCCTTCCCTGGGAAACCACAGTCATGGTGCTGATCTGCAACAGTTTCACTTTCTCCCTCTGCCTCATGAAGGCTTGCTGTGTTCTCTCCCCAGAAGTGTGAGCATAACAGAATTGTCAAGACATTTACTGGTTACCTTCTCTCAGCCTGTGTCTCAGGTCACCATCCCTCACCCAGTAATATAGTTAAGACATCTCCCGAGTGTCCGGACCCCAACAGATAGTACCTGCACTCTTTGTGTGGCCTCCCTCTCTTATGGCAGGAATCAATTTTGGTGTTCAGGTGGGAGCTGGAAATGCTGGGGAACCAGCATCCCTGAGAGTAGCCCTCACCCCATGGCAGACTGGGGTGGGTGTATAAATACCCCAGCTCCCTTCTCCCCAGATCCATAGACTGTGAGGCATGTACCTCATGCTGTCTCTGAGGTTCTCCCCAGCAGTTCTGAACTCCAGTCGCTCACACTGATAGTTAGGTAATAATGTTTTGGACTGACTTCTCCCTTTCACTTTTCCATTCTCCTACCCATATTTTCCTTTGCTTCCCTAATAAACTACTTAGATCTTGTTTTTGTTTTCTGCAGCTGCCATAACAAATGACCACAATAGAAATGTATTCCCCCACAGTTCTGGAGGCCAGAAATCTGAAATCAAGGTGTTGATAAGGCCATACTGTCTCTGAAAGCTTTAGGGGAACCTTCAGTTTAAGGGAGCCTTGCTCACATATGCAGTTCTTCCGTCTGCAGGCATTGCTCAGCTTGTGGCAGGGTAATTCCGATCTCTGACTCTGTCATTGCCTCTTCCTCTTCTGCAGTTAAATGTCCAACCTCCTTCTCTGAAGGGCGTGTGTCATTGGATTTTGGGCCCACCCTAATCCGGGAGAATCTCCTCTCATTTAATTTCACTTGTAAAGGCCTGTATCCTAATAAGGGCCTTTCACATTTGCAAATTCTAAGTGGATGTATCTTTTGAGGGGGCATGCAACTCACTATAGACCTGAATACTTGTCTTAGGTTCTGCTTCTGGGCAACCCAGACTAGAACTTTGGCTTGTCATCTAAAATAGATTGAGATTGTTTCAGAGTAGCTAGGAGTTCAAAGGTTAGAGGCTGGGGTGCAGATCCATCCTTCCCCCTCCCCAGCTGATGTTCTCAGAAGGCTGTGCTCCATACATGGAAATATTTTCTACTTCTCAGTCCATGCTTGGCTTCTATCCAACCAAAATGAGTAACGAAGCAACATTTTATTCTTATCTGTAAGTTTTTATAGCCCTTGGAACATTCCTATAGTGATGGGAGAAGTGAACCTCAGAAGTCCCCAAAGAACTTCTTTCCATCATTTCTTTTTCTTTTCCTTCTTTTTTTCCATATGCTGCCTATTTCTTTTGCTGTCACTGACCACCATTTCTTTATCAAAACAATTCATACTTCCCCATTGAGCCCACTGTTCTGATTTTCACAAAACATGTGTATTAAAGCTTATTTATATTTGTTGGATATGGGGGGAAGCTGGTCCAGAGATTTCTAGGGTTGCAAGATACAGACACACTTAAATATCATCTCTTTCAATTCCCTCTTTTTATAGATTAAAAAAAAAAAAATAAGGCAACAACACAGAGGAGACCCATCAGTTGAAACTTCTGTGTAGTGCTATGGATATCATAGGCAACTTTAAGCTTTGATTTGTCACATCCATTTCAGTGAATATAAATTCAGAAAATACATGTGATTCCCCCAAAGAGGACTAATTATGGTACTGACGACAAGGCCCTCTCTCTTCACCAAATACTGAAGTCGTTGATTCCAAGGAAGGTTTTCCGTAACTTACATGGTAGAATTAGGAGTTTGGTCTATCTGTTATACCCTGTTACACAGGGTCTTCTGTGTTGCTCCCTAAATAGTGAGTACTTTTCTCTCTGCTGATAACCAAAGTGGTCCTACATGATAATCTACCTGCGGCCGTCAATGACTTTCTGTTCTCTTCTCTCCAGAAGCTCTGAAGATTAAAGGGCTGGCTAACTAGACATTCTTTAAATCTGAGAGAGAAAAGCTCTTACCAATAAAAGCCTCTATAAACATGATTTTCTTCATAAATGCCCTATTCACCCACAAGTTTATTTTTTTTTTTCTAACCCTGACCCTGTTGTTCTTTTATCCACAAGCAGTTTCCTATCAAATCGTCAGTCTGATAGCTTTAACACTCTCTCTCAGAAGCCCTACCTCCCTGTTTCAGAAGAAGCCTAGCCTATAGGTTTCCTTGGCAAGCCTGGCAACCCTCAAGTTTGGGCGGGATGTACAATACATCCTTGTACTTGGTCATTTCAGGTGCTGGTCAAGGTAAACGCATCAGTTTCAGCCCACTCTTTAGTCTCTTTCCAAGAAGGGAGACTCTGATTTTATAACTTAGTCATTTATAAAATAAAAACAGCTCACGAAGACAATCATATTTATTTCCAGGGATAGTATAATCTAATCACATGTTGATGGATGAGGTTTTACAATTGGGAGCTTCTCTACCCTGCTCCCCTGAATCATGGTGCTGAAAATCATTTGCGTTTTCTTGTCCTTCTTGAGGTTTAGCTGCCATCCATGGGGTTGCACAGAGTTGGACACGACTGAAGCGACTTAGCAGCAGCAACAGCATTGTATACTAGTCTTTTTTTTTTATTGAAGTATAATTGATTTTCAAGGTTGTGTTAATTACTGCTATATAGCAAAGTGATTCAGTATATAAATGTGTATATATATATTGAATAATAGTTTTGTCTGAATATATGTCCAGGAGTGGGATCACGGGATCATATGATAATTCTGTTTTTACTTTTCTGAAGAACTTCCAAACTGTTTCCCACAGTGGCTGCATCAACATATATTTTTGTGTGGTGTGCCAGCTTTGATTAAATTATTTTGGTTTGAGGTTTTATTTTAGTAATTGAACTTAGATTCTCATATGAGGCAGATAGCATCTAGTATTATAGATATGCCTGCTTCACTATGCAAAGAAGTTAACCATGTGACTCCTTCTCACGTTTTTACGATGAATTTTCATTACATCTTACACTGTGAAGCACAGACACACCTTCTACCCCCAAATAGCCTTCCTGATCTGAGACCTCTAGGAGGTATTCCGTAGGCTTGAAGAACATCGTCTTGGAATTAGACCTGAGAGAAGATGGTGGCTAACTCTCAGGTGCTAATCAGATGCCTATTTCACACCCATCTCTCTTCTCCCAAAGGTCTTGGTAGGGATTCAGGGTTATGTTTGCACTGTCATTCTCTGCCTTGCCTTAGCATCTCCTGCCTGGACTCATATGTGCCACAGTCTCCCTATTTCTACCCACCTTTTGTGGGCTAGGGGCTGCTCTTGCGTGCACACTATATACAGTTCAGTGCTGGCTTGGGGCATCTTTCCACCTACATGCTATGTTGGGCTTCACAGGAATTTCTCAAGTTCCTCCACCAAATGGGAACACCGGCAGGGAAATGCAAATGAAAGCATCACACTCTCATATAACCAAGAAGGTTCTGTTCGGCTGAGGTGCAGGGTGCCACGGAGAAGGTGTGGGGACAGGTGAGAGGTGGGGCTGGTGATGGAACAGGTGCCAGGTCAAGTGCTTAGGATGCCAAGAAAGGAATTTGGACTTAATCCTCAGGGTACTGTGAGGCCAATAAAGTGCTTTAAGTAGGATAGAGCCTGACATTCTTGACCAGGTACTGAAGCATGTCTGAATCCAGCATCCTTGACATGGCCCTTTAAGGGAAGTCACTTCTCCTTACAAAAAAAGTAAATGAAGGTCTTACACGAATATCTCTGATCAGTATCAGACAAGTATCAATCAGTATTTTTGTGCTCTGGCTCCATAAGATGCTATTAAGATGATGGAAAGCCGACCTGTGCACCATGCCCACACTAGTCCTGACCTGCCCTGTTGTGACATGGCAAGCTTCTCTGCTTTTCTCACTTGTCAGTTCAGTATTGCTGATCATCTGATGAAAAAGCAGTACTGGAACTCAAGCTATTCTGTGGCATAAATTTACTTTTGAAACCTTTGTTGTGTCTACAACAAAAACTGCAGATAGTAATCACTATTAATTGAGTTTTAAAGTTGTGTTTGAAGAAAAGACACGGCCAGAGATTTTAACTGTAATGTGTATGAAAACATATCTCATCATTTGAATGCTATTTTGGCATGCTGCACTAGACAGAGTAGGATGATACACCTGAGAGATTACTATAATAATAATTTCTATTTAAGAAACAGAAGGCATTAAATAATCTGAAAAATGTTACCCAAGTGGTGTGTATTTATAAATATATAAATATTTATATTTATATAAATATCTATATGGATATGTAATATATATGTACGCTATGTATATAATATGTATATAATATATATGTATTACATACAACTACACATACATAATACATGAAGTGAAAGTGTTAGTGGTTCAGTTGTGTCTGACTCTTTCTGACTGCAATGGACTATTGAGTGGGTAGCTATTCCTTTCTCCAAGGGATCTTCCTGACCCAGGGATTGAATCCGGGGGCCCCATATTGCAGGCAGATTCTTTACCATCTGAGCCACCAGCAAATCCCCTTATGATTGGAGAAGGCAGTGGCAACCCGCTCCAGTACTCTTGCCTGGAGAATCCCATGGACAGAGGAGCCTGGTGGGCTGCCTTCTATGGGGTCACAAAGAGTTGGACATGACTGAGCAACTTAGCAGCAGCAGCAGCAGCAGTATTGCATATTAAACACATTTTTATATGTATGTAAGTATATGTATACACACATGCATACACATGTATACATATATCTTTTTTGACCATCTGTCTACCCATCTATAAAGTAAGGAGTATAATGCTCATCTCAAAGGTTGGTTCTGAAGATTAAACTGGTTGTATAAATAGAGTGCTTTTCATCAGACCTCGTGTATGTATAAGAGGAATACAAATGCAGTGAATTTCCTTTTCAGAACACTTAAGCATCAAAGCCAAATACATAGAGATTTACATGTAAAAAAAATGTGAATACGAATTCCATCGAATTATTAATAGAGAAAAATTTAGTCATACCTATTTTTTCCTCTCCTTTTACCATGTAACTTACTTTATATCATCTATGTGTGTGTGCTTGGTCACTCAGTCATGTATGACTCTTTGTAACCCGATGAACTGTAGCCCTCCAGGCTCCTCTGACCATCGGGATTCTCCAGGCAAGAATACTGGAGTGGGTTGCCATGTCCTCCTCCAGGGATATCATGTATAAGCATCTACAAATATATACACACATAACATATATACTCTCTATTCCATTTTTAGTCTCAAAGTTTAATTCCAAATATTGCTAGGTCCAGCTCTAAATGCCTTTCAAAGAGATTATTATATTTCATGAAATTCGACTGCAATTTTGATGTTTGCTTTCATTGTATTTTTGGAACCTAAGTTGGTATACACAAACACATTTAATATTCAGGGTCATACATAATTTGCTATTATTAAATTATATGGATTAAAGAAAACCTCAGATTGTTTGACACGCCATCCCTTAAGAGTTAGAGTTCTACCTGTGTCCTCTCTCCTTGAACTAGAACAGTTTTCTTTACTGCCTGCCAGAATGATGTGGCATAAGTAATGTGCCCATTTCCAGGCTCAGCCTTAAGAAACCAGCAGTGTCCACTTCCTCTAGAATAGTGTCTCCAGGAACCATGAACCACCGCAGTGGTCTCACTATTCTGACACCATCACGTTGGGAAGGTCACTTGCCAGGGATTCAGGTGACAGTCACCTGATCCCAGCCTTCCAGGTGTCCCTGCCAATACCCCAAACATCTGAGTGCAGTGAGCATCAACCCTCTACCTAGCCCATCCGCCAGCTGAATACCACCAATGGACGTTGATTAATGCCACATGGAGCACAAGAGCTGCCCAGCTAAGCATTGCCAGCATTCCTGACCCCCAAAACTGTGAGATCTAATATTATGCGGATGGCTTCAGGCAGCTGAGTTTTGGGGTAATTTGTTACATAACAGTGAATAACCAGAATGATGGATTTACAGACAGGAAAGTAGACTATTTCTCTCCTTAGCAGGTATTGTTAGTTTGAATTCAGAGACCATGTTATGAGCTTTAGTAAATTGTAATGGGTGAATAATAGGCTTCAAAATAAAACTGTAATGTTTTTAGCAGCAGGATAAATTTATAAGTATTTGTTGATCATCTAATACAAACCTGGGAATATTTTATGTTCCACGTTCATTTAAAATATGGTTCTTCTGAAAGTATTCATTTTCTAGGAGATTAGCATGGGTATCTTGATTCCTACCTCTGAAATTCACTTATGAAGTTACAGACGTGATAAGTTAACATCAATTTTGTTTAAATTGTAAGATATTTTTGAAATAACTATGATTATAATAGGTTCAATCTAATACTATTTTCTGGTAATACCATGATTCAGATACAAGGGGTTTATTTTACTGAGCTTTGTGGAACACCAAACACTATTTCTGATGCCTCCAAAATAATTCTTATACTTCAAAGATATCAAAGGGCAAGAGAATATGAGAATTACGTGGGTCCACTGTGTATTTAAATGTTTAGATATATGAGGGTCACTTAACAGCAGTTAAGATAAATAACAAATGAGCTCTCCTAATGCCCCCAGCTTCTGTCAGTTACCCTTCTTTCTCTTCACATCTCCTAAGGGTAGGGAAGCTTTAGCCACAAAACATAAATTTGAAGAGATTCAAATTTAAATTTCTAGTTTCGACCTTTTTACTAAGTTTTGACCCATATTTTCAATTGCTTAAGTATATGCCCATCTAGATAAATCTCTAGTATCACCAACCAAATGTGTCCTAGATTTAAAAAAAAAGATTCATTATGTTCAACTGCATAATTATTCATATCTATCAAGCTAGAAACTTTATAGTGACTTTTATCTTCCTTTTTCCTCATCCTCTAGATAACTGAACTTCAAGTCCTCTGATTTCTATCTCTGAAACATTACTTCTGTTCTGACTCATGTCTCTTTTCCCACACAATTTAGACTCTCCTCTACTTCTTGCATTTGCACAACAATCTCTCTTTATCTTTTTAAAGGCAGAACACTTTGATATTTGTTGTTGAAAACATTGTCCAAGAGGAAACAGACGTCAGCAAAAAGAAAAAAAAAATCTTTCAACATAATGCTAGAAAAAGTTATTTCCATCAGAGAAAATAGCATATTTCCTTCATTCTGATTAAATTCCTATGAAAATGCTTAAAGTAAAATTTATATTAAGTTATAGCATAAACACAGAAGTATGCACAAATCATATGTTCAGTAAATTTTTAAAAAGTAAACACACTTTACTGGTACCTATGAAAAAAAAAAGAACACTCTAGAACTCCCAAAGACTCTTTCATGCTCCCTCCCCAAAGGTAATCATTTACAGGACATCTATACTATTAATTAGTTTTGCCTGTTTTGAACTATATATAAAGGGAATAATGGTATGGTTCTTTTGTTATGTGTAACAGTAATTCACTTATTCTCAGTGTTGTTTGATACTGCATTATATGAATATACCACTGTTTCTAGCTCCTAAGAGTTGGACTATAAAGAAAGCTGAGCACAGAAGAATTGATGCTTTTGAATTGTGGTGCTGGAGAAGACTCTTGAGAGTCCCTTGGACTACAAGGAGATCCAATCAGTCCATCCTAAAGGAGATCAGTCCTGGGTGTTAATTGGGAGGACTGATGTTGAAGCCGAAACTCCAACACTTTGGCCACCTTATGCGAAGAGCTGACTTGTTTGAAAAGACTCTGATGCTGGGAAAGATTGAGGGCAAGAGGAGAAGGGGATGAGAGAGAATGAGATGATTGGATGGCATCACCAACTCAATGGACATGAGTTTGGGTAAACTCTGGCAGTTGGTGATGGACAGGGAGGCCTGGCGTGCTGCGGTTCATGGGGTCGCAAAAAGTCGGACATGACTGAGCAACTGAACTGAACTGATAGCTCCTGATTGACTTTTGAATTTTTCAGTTTCAGACTACTTTAAAGAATGCTATGGTGAACATTATGAATACATATTTTGGTACAAATGTGGATGCAGTTGTGTTGAGTATATTCCTAAAGAGCGCAGTTGTTGGGTTGTAGGAACATTTGCCTTTATAAATATTACCACTTTTCCCAACTGGTTATACCAATTTTTATTTCGAGCAGCCATCCATATATAAGTGTCCCTTGATCCAGATCTTGATAGCACTTGGTATTGTTAGTATCTTCAATCCTAGCTAATTAATGAGCATGTAATTATATTCATTATCGTTTTAGGTTCCAGTTCATGATGAGTAATGAGATTGGCCACATTTTCACATGCTTTTTGGCAATTTGGATATCTTTTCTGTGAAGTGCCTGTTCAAACATTCTGAACATTTGAAAACTTGGGTGCTGGCCTGGTTTTTTGTAAGAGTTTTTTATGTATTCTGTACTTCATTCCTTTGTCAGTTATATGTGGGGCAAGCCTTTTTTTTACTCTGTGGTCTTATTATCAAGGGATCTTTTGATAAACTTTCCCTGGAGAACGAGTTGGCAACCCACTCCAGTATTCTTGCCTGGGAAATCCCATGGACAGAGGAGCCTGGAGAGCTACAGTTCAAAGAGTCAGACATGACTGAGTGAGTGATGGCAATAGCATTGATAAACTTCACCTTTTAATTTTAGTGTAGTCCAGTTTAAACACTCTCTGCTATAATCCAAAGCGGGATACTCCATGACCCACCTCCCAGAATATTGGAAATAAAAACACGAATAAACAAATGGGACCTAATTAAAATTAAAAGCTTTTGCACAACAAAGGAAACTATAAGCAAGGTGAAAAGACAGCCTTCAGAATGGGAGAAAATAATAGCCAATGAGGCAACAGACAAACAATTAATCTCAAAAATATACAAACAACTCCTGCAGCTCCATTCTAGAAAAATAAACAACCCAATTAAAAAGTGGGCCAAAGAACTTAACAGACATTTCTCCAAAGAAGATATAAAAATGGCTAACAAACACATGAAAAGATGCTCAACATCACTCATTATCAGAGAAATGCAAATCAAAACCACAATGAGGTACCACTTTACACCAGTCAGAATGGCTGCCATCCAAAAGTCTACAAGCAATAAATGCTGGAGAGGATGTGGAGAAAAGGGAACCCTCTTACACTGTTGGTGGGAATACAAACTAGTACAGCCACTATGGAAAACAGTGTGGAGGTTCCTTAAAAAGCTGCAAATAGACCTGCCATATGACCCGGCAATCCCACTGCTGGGCATATACACCGAGGAAACCAGAATTGAAAGAGCCACGTGTACCCCAATGTTCATCTCTGCATTGTTTACAATAGCTAAGACATGGAAACAACCTAGATGCCCATCAACTGATGAATGGATAAGAAAGCTGTGGTACATATACACAATGGAATATTACTCAGCATTAAAAAAAAAATTCATTTGAAGCAATTCTACTCAGATGGACGAAACTGGAGCCCATTATCCAGAGTGAAGTAAGCCAGAAGCAAAAACAACAATACAGTATATTAACACATATATATGGAATTTAGAAAGACAGTAACGAGAACCCAACATGGGAGACAACATAAGGAACGCAGATGTATAGAATAGACTCGTGGACTTTGTGGATGAGGGTAAGGGTGGGATGATATGGGAGAAGGGCATTGAAGCATGTTAATTGTCATGTGTCTAATCAATCGCCAGCCCAGGATTGATGCTCGGGACTGGTGCAGCGAGATTTCCCGGGGGGGAGGGAGGAGGGAGGGGGGACCCGGAGGGGAAGCATATGTAAACCCATGGTGATATCATGACAATGTATGGCAAAAACAATAAAAAAAAAAAATTTTAGTGTAGTCCAGTTTATTAAGGGTTTTTTAAATTTTGGTTTGTGTTTTTAAAAAAAGTCTGTGTAGAAGATGTTATTTTTGAGAATGTTTATTATTTTACCTTTACCTTTTTGATCTGTGGACCATCTGGAATTAACATTTATGCAGGGAGTGGGGTACAAGTAAACATCTATGTTTTTTCTATGTAGATATCTGGTGGGCCCAGTAACAGTTATTGAAAGTACCATTTTCCCCTTACTGTTGTACAGTGATGTGCTATGTTGAGTTGCTCAGTCTGTCCAACTGTTTGCCACACCATGGGCTATAGCCCTCTAGGCTCCTCTGTCCATGGGGATTCTCCAGGCAAGAATACTGGAGTAGATTCCCATGTCCTCCTCCAGGGGATCTTCCTCACCCTGGTATTGAATCAGAGTCTCCTGCATTGCAGGTGGATTCTTTACCAACTGAGCTCCCTGGGAAGCCCAGTGGTACAGTGATATCTTTTTATAAATCAAGTGATAACAATATCACTTGATTTGTGTGTGCATTTTTTCCTAGAATCTCTATATGTTGCTATTGGTCTGTTTAGCTATTCTTCCGACAATACCATACTGCAGGAATTTTAGAATAGGCCTACGAAATTCCACAAAACTTCATGGATTTGGATTTTGATGGCTTTGAACTATAGTTCAATTTCGGAGGAATGGTTATTTTTAAAATACTGAGTCTTTGAGCCTTCCAGTGTGTGAATACAGTGCACTTTTTGTTTTGGTGTTCTTTAGTTTCTCTCAATAATGTTTTGTGGCAAGAACTCAGTTTTTATCATATGATCTCCAAGATCCCTTTTACCTACCTTATTTTCTGCCACTTCTCACTATCCTTGTGTTTTTCCCACTTCTTTGAACTTCCTAAAATGCCTAGAATATAAAAGGCAAATTCTTAGCTCCTTGTTTTTGCATATGATTTTTATCCTACTTCTCAAAAATTTCCTTCTCTTCTATGCCTGGCAATTTTCTTGCAATAGTTGAAAAAGAAGCTTAGCTTTTATTATCTCTGTTAAATCTCACCTTCCTAAGTAAATTTCATTGCCCTAAGTGCATTAGTAATACTTTTTTCACATCACTATGTGCCACCAGAACCTAGGACAATTCTCAGCTGAGCAAGAGTTCACCTATTATTTGCTGACTGAATGTGTGTGTCACCATTAGCTAAGGCTAGTCAGTTCATGTACCTGGACACTGAACAGGGAACTCCATATGCCCTCAGGTTTCATAGTCTCAAGGCTACCCGGTACTAAAAACAACCTAAGAGAACAGATAACGAGTATATCTTAAAATCTACCTTTCAAGAAAAAAGATACATATATGAAAACCCAACTCCTCTTGCTGTGTTTCTAAGCCTCTTATAGTTTAGGTTAGCAGCAGTGCATGCTCCACAGATAAACTACACCGCAGAATCACGTGCAGGGAAATACCAAGCCCCCTCAGCCCAGTTCTGAATCCAGACCTGAATTGGACCAAAGGGGAGAGTCTGCGTGTCTGACAAATGCCTAAAATAATACTAATAGGCTTTAGCTTTTGAGGCTCGTGGACCTAAAATGTGGCCTTTTGGTAATTCTTTCAAATGGCAGTCATAGATCTTCAAGCAGAGCTATCCCCTGGGAATTGTGCCCTTAGAGCCTCTCCCTGACTTCCATTCCCTCTGAGAGGATGTACAGTAATCGGGAGCTAAGCTTCTAGAATTAGAGCAGTCTAAGGGATTTATCAGGAGACGGTTTCAGTTGAAACAGAGCCTACATACGGACCTGTCTGAGATCAGGATAAGGGGAGCATGAAGGGAACCGTGTCTCTACTGTTATTGTGGAACTCTATCCCACTGGATGCTACCCAGGGCCAAAGGGTATGTGGTTCTTCCGTTCTTACTCATCCTGCTTCAATCACTGTGTTTCCACCTGTGGTGGCAATGGACATGGTCCAGAAATTGGCCCTGACTGTTGTATTTACAACGCAGAAGACAGAGAACAATCACTGAGGGTCACACTGGTTATTTGCAGTGGCCCATGTAAAAGGCAGAGGAGGCAGTGTGTGAATTTCTTCCATCCAGGGCACAGTAGCCATCTGGATTGTGTGGCCATTCTATCTCGAGGCATGAATACTTTGGTCCTGTATTTTTTTCAAGTCTACAGTAAGAAAACTCTTTTTTTTTTTTTTGCCTTCTTTCCACTTCCACAATGTAAGCCACTCTATTCTGCCCCAGAGCTCTGTAACTAGAAAGTCCCCTGTTGTTTGACATGTCCAATGAGTTAATGGCAGAGAAGATCAGTCTGTGACTCTAAAAGGCTGATCTGCAGGAAAATGGTGAGAACTCAGCTGACTCATATGTGAACAAAGTAAAACCCCTCCATACCCTGAGTAGAATACAAACCAGAGGAATATTTCAGCCTCACTTAATTTTGATGCAAGTGCTGTTTCATTTCTTTATTATAAATATCTCTCCACACTCTTTTTAGCTTTCTGAAGTTTGGATGCTCATAGATGGTTGTATGACTGTGAGGATGGAGAAAACTGCTGAGTTTGGAACCACAGTGTTGTTGAAATTATCAGGAGAATGTAGTCCCTGGGACATATGCTGAGACAGTAAGGGTTGATCCATTTCCAGATGGAGCACTCACACCGAAACTGCAGAAGGACCGTGAATTTGATTTCACAACTAACAAAGCCTCATTTCCAATCCAGCTGCCTAAGGAACCTGTTCCAAAACAGATTTACAAGAGGGCCAACAAAGACCATGGAATTAAAATGTTTCTAGGCAAAGACCATGTAGGAAAACACATAATAATTCCTTATACTAAAGGCTATGTTAATTGTTAATAAGTCAAATTAGTCAATAACACACAAGTGATACTTCCATTGCTTGCTGAAGAAATACATTGAGAAAAACAAAGATGGTTCTGCTTTAGAGACTGATAATCTTTACATGCCAAGAAAAGAGTTATCTTCTCTGAAATTCTGGGCATGATTGAGCTTTAGAAAAACAATAGCATAAGTAATATAGACCCCATGCTGCTGCTGCTGCTGCTAAGTCGCTTCAGTCGTGTCCAACTCTGTGCGACCCCATAGACAGCAGCCCTCTAGGCTGCCCTGTCCCCGGGACTCTCCAGGCAAGAACACTGGAGTGGGTTGCCATTTCCTTCTCCAATGCATGAAAGTGAAAAGTGAAATGGAAGTCACTCAGTCATGTCCAACTCTTCGTGACCCAAAGGACTGCAGCCTACCAGTCTCCTCCATCCATGGGATTTTTCCAGGCAAGAGTACTGGAGTGGGTTGCCATTGGCTTCTCCATATAGACCCCATACTTCCCCATAATTTTAAAAGTATTCCCCTGAGGTTGGAGGACACTAAAAATGTGGTGAGAATGAAGGTTATAAAGTTCACCTAAAGCCAACTGCATGTTTCAAAAACTCCCTAAAATGAAAGATATCAGTAAGGATGAGAGACTTGGATGCTCATGAAATCCTGAATTGCCCAAGGCCAATTTCAGGACAGCATTTGCTCACAGGAGATATTAATATTTGCTCACAGTAGACTCGTCTCAAAATATTGTGGAAGCAAATATATCAGACACACTAGAGCAATTCTCTGATCAGTGACAATATTAATCTTAGTAAAGGTGTGAGAGAATTTGAAATTAATTTGTTAATTCCATATGTGAAACAAAGATGAGGAGTCGAATATGAGTCCCAGCTGCAATGAGTTGGAATATAAAACTGTGTAATGGATCATTTGATGCTAATGTACATCATAGTCATTACTTACTGGCACAATGAAGGCAGTGGTTCTCAACCCTGGTGGCACATGCTGGGGAACTTGAAAACTACTGATCTCCCTTTCCCCCACCCACATTCTTATTTAATAGGTTTGGAGTGTGCTTTGGACAGAGCTTCCCAGGTGGCTAAGCAGTAAAGAATCTGCCTGCCAGTGCAGGAGATGTGGGTTTGATCACTGGGTGAGCAAGATCCCCTGGAGTAGGAAATGGCAACCCATTTCAGTATTCATGCCTGGGAGATCCTGTGGACAGAGTAGCCTGTGGCCTATAGTTTGCTGCTGCTGCTGCTGCTCAGTCACTTCAGTCATGTCCGACTCTGTGCGACCCCATAGATGGCAGCCCACGAGGCTCCCCTGTCCCTGGGATTCTCCAGGCAAGAACACTGGAGTGGGTTGCCATTTCCTTCTCCAGTGCATGAAAGTGAAAATTGAAAGTAAAGTCGCTCAGTCGTGTTCTACTCTTAGTGACCCCATGGACTGCAGCCTACCAGTCTCCTCCATCCATGGGATCTTCCAGACAAGAGTACTGGAGTGGGGTGCCATTGCCTTCTCCGGGCCTATAGTCTATGGGATTGCAAAGAGCTGGACGTGACTGAACATGCACGCATATGCCTTAAACATCAGCAGCTTTTTTAAAGCTCCCAGGTGACTCCAGTGAGCTACTGAGGCTGAAAACCACTAACCCATGGACATAGGTCATTATTTCTCACCTTCAGCTACTCATTACAATGACCTGAGAGACTTTTTAAAAATTCCAGTGTACCCTGGACCCTATCCCAGACCAATTAAGGTAGAAGAGGGGCACTACTGGCTATAGAGATTTCTTAAACATTGCGTAAGTCATTCTATTTTTGCAACCAGATTTGGGAATTACAGGTAGAGGGTTAAGGGAAGTTAAATTCATTTTAGTAGTTGTCTAATTTAAAAACCACATGGTTAATTCTGACCTATAAGCAGCCTTTTTTGCTTTTCAAAAATCTATTGTCTAATATATATCATATACGAAAGTGAAAATCGCTCAGTCTTATCTGACTCTTTGCGACCCCATGGACTATACAGTTCATGGTATTCTCCAGGACAGAATACTGGAGTGGCTAGCCTTTCCCTTCTCCAGGGGATCTTCTCAACCCAAGGAATGAACCCAGGTCTCCCACACTGCAGGCAGATTCTTTATCAGCTGAGCCACAAGGGGAGCCCATATCATACATATGTATATACATAAATATATATAAAGATATATCTTTACTATGGATTAGAACATAGAGGATATAAAAGAAAAATGCATGGTCTTGCCTTCAAGAAGTGATGAAGAGGTTGCATTAAACATGAAAGTTTCCTTCAGAATTGCAACACCAAAAAAAATTAGAAAAGACACCAAATTTTTTTCTTTTCTCTTTTTAACTTTTTATTTTATATTGGAGTATAGCTGGGAAAGATTGAAGGCAAAAGAAAAAGGGAGTGGCAGAGGACAAGATGGTTAGATAGCATCACTGATTCAATGTAATGAATTTGAGTAAACGCTAGAAGATAGTGAAGGGCAGGAAGCCTGGCCTACTGAAGTCCCTGGGATCACAGGGAGTCTGACATGACTTAGCAATTGAACAAACAAAAAAAGAGCCAATTAACAATTTTGTGATAGCTTCAGGTGAACAGCAAAGGGACTCAACCATATACATACATGTATCCATTCTCCCCCGGACTTCCCTCCCGTCCAGGCTACTACATAACACTGAGCAGAGTTCCTTGTGATGTATAGTAAGTCCCTGTCAGTCATCCATTTTAAATAAAGCAGTGTATACATGTCTATCTCAAATGGAGTTTTTATTTTTTTCTAATTTGTGAAACTGGGAAAGACGATTCTCATCTCAGGTTCTGTGAGTAGAAAATCTCTTTCCTTCAGGAGATACTGTGATTCAGCCCTTCAGTTCCTGATGTACTTGAGAAATGCTGATATGCTAGATAGATTTTTACTTTCCAAAGGAGTTGGTTATGAAACATCTAAAAGTGAAGGATGAAACAAAGGAGAGAGTTAATTTATAATTGTTCTGTTAAAGCATCTTGTGCAAATCTTGGCAGATTGGTGACTCCATTTGCAAATCTCAAAATTTGAAAGTCAGCAACTCTAGGTGCATGGAATCATTATGCCCAAGGATTGTGTCAATGTATCTGCAAATTCCAAGTAGATTTTGAATAAATGAAGGAGTGACTAAGAGACCTTTTATTTATAATGTGTGGATCAAATACATCATAGGCACTTTTATAATCTTATCCCCATATAGTACTGACAAATTTCTGTGATTCAGAAATTTATTATACATGCTTTTAAAATGAGAAAACAGAAGCCCATTGAAGTTGAGGAACTTTCTCAAAATTACACAACTACCAGGTATCAGAAATTGATTTGAGCTCGTCATTCAGTCCTTAAAGGGCCAGTTTTCATCAATTATCTCTAAAGTTTTCCAGTAGACAGAAATAAAGGCCATACTGATTCTCCCCACATAGACAACAGATGGGAATGGCCTTCTATATCTTTATTCAATTTGTTGTTAATGCGTGATATGGTGTTCATTAGCATAAACTGAAGGGACTGTGACCTTCTGCTAGTGCCAATCCTTTTACTGTTCCAGTTTCTGTTGGATCTTCCTAAAATGAATCACCAAAAACCTTTGCCTTTGTAGGTACAGGACAGAAAATCAGACAGATCTCTACTTTGGTAATTTAGTGCCTACCAGGATCAGTTTTCTTTGGGAAGATCAGGTGCCATTGTTAAACACTATATCATAGAAAAAGGTCAACTTTTAAAAAATTCTTTACTAGTTCCTCCCAAAAGCAATGCTCAGAAGTAAGTTAAGTGTGGCATCAGATAAGTGAATGGTATTGCATCCACCCTCGATGCATGTGTTGAATTTGATATCCTCAGTATATAGCAACATGCCTTCCATGCATCAGGCCGCTGACAAATGTTGGTGGCAAAGATAGTGATGGAGATTTGAAGGCTTATGACATTACCTGCTTATATCACCTCTGTTTCCCTTATCCTGTTTTTATTTTAATCTCAGATATACGTATGTGCACAGAGATGTGACATTATAGAGAAAAAAAAATTCTTGTTGATAACTGTTGCCTTGGAGAGAAAAACCTCATTGTTCATTGAAGGGGTTTATATTCAAAGACTTTAAAAAGAATCTCTGAGTAAAGGATAAATGTGATTAACTGAGAATAGCTGTGCATTTCTAGAAAGAGTCTCCTCTGATCTCTATCCAACTCCTATCATGTTAGTTTCCTGTTGCTGCTCCAACAAATTACCACAAGCAGTGGTGTCAACAGCACACATTTATTATCCTGCAGTACGTGTGTCAGAAGCCCAACATAGGTCTTACTGAGTTAAATTCAAGGTGTTGACAGAGATGTAGTCTTTCCTGGAGGCTCCAGGGCAAAAGTCTGTTTTCTCTGTGTTTTCCAACTTCTGTGAAATCTCTGCATTCCTTGGCTAGTGGCCCCTTTCTATATCCTCACCCACAGCAAAATCACATCTCCCTGTGACCCTTCTTCTAGCCTCACATCTCTCTCTGCACAGCTAAGAGAGGTTGGACCTAGATAATTGGATATTAGGTTTGACCTACCTAGATAATTCAGGATAATCTCCCCCTCTCAGGATCCTTAACTTAATCACAACATCAAAGTCTCTTTTGCCATGTGAGCCACAGGTTTCAGAATGTGGCCATGTATGTGTGTTTGGGGAAAGAAGGAGCATTATTCTGCCTACCACACTCACTCCCACTCCCTATCATGTGCTCTCTAGCCCTTTCTTTCTTTAAAAATCTTTAAAAATTTGCTGTGATGCTATGAGAAAGACTAGACATTGGCTGTAGCCCAAAGTGACATTATGGGTAAAATGAATCCTGAAACTCCGAAGTGTCTTTTGATCATTTAGAGTTGGGAGACCGTGGGAAGTTTGACGAGTACAAGTCTCAAAGGCAGAGTGGTTGTTAATTCCCAAACAGAAAGGAGTAAAGATTTCAAGAGAAAGGAGATGACCAAAGTACTCCCAAGCGATGGGTCATAAGGCCCTGGTAAGGGGAATAAGCAAGATTAAAATCGTCCCTGAGCCATTCTCTAAAGGACTCTGCCCCTAATTCTGAGTTCTACAGAGAGAACAGTTCATTCCCCTTGTGATGGTAGAATGTTATACCAGTGTGATCCTCAACTCTTCAGATACTTGATAAGACTTCTCAACAAAAAACTAGAGGGAATTGGGAAAAGATTTGGAGTAAACAGAAGCCAAATCTCTCCATTCTCTTTCAAGTTAATCTTTCAAAACCATATCTGTAAAATTACAAGGACCCACTTGTGCTCAGAAGTGTTTGCCAGCAGTACAGACCTGTCTTCTGAGAGAAAGAGGAGAAACAGAATTAAATGAACTTGCAGTAAGTTCCTACTATGTGTTAGATGCTCCACTTTTAATTTTCTCTATTTGTTAGGAGTTAAATATTAGTAAACCTCTCTGTTTTTAGGGACTGAATCTTAGATTGATAACATATTTGAGAAGCTGCAGTAAGAGATTTGAATTTAATTTCTTTGTCTCCAGAGACCTTCTCTTTCCCCTACCTGACTAGACAGGTATTAGCTGAAAATTTGTAATAGAGATTGAAGTTAAAAGGTAAAGCGACAATGAATAGTTACTGTTTGTGTTAAATTTTTAGAACAGTATTTAGATTAAAATCTAATAAATTGTAGCCATTAGTATTTATAATATTGATTAAAATTACAATGAAGTCCATTCTTGCTACTCATTAGAAAAGCAGCTGCCGGCTATATGCATCAATCTATTTTTCTCAGCTTATCCAACTCTTATATAAAGGGCTGTGAATTAGTCTTGAAGGAAGCATGAAGTAAAAAGGACATGATTTTGAACTCAAGGACTCTATGGTGTAGCAAGGGATCATACAATTTAATAAATAGCTAAAGTGAAAGGAAAAATATGATAAATGTTATAAGGGGAGTGGTACAAAGTTCTATGAAAATATTTCACCAAGGCACTCAGGATAGGTTTCATTTAGTACTTGTTTTAGTATTCATCTAGTATTCATTTCAGTAGTATTTGCTTGATCATAGGTTATGGCATAGTTTCAAGATTTGGCAAAAATAACAATAAAGGAGATGGAAATAGTCTACAGCAGAGGCTAGCGGAGGCAGATATAGATGGCTGATTAATGAGATCTCCTAGTGTTCTCATTGCCCATATGCCAGAGTGACTCATCATGATTAGTGAAGCTCAGGAGAGAAAACTTCAGATCTCAGTAATCTTTCTGAGTCTAGTTAGTCAGTTTCCTAAAATAAGATCATTTTGCGTAGGTAAAGTGTGTATAGTAGATGGATTTTTAAAATGACTCTAAATTTCCATTGTTTTTTGTATCCATACCCTTTGCCATATGACTTGCATCTCCTCCCATCAAAAGGTGGTGTATGTTTCTTTAACCCTTGAATATGGGCTGACCCTATAACTTGTGTTGGCCAAAAGAACACAGCCATTGTCTGTGACAAACTGAAAAGCCTTAAATAATTCCATTTACTTTCTTGGAAAACTGCCATCACCATGAGACTGAATGTAGACCACGTAAAATAAAATGGAAATAACCTGATTGTCCCAGCTGAGGTCCAAGATATGTGAAAGAATTCAGCTAAGAACAAAAATGAAGACTTTGAGTCCTGAAGTTGAGCACAAGTCAGTAAGTGAGCCACAGATCAAGCCCACTAAGATCAGCAGAACTGGCTGAATAGTTGGTAGATTCCTGAGGGGAAAAAATATATCAATGGTTGTTATCTAAAGCTACAAAAATTGGGGAATGGTTTGTTGTATAGGAGTAAGTAACTGATGCAACATAGACAATATATGATGTTTTAATCCTGAACAGATGGTATGAATGATAGAGGAGAACCTCTGCTTTTCTAAGTGCAAATAGATGTTACCCTGATAAAACATATATTCTATTGACTTATTGTTCCATTTGACAAAGATGGAGTAAACTTTGGGGTAAAGAATGCTTTCTCCTATGTAAAGGTAAGCTTTTCCCTCTTATAAGCAAAGAAATTTTACAGAGATCATTACCCACATAAGTCTCTTTGGAAAGATATGTCAAACTTCTGCCTCCAGCCATGATGGATTAACAGATTTACCCTTATATCATAAAAATCTAGAAAATGAGAACAAAACTAGAAAGATAAAGTATACGAAGCAACTCTTCCAGATATTAGACAAAATATAAAGCAGGGTGGTATCCTGAGAGAAGAAAATAAGCAAGGTGCTCACACTATGATCATCCCAGAAATCATAGCTTAAAGCGAAAAGCCTGAAGTCAATTTCCAGACAATAATACAGGGAGGTCATCTTAACCTAGATCTAGAGTAAAGGAAATCAACTACCCTGAATATTCATTGAAAGGAGTGATTCTGAAGCTGAAGCTTCAATACTTAGCCCACTTTTCTGATGTGAAAATCCTACTCATTGGAAAAGACCCTGATGCTGGGAAAGATTGAAGACAGAAGAAGAGGGCCGCAGAGGATGAAATGCTTAGATAGCACCACCAACTCAACAGACATGAGTTTGAGCAAACTCCAAGAGATAGTGAAGAACAGGGAAGCTGGTGTGCTGCAGTCCCTGGGGTCACATGACTTAGCAACTGAAAAACAACAACAGAGAGATTGGGAGAAGGACGGAGGAGAGACAAGAAGAAGAAAGGAAAGGCTAGTAACCATTGTGGACTTGTCTTTCAGGAGATTACATGGTTAGGAGGAGGAGAAAGAAACAAGAGCTAGCTAGGCATGAAATACAGCAGAATATATTTCCCTGTTTCTCTGCATCAGCTGGGTGCCCAACAATCAAATCCTCTTCTGACACGACCTGGAGTTAGCATCAGCCTCCCCAGGTTTAAAGGGTCAGTTCCACAAGACTGCCCTAGCAACTCTGTTCAACTTGACTACCAGTTCAAGGGTCCCCCTACCCTTTCAGATAATTCAGTAAAATGCCTCACAGAACGCAGGAAAATTACATTTACCAGATTATCACAAACAATTCAACTCAGGAACAGCTAAATGTAAGAAATGCAAATGGCAAGGTATGGTGGGTTTGGCAGGGAGCTTCCATACCCTCTTTGGGTACACCACCATCCTACTTCTACATGTTAACCAGTACAGAAGTTCTTTGTATCTCATTATTCAAGAGATTTTATAACCCAATCTCCAGCCCCAGTCCACTTTCTTCCCCTCTCCAGAGTCCAGGGTGGGTTGGGGCTGAGAGTTCACACCTTCTAATGACATGTTTTGCTTTTCTGATGAGCAGACCCATCCTGAGACTATCTAGGAAACCCACACGGAGTCACCACACTAGCAAAGACTCAAGTGTGTTCCAGAGGGCCTCATTATGAACAATGAAAGACACTCTAAATACTCGGTGTCTTTGAGGCTCTATGCCAGGAACATGGGTCAAACACCAAATATATATATATACCATACCAAATATATACCATATTCTATGGTACCACAGTATCTATTGGCTGAGGAATAGAAACCAACAAAGAGAAAGAGATATATGATGGAATAGGAGAAATTAGAATTGTGTGGTCTCCATGGAGATAGAAATGTGATAAAGAGAATGACTAAAGTGGCAATGTTGATTTTGAAAAGAGGAAAGAGATACAGATTTGATGAACACAGAAGAGAAAGAGATCTAACTGGATTCAGATATCCATTTATCTTATCTCTCTACCTATCTATCTATCTATCTACACACTTTTACAAACATCACTTATACTTGAAGTTTGATGACAAGGAAATTGAAGGAAAGGCTTGTGAGAACAGGAAGACAGGAAGTCAAATCAGCTTCTTGCTGTGCAGCTTCAGCTGTCTGACAACACTGAAAGCCATAAGTTTGTAGGGTACTCATTTTGTAGTTGTAAAAAGTACAAATTCCCCCAGCAACCTGATGACACAGAAGAAAGGACAGAGAAGATGAATGTTGACTAGTACTTTATCAGGAATTTTATTTTGAACTCACTGTAGTGCCAATGTAAGAAGACATATTCATACAATTTTTATGTTTTAAACTTGTCAAGTATTAATTGATTGGGATTCTGAAAACTGCAAAGCAAGGTTATACATTTAGAAGACTTAGTAGGAGCTTCTAGACTAAAAGAAGGAGTATTAACTGATGGGGGCTTTCTGGGAGCTAGAGTAGGACAAAACGTTCTTGAATTGGAAGAACACTTTTCGAGGTTGGGCTTCCCTGATAGCTCAGTTGGTAAAAAATCTGCCTGCAATGCAGGAGACCCTGGATTGGGAAGATCCACTGCAGTATTCTTGGGCTTATCTTGTGGCTCACTTGGTAAAGAATCCACTGTAAAGAATCTGCCTGTCATACAGGAGACCTGGGTTGAATTCCTGAGTTGGGAAGATCCCCTGGAGAAGGGAAAGTCTATCCACTCCAGTATTCTGGCCAAGAGAATTACATGAACTGTATAGTTCATGGGGTTGCAAAGAGCTGGACGCAACTGAGTGACTTTCACTTTCCAAGGTAGATGCTCTAGCCACAGGGAAATTGAGCTGGAGAAGGGCTTTAAACATGTTTAAGGACTGAAGGGCTTTGAAGAACAGATTCAGAACTAAGTCTATGTGAAAGAAACGAATGATGGCAGATAATGGACTGTCATATAAATTTTCTTCCGTATCTTTGTAGATGTCTATCCCCGTTTCATGTCATCAGCGCTACATCTTCTTTTCCTTCTCACTCAGCAACTGGGTCAGTGAAGGAGGCAGAGATGGAAGTGAGGGGAGGGATTGTCATGTTTTCTTTTGACCTTAGAGCTCAAAGTTAACAACTGAACAGAATGGAGGAGAGGAAAGGGGCTGGAGTGGATGTGTAAATAAGTGGGTACATCTGAGGATGAGGTCTCAGTCCTAAAAGAAATGAGTCTTGGGAAGATGCACTGGAGAAGCAAATGGCAATCCACTCCAGTATTCTTGCCTGGGACAATGCAAGAATGGACAGAGCAGCCTGGCGGGATACAGTCCTTTGCGGGATACAGTCCTTGTGGTCGCAGAGAGTTGGACATGACCGAGCATGTACATGCGCACACTTGATGGTGATGGCAGCGATTTGTGAGCCAGGTCTTCCCAAGTCAGAAATTCGTTATGCTGGTTGTGTATGTGTATTTTCCAGGCTGATTATACATTCTCTTTATTTACTCCCACCATAAAAATTTATTTAGGACATTAAAACTTTAGTATTACTGATTTCAAGACTTAGATTGATTGAGTGGTGTTGGGGTTCTGGTTGCCATTGAAGCAACAACATTTTTTCACTGATGTAATCTATGGTCACTTCCAACTTTCTCCATTTTGATCTGTCATTTAATACTCACTTGAAGAGGAAAAAAATGTATATGCATGCGTGTGTTTGTGTGCGTATGTATAACTGCTAAGTGAAGCCAGTTTTGCAAGGCTATGATTGGAATTGTTTGGTTTTCATTTGAATAGTGTTTTCTATGAGATGTACTACTGAAGAGAACAGGGCCCTCAGGGTCATATTTTCTTAAAATGTACACTCCTATCACGTGCTTTTGTGTCTGAAAAAAATCATGCAAGTTATTATATGAGAATGAAGAATAGTTATAGTGGAATGTATCTTATTCCCAAAGGACTTTTCATAGATATGAACTACTTATTTTCTATAATTCAAGTTGGCTTCTTTTAAACTCTGTGAAATAATAATAGAGTTTTATGCCTTTCTATAATCTAATGATAGTCTGAAATTGGACAAAAATTCCCATGAAATGTTAAATGATTCAAAGTCACTTTATGAATTGAGGTTCTTACTGCAATTTTTAAAATGTAAATATGAATATGTAAATAAACAAGAGGCAGACGTTGGAGTATACTCATTTATCCTGCTGCTCTGCTGATTATAAGCCCTAGAAGCTGATTATGGAGGAAGACCTGTAAATTGAAGAAGTTGTCTTTTACCATCTTGTGCTAATGTCTCTCTACCTAGACATTTGGTGAAATAATTTAGCAAAATGCATCCAAGGTAAATAGATTTATCTTCAAACCTCATATTCTTTTCCATCTTAACTGAGCATAAAATTATATCTTTAAAGATCTGCAAGTAAGAAAGGATTGATGCCTCTTGAACAATGCAGTGTGACATATGGTTTTAAATGCAACAATTTTATCAGCACACAGTATCTGCAAAGTTGAGCTAGTGCTCCTGTGAAAACAAGAAGGGATTTATGCCCAAAAACTAAAGCCAAAGCAGAAAAAAAAAATCTGTTTAGCTCCCATGGGTAGAACACTGAAATCTGTATATAAATGGAAACCAATATTGATATTTATGCATCTATAATTTTTTAGAAACAAGTTTTGACATTTCACTATTTTATTTAAACATGAACGGTAACAGGGATCTTAAATGCAGACTCCTGCAGGGGCCAGGCAGGTAATATATACTAGAAGAGCAGCCCCAGGGAAGATCAAGTGAATCTGAGAGGGCTCCCCTGTCTAAAGCAGGCAAGTGCTTCACAAAATCCAGTAGGCAGTTGCCTTGGTCTGCTGCTGGCCTAGGGGGGCCAGATGCCCCAAATTTCCAAGAAATGTCCCACAATTGGATTTTCTGTGAAAGCTCACAATCATACTGGCAACAGGTTTTTATTTTTAAAAACACATGACTTGCTTTATGGTTCTATAGGTCAGATTTATTATGTGTGGCTGCTGCTGACTTGTTACTCTGATATCTCATGCATTGGATAAAAGAATAGATTGTCAGAGAGCATAAAGTAAAGGAGGAAAGAGAAAGAAACAGAGGGGAAAATGGAGAGAGGAAAATAAAATTTCCAAAATGTACATAAAGATTTGATCTTAGTCTCCATAAAGAAGAATACCTAAATTACTAATTCAATACAAGTGAAAATGAAGTGTAGGAAAAGACATATATGACTGATTAGACTTTGGAAACTTTGCTTTCTGATGAGATGTATGCCTGGTAAAGACTGAAAGCCTTGGGAAGACTGGGGAATTGATTTTGTGTATTGTGAGAGATAAGGATCAAGATTTATTTCTTTCAGTATGGGTGTAATATTGACCTGGAACTATGTGTTGAAAAGACCATCCTTTCCACAAAGCTCAAC
Organism: Antilocapra americana; assembly: GCA_007570785.1. Lineage (NCBI taxonomy): Eukaryota > Metazoa > Chordata > Mammalia > Artiodactyla > Antilocapridae > Antilocapra > Antilocapra americana. The sequence continues at coordinate 8,668,244 of ML664180.1, read as the reverse complement.
TGTGTCAGCTGTATTGTAAATCAAGTAGATATAGATACAGATTTTTCTGTCTATCATCTGTTTCTGGACTCCATATTATATTTCATTCTTTGAGTATTGTGACAGTACCACATTGTCATAGTATAATATACTGTTATACCAAGTATGATAAATCAAACTTGGTACTGTAAGCCTTTTTATTTTAGTAGGATTTGATTTTCCTAAAATGTCTTGGCCATAGTTGGTTTTGTATTTTAAATCATCTTGTGAATTTCAAAGGTTCAGCTTCCGTAAGCCTGTTTCACTGCGGCCCACTGTGGGTATTGAACTCTCCTGGAGTGCTCTGAAATGCAGACTTCCAGGCCATGACTGAGTCAGTCATGATTATTATGGTACTGCTGAATCAGCCAGGGTCGTAGAATCTCCATTTTACATAAATACCGTTAAGTGACTATGTGCAACGAAGTTTAAGGACCAAGACGGCTCGTTTGGATTAGTTTCTAGCTGCTACCTGTGAGCTTACACATCTTGATTCAGGAATACTTCTTTGATAAAAAGCTGATACCTTTTCTTATCAGGCAGAACAGTTACTAATATCAAGGGCAGTGAAGCATGAAGGCGGTAGAACAATTATTTTGTAAATAAAGATATAAGACACAAATGTATTCTCCTTGGAAATGTTTTCTACCCACCTCTCCCTCCCCTTCACTTTTTCTGTACAACTTCAAGCCTTTTGGGTTTTGTTGAAATACTTTTGACATTTGTGCTTGGACACTTGAAAAGTTTCCTCTCTTTACACTCTTAAGCAATTTATTGATTGATTTCGGCCTTTGTACTTTCTCCAGATCTATTTTTTTCTGCAGCTTTCTCACTTTTCAGAGTATTTCAGGTCTAAATGTTGACCAAATAATTCTCTCCACTATAATTCAGAAAATATTTCCTCTTGGGTCAGGGAAGTAAGAGGTTTTATTGCAGCTCAGTTCCAAAAGTACTAGACAGAGTCTGGATGTTTAAACAGGGCCTGAGGCAAGATTTTGCCAACCTTTCAGAGGCTGCATAACAAATAGTCTTTATTTGCTTCTTCAGGTGTTGGAGTTAGCTATAGCTTCCTGAAGGTCATCTCTTAGCCTTCACTCCTTGCTACCCACACCAACATTTATGAATCCCCTGTGAAAATAAAAATCATTCTAGGAGGGATCATACTAAGCTATAATCAGTTAATACCTTATTTTTCAATTAACACTCTAGCAGGAATCATTTGAAAGTCAGCTGAGGACAGGAACAAGGGGTCAAGTTGGCACTTGGAACACCTGGTTAGAATAAAATGAGAGAAACAAAGAAAAAAGGTAATTTTAATAATTTTGCTTAAAATTAATAAGTGGTTGTGGCACTTTGGATCATCTGGGCTACCTTAATTTGCCAGCCTAGGGTTAAAGGTACATTGGTTTGAAGATTTGACTTTTAAAAGGAATCAGTGTTTCCCTAAGAGATCACGTCCTAAAGGCCAAGGAAAGCCAAACAAATCATTTACTTTTTTACCTCTTGTTATGTGGTGTTATTATGCCCCTACCAGTGCATGATCATAGTATACAGGAAGAGGGAAAAAAATCCTATGTTATCTTTTATTTGCCCTAGGTTTATTGCCAATACATCTCAGAGTAAGGGGTGCTTAGGTCAACAATGTTTGTTTGGGGACTGATATTATAGAGAATTGCCAGGAAGGAAAACACCGGGCAAATTATTACTGCATTTTGAGCTTGGCTCTAATATAAAAACATTGTAATTTTCCAAAAACACAAAGTGAGTTTGTGTCCCTAATTTCAAAGTGATGTGGGTGGTCATACTGTATGACCCATCCTTACAACTTCTGCACTGAATTTTTTTTTCCATTTACTTATATTTTAATGTTATATTTGGTGCCAAAGTGTATATGACATATATGCATGTATTATGTACCTATATCCATATACAGGTTATAAAGTATGATAATGTAATAAACAACTGTGAACCCGTTTATACAATCCAAGTGTTCAAACATGGTCATAAAACTCGCTTCTGTTTATCTTTCCCTACCCTTCCATGGTTTTCCCTTTGTCTTCCACAAGAGGTAACCAGTACCTTGAACCTTAACTATCATTCCCTAGCCTATTTTTGTAGTTTAAGCATATGTTTTTAGGTATGCTTACATATTGGATGCTTTAGGTTTTCTTGTTTTTGCACATTACATTAAACACATCACTTTGGACATCGTTTTCTGAGATGTACTCTTTTCCCCCTTGTATCACATCGCATCACTAAAGTTCACTTATGTCACTATCTATAGCTGTAGTTCAGTCATGTATATTTCACTGAGTAACTAATTCATAATTGATTTATTTATTCTGTTGTCAAAAGGGAAGTATTACTTCTAGTTTGTGGTTGTTATTTTAAATATATTATTCTATATCTCCTGGTAGACATATGTGCAGGAGTTTCTCTTGGGTATATAAGTAGGACTGGGTTCCTTGGTGGTGGTACTATCGACATTTGGGACCAGATAATTCTTTACTGTATGGAGCTGTTGTTTGCAGTATTGGATGTTTAGCAGCATCCCTGGCTTCTACCCACTAGATGCCAGTGGTGCCTTTCAGTTGTGACAACTGAAAATGTCTCCAGACTTTACCAAGTACTCTCTAGGGATCAAAATCACTGAGCTAGAAATACAGCTGTTAGGTGGAGATCAGGTGTAAAGAATATTCATCTTTACAAATTGCCACATTGTTGTCCAAAGTAATTGTAGCAATCTAGAATCCCCAAACTTATTTGTTGATTCACTTCCTCTCCAACACTTGGTATTGTCTGATTTTCTAATGTGAGACAACTTAATAGGTATGAAATTATGTCTTCTGTGTTTGTAATTTTTTTCTTGATATCTAGATTAAAAATCTTATTATATGTTTGTTTTTCACATATTTCTTCTTCTAGGTGCCTGTGTTTGGGCCTTTGCCTAACTTTCTGTTGGATTTTCTGTCTTATTGATTTGTAGAAAATTATTTATGCATTCTGGATACGAATCCTTCATTTATTAAGTGAGTTGTAATGATCTATCCTAATTTGCTATTTTCTATTCTCTTTATGATGCCTTTTGATGAACAGAATTTCTTAATTTTAATTTAATTGAACTTATCTTTTTTATTTGTAGTTAGCCTTTTTATGCCCCAAGATTGCAAATAAATTTGCTCATGTTTTCATCAAAGACTCGCACATAAAATAGGGTAGTGTTCTGCCTGACTTTCTTTCTGTTGAATCATTTACTCTTGGGGAAACCAATTACTGTATCTTGAAGACACTTAGCTGGCCTGAGAGAAGGCTCACAGGGAGGGAGCAGAGGCCTCCAATGACCAATACCAACATGCTGGCCAGTCAGTGAGTCTGTTTGGAAGTGGCTCCTCACCCCCAGTCAAGCTTTCAGATGATCACGGCCTTATAAGAGCCCTGAGCCAGGACCCAAGTTCCAGATCTTCAAATTCCCGACCCTCAGAAGCTGGGGAGATAGTAAATGTTTACTGTCATTTTAAGCTAAGTTTTAGGATAGTTTGTTACAGAACAGTAGATAACTAATACAGCTGGCCTTCTTGTTTGCTAATAATCTTTATGAATACATTACTTGATTTATTTGGTGAGATTCTGTGGGTTCAAAAAGGATAAGGCTTCCTTTCAGAGTAGGTGTGCTTTCTGCATGTGGCTTTGGTTTGCTCATAGATGGAAACTTCTGTTTATCTTGAAAGCCATCAGCCAGTTGAAGAATCTTAGGCTCAGCTTCTATACCATACTAAAGACTGTGTCATATGTAATAAGCTCTAGTAGCAGGAAGCCTTCAGAATACCTGGTCAGCCACAGTGCTAAAGCAAATAGCCAAAAAGATTTTACAAAAGCTTTCTCACCTAAAGGATTGGAGAAGACTGCTTCTTTCCACTTCAGGTGTGCTCAATATTGTTTTATTGGCTAGGTGACTCCAGAGGATTAGTTTGAAAGATTTCTTTTAAGCCACCATTGACCTGTTGATAGAGATAATCTGGTTGAGTTTGAACATGCCGTCAAACATGGGGGTCAACATAAGTTGGCATTGTTCTTCAGCCTTCCCAAATGACATAGGCTAAATTATTTAGCTTTCTAAATGCCAAGAATTCAGGGTGCTTAAGCAGTGTAGTTTTACCAAGGCAAGATTTCTGGAAACCACAATGATCCTGGGAATCTGATGGGGGTGAGGGTTCCCTCTGGCCATGCTCTCCTGCCTCTCTGGTCCTCAGTTTCTAAGCCTATAAAATGGAGATGGTTTGAGATGACTGTTAAGATCTTTTCCAGCTCCCATGTGTTTGAAAATATCTATGGATAATGTATTTTGGCAGAAGAAAATGGTATATAAAATAGCCCCTCTTGACACCAAGCTGCTGAGAAAGCTGAGAAATAGTAAGATTTATTCTCTAATTCCAAGTAACCAAATTCACACTTCACATATCATTACTCTCAACCTTTAAAGACCCTTTGCACTAGCAGTAAAAAGATCTCAGACATGGTAGTACTTTTGAAATAGCTATTAGTAAGTATGTTTGCAGGAAGGAATTTAAACCTGTCTGAGAATAGGAATGAGACAATGGGATTCTTCGGGATGAGACAGGGAGAAGAAAAGTGGCATTAAGAGAAGTGAGTGAATAGCAAGTCACATTTTGGTAAATCAGTTTTGTTCAGGGGTCAACTCTGACTTCAGAAAGAGCTTTCTGCCAACTGAAAAATGGGTTCTGTATGTCTGTGTGTGTTCATGTATGTGTGTGCAGAAGTATTTACAAGTACTAAAGATGAGTTGACCGTTTTGAGGTGGCATTGTTGTAGGCCTTCTTCAGTAATGATTTTCTTTTATCCTTTCTAAGCAGAGTGCTTGCTGCAAGATGAAGATGATGAAGCAACTGGAATTGGGGTCTGCCAAGAGAGGCTTTATCTTTACTTGCTTGGGTAAGTTGTTCTGTGGCTTCAGCCCCTGACCATCCTCCCAGCTGAACTGGGAGCGTTGCTTCGAGTGTGTTCAGATACTCGCATACCTGCTTGTAGGAGTGGGTGGCAAACTGGAAGATAATCACCCAGAGCTCATGCACGTGATTGCCTTTGGCGTGTCAATCATATAGTGGATGCGTTCATGACGACTTGTTCAATTAAATGCGCCTTCATTTATCTAATACAACCCACAAATTCCCTTAATTTTGCCACTTCCCACATCAAAATCAGAAAGCTGAAGAAGGAAGAATGTAAGGAAGGTTTTGTATTAAGGATTCTGGTGACAACAACCTGGTGATTTTTCAGTCAATCAGAACTTTTTTTTTTCCCCTTGGGAGGAAATGGAAAGTAGGTGGATAATTATTTAGTTGAGCTTAAAATGTTTCTTCTGCATGAGTTCCAGAGAAAATGAAGATGCTTTTGTTATCAGCAAGGTATTGAAAGGAGGGCCTAAGGTTTCAGGTAGGTGGGGGAATTTGAGAGGGGGGTGGAGATGAGGGGGAGGGTTTCAATTGGGGTGTTAAGGGAAGAGGAAAATGAAGGAAAGAAAAGGTGAAGAAGTGGCTTTTTAAAACAAAACTTTCAGAACTGTGTGGAAAGAAGGCTAAAACTTACTGAAGAAAATCAAGTTTAAAGTTGCCGTTAAAGGTGTGAATTTAAAATGTACCATAATTATGACAGATTTGATTTGCTATTCATGTGAAATATCGTATAGCCTAACACCATAAAAATAGTCTTTGATCAAATGAAAGATTTTCAAGAAGCAGAGGAAAAAATTCCAATATATAATTAGATTTACATACATCTCATTAGGTATTTCTTTGATGGCCAAAAACGGGATTCAGGTTTCTCTTTCTAGGAAAACCCTGAATTCATTAGGGAAGGTGCTATGGTACAGATATTTGAGGAGAGAGAATTTTAAGTAATGTGTTTGTTGAGATAAATTATCTATCTCTAACATAAGAAGAGATTGTTTGTCATGTTATGATGACATCCATTTCCCCCGAGTCTCTTTTTCAATATTAATGTTAGTGCACAGAATTATGTAATGTTAACACTGGAGCAAAGCAGCCCATCTGGTCTCACAGATTGATTGACTTGCTCAATTTCTGAGTACTTGTCTGTACTTAAACTTTTTGAGTTCTTAGTCCATTTGTAAATTGATGAAGATTAGATTGGATGAAGTCTTAGGTTTTTCCTCGACCTATAACTCTCTTACATAACATATTTAATTGAGCTTAAAAGATATACATTTTTTCACACCTTAATAGCTCTAATATTGAAGTGCTTCTTACGATAGATATTTCCTAAACATTGTGTCATAATCAGCAGGTTTTACTTTTCTTTTTTGAAGGTACGTAAAATAATGGTGCATGTAGCAATTAATGTCATGTTAGATTTGATGAAATATGTATAATTGAGGTGTAAGCCCTGAACCTTCCAAACTCAGCTAATGTCATCAGCCAGCCGTTTCAAAACTTACTAAGTTCATATTATTGGGCATTTTTGAGAGGCATATGGAATTTTGATCCCAGAAAAGAATTTAGCTCATACGTGTTTCACAAAGAAGTTCTTCCTTTCTTTTCTTTATATACCTATTCTAGAATAATCTATTTCTCTTTATATGAAACTATCTTGTTCCTTAGTTTTGTTCCAAAGTCAAGTGCATTTAATTCCTGGATATGATGGTAAAGGAATATAAGACAGGTAATAAGACAGACAGATCTTTCCTATGGCTAAATTTATTTATTTAGCAGTCAATTCAAAAAGGATTTTTTAAATAAGTTTTTATGAATTTGGCTATTTACTAATGATAAAAATAGTAAGCAGGAAGCAGTGGAACAGGCTATTCAGTAAGTGGTAAACTGAAACATGGAAAGAATTACTCAGAAAATCTTGAGTCCTTAGAAAGAACTTTCTGTAGACGATGATATTGAAACTGAGACCTGACCGACAGGCGTAGTCAAATGAATGATGAGGTGAGACAGAAGGGCATTCCAAGGAAAGGAAGCAGAGTGTTCAAAGACCCTTGATTCAAAACAAAACAAAACATGATATATTTGGGGAACTAACTTTTGTTTAGAATGGCTGGATACTCATGATAGTATCAACTTCTTCTTAATCAATCCTTGAACCTATAGGCATTTTCATCAAATCTGAGCTAAGCTCTGTGCTAGGTATGATGAAACTATAGATCTGTAGATTTCAAAATGGAGTCAGACACCACATAATTAGATAATATACTTGTAAAGTAGCCATGGAAGACTTCTTGGTTCACTCATAGCTCTTTACACTCATGATATTCCAAAGGAAATTCATTCTCTTTAAATCCTACATCTCTTGTTCCTTCCCCTTTCCCATTCTTGGTGAATAACCTTACCTTGTCAACCAAGCTCCAGGTCTTGAAATCATGCCAATATATGCAATGACATTCCCCAAATCGAATGCATCATCAAGTTCTGTAGTTTGATTTCCTCACTCCATTCTGTAGGTATACTAATACCAGACAGAATGTACTTAAAATGCAAATTTTTACTAAGAGAAAAAAATATTTTATAAGAGACTAAGAATAACTTTTTTTTAATAATAAAAAGGTCAGTATATGGATCTAACAAGAAAGGCCTAGATACATACAAAAAAACTGACAGAATTGAGGGGGAAAAATGGATAATGATACCTTAGAAGAGGCTGTAAATGAGGGTACTCTAATAAACACCTGTTATCTTTGTTGATTTTAATACTCTTCCTTCCTTAGAACTGTCCCTTTTTTGTGGCTGATGTGTGGCTTTCCAACCATAAGGATGGACATAGCACATATATTTCACCAATTAGGTTCCCAAAGGCTCTGAAGTTAATTTGTAATCCAAGATGGGCCAGTTAAAGAACTCAGTGGAAATTCAATGCTCTGCTACCCACATTTTAGGGAGGATTTATTAAGCTAGAATGATGTGATTCATTATGTCTATGGCTGAGAAGTAAACCAAGCCAAGAAACAAGAGGATTTCAAACAGAGAAAGCAGGTGAACACTGTTTTAAGGTCCTTGATGATCCTTGAGTCCAAAATATCTCAACAGTTTTAATTTACCTGAGCCATTCTGTTCTCCTTTTCCTTAAGTTGTTTGAGTGGAGTCTGTCCTTTTCAACTGTAAGAATCTTAAATAAAACAGCAGTTAATAACTACAGTTCTGGTCACCAATTCCAGGGTTGGGGGCAGGAGGGTTCCTACACCAAGTAGTTTTAAGACACTAGCCGGGTGTCCTATAATTTAAGTCAGTTCCAACAGTGTCTGTCTGAAGAGAGCATCAGATCTCTCCGGTAAGGGCTCAGTCTTCCAAGACTGCCTCCTTCCTATCCCTACATCAGATGGCAATCAAAAGTCCGTGTTGTCACTGGTGTTTCGTGCTAACTCACAGTAGATCAGGTTTTCCAGGGACTTCCTCATCAGGTTTGATTAATTTGCTAGAGGGGCTGAAAAAATCCCGAGAACAGTTACTGGATTACTAGTTTGTTATAAAAGGCTATAACTCAGGGACAGCCAAATGGAAGACATGCATAGGCAAGGCATGGGTGAAGGGGCTCTGAGCTCTGTGCTCTCTGAGTGTGCCACTCCCCCCAAATCTCTGAGTGTGTTCAGCAACCTGGAAGCTCTCCGAACCCACACTTTTGGGTTTTTACAGAAGTTTCATTACACAGGCAAGACTGAATAAATCTTTGGCCATTGAAGATTGATCCAACCTGTGAAGGAGGGAGAGTCAGGGGATGGGGGCGAAAGTTCTAATCTGCTAATTCTGTGATTGGTTCTCCTGACAAGTCTCAATCCTTTGGTTGGGTCCAGAGTCTCCTCGTTAATATAGCAGAAGATACCTTTCCAGCTCCCAATACTTAGGAAATTCCAATGTTTTAGGAGCTATGTACCAGGAATAATGGAAAAAGGCCAAATATATATTTCTTATAATAAATTACAATGTCACGAAAATAAAAGTGCATCAGTAATCAAAATGGTGGGAAACGTATAACTGGTTATTGAGCAGAGGTACACAGAGAAAGCACTTTTATTTTTCTCTAATTTCTGTTCTTTAACATGTCTAGTCATATCTCTAATTCCTTCCTGTAATTGTTTGCGGCAATCCTTAGTTTCCTCCTCGTTTTAGATTATAAGACTGTTTAGGTACATACTGCTCACTTTTAGGTAGCAAAGAATTCTCAGCAAGTTTAAATTGGAATTCCAGTCTCCTATCTCATTTGAGCTGAATGTCTTGTCTTTTCACAGCGGAAGCCAGACACATGGCTTTGGCTTGAAGTGAGGAACAAGCCATGAACTCAACTTTCAGATTTCTTCTTTCAAGCCTGTATTTAGCTGCTGTTTTTGTAGTTCTCTCTTGGCTAGTAGTAAATGACCAGGGTGTTCTCCATTATAGCAAGCTGCTAGATACTGATTTCTTCATGCACGCCTTTTCTTCTTCTTCTTCTTCTTCTTTTTTTTTTTTTTTGAGTTCTTCATCCAGTGTCTCCAAGCATTATTGTTCACTGAGATTGTTCCAGATCACAGCTTCATAACATGGGTGATATACTTTCTAGATGACCAAGAATGACATCCTTTCAGCCTTTGTCCTCAGGGATCCATCTTGTTAGGATCCCTTCTTCCCTAGAGGCATTTTCAAAAGTTTGACTCCATCAAGATCACTCAAGATCACTTGGTCTAAGAAGAAATTCATGCCTTGTTTTCAGGCCAGACTCTGGGTAGTCTACTCCCCAAGCCACTCTCTCTTCCTTGCCTTGCCATGGATGGAAGCTGCAGCCAGCCATTTATCTTCTGATTCTTCCAGTTTACATCAGGCTCTAGAATCTATTTTTATGGATGCTCTCAAACTTCAGGGGACATAAATAAATTCCTCCTTACTGGCAGCCAGTCTTGCCAAGGCCTCCCTCCTCAAGATTGGATGTACTGAGTAAAGTTAAAAATCTGCATCTTGCAAGTATCCAGTTTGAGAGTATGATGTGGTTTATTTTCTTTCATAGACATTCAGAGTCTCAGGGAGCCCCACTTACTTGGTTTGTGGGGAAAACTCTCCTTCCCTTCTTCCTATGCACTTCTCCGAGTAACAGTAGGTAGCTGAAATGGGGAACTTTCAGTCCAAGGAAACTCCTTGTGTTGATTGATGACTTTCATAAGAAAATTCTTAGGCAAGCAGTAAAGATGAAAACAAGCCAAAGGGGTTAAGCGAGCAGAGGAGAAGGGATAAGGGGATGAAAGTGGCAGATGCAGACAATTCAAGTGTGGAGTTGTGGGGATGGAAAGAAGTTGCAAATTAGTAAGAAATACATACAGAGCAGGAAAGCTTGTTCAGAAATTTGCTGTTATTATTTGCTGTTGTTGTTAGTAACTTCAGCATGTTTAAAGGCAGAAGAGTAGGAACTGGTCATGATTGTGAAAAAAAAAATATGTGAAGCACAGCTCCTCTGCATCTGGATGGACTTTATCAGGAGCTCACACAGATAGGCAGATTTACTTTCTGAAAGAGAAACCTTCCCCATCATCTGAGACTGGATGATGGCATCAGAGTATTCACCATGGTGTGGACTCCTATCTTCTGAGTCAAATAGGGGGCAAGACCGTCACCAAAAGTGGCAGAAAGAAAAAGAAGAGAGAGAAGGTCTAGAACACCCAACAAAACACAAAGGAAGATTTGTAGAACTGAATTGCTGCTTAGTCGCTAAGTCCCATCTGACTCTTTATGATTCTATGAACTGCAGCCCACCAGGCTCCTCTGTCCATGGGGTTTCCCAGGCAAGAATACTGGAGTGGTTTGCTCTTTCCTTCTCCAGGGGGATCTTCCAACCCAGGTATTAAACCTGAGTCTCTTGCTTTGACAGGAAGATTCTTTACCGCTGAGCCAGCAGGGAAGCCCAGAACTAAATTATCAGGCTGCAAAAGTAGCTTCCAGCTTCAGGTCGACACTAGGTTGTTGGTGAGGCTGGTGGCCCTTGAAAACACTTATATATTCTGGGGCTCAGGATAAGGAATGTAGAGAGAGATGATGCATTTGATCCAGGGAAAGAAACTGCCATGGCTGGGTGGTTAGGCATGGCTAGAATGGGCAAGGAAAGAGAAGTGAGTGTCTATGGCACAGGCATGGGTGTGAGGCCACAGAGCAGATGGGAAGAAGCAAGAGGTTCTGAGTAAACCATGGGCTCTGTTTAAGTAGGAAGCAGATCATCTAACTATCAAATGAGAAGAGGGGTTGACATACTGGTTATTCTTTTGAAAGGAAAGCAGGTCCCAGAGATGTCGAGGACCTGGAACTGGTATGGGAAGTTGGGAGGGAATAAAGTCTTCATCGGGTTGCCTTTTGATCTGAAATCACTTGAGCAGTGCAATAAAGAGGAGCGGCCCTGGAACGGACAAGAGTGAAGCCACACGGACAGATGCAGAATATGTGTGTGTTCGCTTTCTTTTGAAAGCAAACATTTTGTTTTCAGCAAACAGCTTGCATCTTGTGCTTCCTTGATTTTTTTTTTAAAGAAAAGTACACACACAAAACAGCCTGTCACTGCCGGCTTCCCAGAGCACGAAGACAGGCCCTTGAGTGTTTTCCAGTAACCAGCTCCCTAAGCTGGTTCTCACAGGAGAAAGAAACTCAGAGTAACAAAAGGTGCCTGTGAAAGGTTCTTTGAGACTAAAATTTGGTGGAGATTAAAAGAGGGCAAAAGTTCAAATGAGAAGGAGCCATTGCCAAGTAAGCAGGAATCTTAGCCAAGGGGAAGGAAAGGGGGACACTGGTTTAAAATGCAAGTAACCATGGCGAGCCAAGAGTTCAATGCTAGAATCTGGTTAAGAAGTAATATCACACAGAGCCGGAATTGTTTATTCAAAGCAGGCCATGAGAGAACAGTTGTCTCCAATGGGTCCTCTCACAGCTTGGATTCAGAACTATAAGTGCATTTTTAAAAGCGTCCAGCGCTTCTCCCTGACCCACTTGGTATTAAGCAGAAAGAAGAGAGAGCAGAAAGTTTATTCTCAATGTCTCTTGTGGGTTTAAGACAGCTTTACATGTGGAAACGCATTCTGCTGTCAGCTGGAGAACTGGTTTCCTGCTATTCTCCTTGGAGTTGCCCTTGGAAACTCTGCCTGACCGTGTGGTAACACCACCCATTTCCCAAGGTTCAGACACCGATGCCCCTCGGAAGGGAAGCGGAACGTTTCTTTCTTTACACGACCATGTTGCATTTTGCTCCTGTTTCTGAGTGAGGAGGGCTTGCAAACAGCAAAAGGAGTGTGAGAATAAAGATGAGGTATTGAAACACAAGATAAAGATAAGCCTGAGGAAATGAAACAAGATGCTCAGCAGTGACCAGTGACCTGTATGCCTGTCCATCTAGACAGCCCATTTGCTGTCATTAACACTGTGGAGGGTGGAGTAGATTCTGTCCTCTAAGATGGCTATTAATACGGCAGGGGTTTGTAGAAGGGAGAGGTCCCCGTGCCTCTGAAATTTATGCAAAAGCGTCAGTGTCATTTTACATGTGCATTATTCTGGGGAAATATGTCAGTCACGTTTGAGAGAGAAATTACCTCTCTCACGGTTTTTCTTTTTAAGGTACTGAAAGTGCGTGAAAGTTGCTCACTTCTGTCCGACTCTTTGCAGTCCATGGAATTCTCTAGGCCAGACCACTGGAGTGGGTAGCTGATCCCTTCTCCAATGCAAGGATCTATTAAGGTACTAATCCTTGACTAATAGTCAAGGGCAATATATCCTTCTGACTTAATCATCTCCCACATTTCCCACCTGGAATTCCATCACTTTGGAAATCCACCTATGAATTTGAGTGGATACAAACATTTAGTCCATAGCAACTGTCTGACTCAGAGTAGATAATCAGTAAATGCCCTTTATTATTGTTTTCTCAGAACCAGAATAGCAAAATATCACTCCACAGTTGGAACAATAATTGTTAATAGTTGTTCAAAATGTTATAAAATCAGGATTGATAATAAGACAGAAAGAGAATTTATTAGCTGCTGGATTGTCTACCCCACATTTCATCTGAAATATCCAAAGATGCTAAAATTTCAGCTGTAGATACAGCTTGGGTTATATGATTCATTCTTTCATTTACATCATCTGTCAGACATTTACTCTGCATATTTGTGTGGTGATGTAAGTGCTGTAAGTATACCAAGATGAATAAAACTTATATATAACTAAGTAAATAAATAAAGATATGGTATGAGCAGTGGCTGGATAGGAATGCAAAGAAAATATTAAGAGAATGGAGAGATGGGGTCAGTTCCCTGTTCTCTCAGCATTTTTCTGAGAACTTCTTGATCTTAACCTAACTCCCAGGATGACATTTGTGATGCATTAAAATGAGAGTTTTCAGCTTCAATAAGGCCCATGAGGCGGGTTTGAGGGGAGGAGGACCACGCTGGCCATCATGGCTGGTTAGGACTCCATCTTCTGCACTCATTCATAGCTTGGTGGATCAGAACCCAGATTCTGGAGGAAGACTACCTAGGTTCAAGTCCTATTTTCCCCAATACCAGCTCTGTGACCTTGGGCAAGTTACTTAATCTTTGTGGGTTCCAGTTTCCTTAATATGTAAAATGAGGATAATAGTACATTCTAGCATTGCTATGAGGATTAAATAAGTAAATATTTGAGAAGCACCAGAACAATGTCTGGCACATAATATTTCTGTACTTAATAAATAACCAGATCATCACCTCTGAATTGTGATACCCCTGTCCATACCAGACATATCCTCATGGATAAATAACATGATTAACAATCAGTTGTTGAATGAATGAGTGAAAAGTAAATGACCTTGGGAAAATGCCAGGAGGAAAGAAAATACAAGGAAATGACTTTAAAAAGAGCTAATTTTATTAGTCAAGATACTTTCAATTGCTGCTTCCTTGTATGAAAGCCTCTAATGTTTCAATTCCATTAAAGTCCAAAATCTTATGGCATGGTTTATAAACTTAAAAGGGTAGGGTTTGCAGTAGTAATATGTAAACCCCTATAGCTCATTGGTTTAGGAAAGCAAAAGTCTATTTCTTTCAGTAGCAAAGTCTGTTGAGAGTTCTCATCCATCTAATTCCTGAGAAATGCAGGCTCTGTTTATCTTGTGATGTTACATCTCCTGTCACCATGATGAAGAAACAGAAGGATGGAGAAGGAACCTTACCTCTTCATTTACTCTTTTTTTATTGGAGCATAATTGCTTTACAATGTTGTGTTAGCTCCTATGCTATGCTGCAGCTAACAGCTATTAAAATAGCTATCTGTTTTAATAGATAGCCATAGCTAATAGATGGTAGTTATTTATGTCAATCCTAATCCCCCAATTTGACTCCCCCGCCCGGTTGTCGACATGTCTGTTCTCTACGTCTGCATCTCTAACCTGCCATGCAAACATGTTCATCTCTATCATTTTTAAAAGATTATACATACATTAATATACAGTATTTTTCTCTTTCTGACTTCACTCTGTATGACAGACTCTAAGTCCATCCACATCTCTGCAAATGCAAACAGCTCACGCAGCTCAATCTCAGCAAAACAACCCAATCAATAAATAAGTGGAAGACCTAAGTAGACTTTTCTCCAAAGATGACACATGGAAGGCCAAGAGGCACATGAAAAGATGCTCATCATCACTAGTTATTAGAGAAATGCAAGTTAAAAATACAATGAGGTGTCACCTCTGGCTGTCACCAAAAATCTACAAACAATAAAAGCTGGAAAGGACGTGGAGAAAAGGGAACCCTCCTGTACTGTTGGTAGGAATGCAAACTGACAGCCACTGTGGAGCTCCATGGAAGTTCCTCAAAAAATTAAAAATAGAACTACCATGTGACCCAGAAATCCCACTACTGGGCATATACATCGAGAAAACAATAGTTCAAAATGATCCACTGGTACATCCCCAGTGTTCATTGCAGCACTGTTTACAATAGCCAGAACAAGGAAACAACCTAAATAAATGTCCCCTGACACGTGGATGGATAAAGAAGATGTGAGATATATATATATATATGTATATATATATATATACACACACACGTGTGTGTGTGTGTCTGTGTGTATACACACACATGATGGAATATGATTCAACCATAAAAAGAATGGAATTGGGTCTTCATTTACTCTTAAGTGCCATCACCCAGCTGCATGTTCTTTCTGCTCACACACTGGCCGTCCCTCAGAACTAGTCCTATGTCCCAAATGCAGCCAAGCAAGGAGGCTGGTAAATGTAGGGGCCCATGGGTATCCAGTGAGCAGCATCTATGCCATGAATAGATGCATACAAGCCCTTAAGAATCTGATCCCAACTCTTCTCACCATATCTTTTGAGTTAAATGAGGTCTTGAGGTCTCATCAGAGTGTCCAATAATCACGAGATGTACACAACAGCCTTTCATCACAAGGAGTCTGGTAGTGGTCTGAAGAAACCATTCTCTAGACTCCTATTTGGTTTTTTGGGGAAAACAAGTACAGAATGGGGCTCCTGTTCTCATGTTGCTTATAATGTATTTACGCAAATATGGTAAGAGAGTCAAGAGGATAAGGCAGTGTCAAATCAGTTGTAACTGAGTGCAAGAGATGAGGTAGCTTGGTTTTGTAGAAGGCCCTTGAGGATTGGAGACAGACAGTACTAAGCTCCAAAGTTTACTAATTGTATTAAGGAAGTCACTTCTAAAGACATATATCCACATACATACTGTAAGTGTACACACACAAGCATCCTTAGTAACTCAATAAATAGTAACTATTATTGTTATTTGTTTTTCTTTTTTGTATAAAAAAATCTTTGAGAAATAGACTTTTTCCCCCAGGTATGCAATAACGTAAGATATTAGCTCAGTTATTTTTTTAACCCCTGTTGTTTGGCAGCCCCAAAACAAAACAAAGGTAATCGAGTCAAAGAATTTCTTCCACATCTGCTCAGGTTCAGAGCCTGAGCTCCAAACACCTTTCCCGCTACATTTCTGGGGAACACCAGCCCACAAAAGCTACACTCAGCAAGATGAGAACAGCAGCTCGTTGGGATGCCCGGCAGTGGTGAGCCCCACGGGAGTTTACGCCTCATCCCTGATGGCCCACAGGACCCTCGTGGAGCCTCGGAGTGGACTGAGAGTGTGGGAGGGCATGTAAAACAGGAAAGTACCAGTGCCCTTTCCACGGCAGCAGATGCCTCTCTACTTGCCCAATCCTGGCTTATGGGGGACTTCTTTTTCCCAAATCAATTGACTGAAGCTTTGGATTCATTACCATTTGAGCCACCAGGGAAGCCCTTCTAAGTCATAGATTACTGAATTATTTCAAAATTTATGAGATAGGGGGACTGTTATCTGCTTGGCCCTTTGGATCACTCTGATATCCAGAATCAATTCTGAACAGCAGATATCTCCTCTCTTTTCCCAAGCCCTGTTCACCCCAGGCCCTGGGAACTCACAGAGGGTGTTGTCAGGTGTCCTGCATGTATCCTGATCCATGATGGGGGCTCTGGCTGAATGGAGCTCCTACTCTCTGGCATCACACTATTGAATGCCACAAACATCAGTGGATCCTTTTTTATTCTGCAAATACTCAGTAGCATTATGAATAAGAATATCATCTTACCATCTCTTTCAAAGCACAGAAGCAAATAGAAAGGGGAAAAAAAATCCCATAATTTTAACTGCATAAAGCCATGTGGGACTCTGTTCATCAGAGAATTCAATTCTGCTGAATAATTCTCCATAGGCACGAATGATAAAAGAGGGGATTATTACCCATCTGTTTGCCCTCTCGGCTTCTGTCCAGCCCTGATTGTCTTCTCAGGCTGGATCCATCTGATTGCTTTAGTGATGCAGGAAGGCATCACCAAATATGAACACACTCCCAGGTTCTGGGCGCCTCTCGCCACACTGAGGCAGAGTGACAGAGTATTTTGTCTTTGAGCTTTTCAGCCAACTGGGGCTAGAATAAGATATTTAAGGTCAAGGCCATGACATCTGTGGCTGGTAAAGGGCCAAGAGAGATCATTTTTATCTTCTGCAGCATGCATGCAATCTATTCATCACCAGGCATCGAGATCTTGACAGGGCAGCCAGGGAAATCACAGAGAGTAGGGCTCTCAGCTCTGTTGTCAGGGTTGCTGTGTATATTATTTTGCCTTGTTTTCCCTCCAACCTAATATAGAGCTTTCTTAGGCCTGGGTGAGACTTTGCAGGGCCTTTTTCTCAAGAAGATAAATTTGAACGGGAGTTGGACAAAGAAGGAGAAGGACTTTGAAGCATTCACTGTTGTCGACCTTCAGGTTCTGTAATCCAAAGGCAGTACTTTTAGGGAAATGGGCATGGTGGCCAAATTTTATAAACCTCATCAGAAAATGAAATACTTTTTTATATCAAACCACTTCCACTTAAACCCCATGTGAAAAACCCATCCATCACTCAATTCTACCCTTTAAGTCTTTTCAGTTTGTGCAGAATTACAGATGATGGAATAGAGATGCTTTCAATAGAATCAAAATATTTTCCTTGGCAAAGATCACCTTTTCTTTATTTTGTGAATTTTTATGAATTATCTTAAACAGTAGAAATTGTAGCTATACATAAATGCTTTCAACTCACACTGTTAGAGCCAATCATGAAGATGATGGTAAGAGAATCACTGTGGTCTCAAAGACCTGAGTTCAAAGCTTTGAAACTGACTACCATGTCTTCTCTACATCTTAGGGCTTCATTTTCCTCACCTGTAAAATGATACAGTTGGGCAAGATTGTTTTTGAAGTCCCTTCTGACTCGGAAAGTCTCTTTTTCTTGAGGATGTTTGCTTCAGGTGGCATTTGCACTAAGTATTAACAATTTCCCTGTGTTGATTTTGTGGCTACTCTATTAAATAGAAACATGCTTATCTTCGTCTTCCTGAGTGTAATAGAGGCTAAGAAGGAGAAGGTGACATGACCTTCACCTTTTAAA
The DNA here is from genome assembly GCA_007570785.1 of Antilocapra americana. Lineage (NCBI taxonomy): Eukaryota > Metazoa > Chordata > Mammalia > Artiodactyla > Antilocapridae > Antilocapra > Antilocapra americana. Next base: position 8,650,267 of record ML664180.1, on the reverse strand, counting down.
GGCACATTATCCTGACCAACTTCTGGGCTGTGTGCTCCTAATCAACTTGTTATTATGTCTCTTCTCTCACTAAAGACATGGCAATAAGAAATTCAGAAAGAAGATGCCTATCGTGATTTCACACTCCCCTACTTTCATTTAAAAAGGTACTGCGATCACACACTTAGTTTGTAATTTACTGTGAATCTCTGTGATACTACTGTGATCAGAATTTCAGAACACTTTTGAAAGGTACATTGTCTATAGGTGCTTCTGCACATGAAATTGTGTTTTGCTGCTGGACACTTTCACAGCTACAGAAGCACACTCCTAAGTAGTTATCATGAATCCAGGTAACAGCCATCAAGCAGCACCAGCTTACACAGCCAGTTCCGTACAGGGATCTTATTTCACGTTTCAGACTCAAAGAACTGACTTCACTCTGCACTTTTTCAGGATCCAAGAGATAAGTATAATGAACTATAACATCTAGCATCAGAATTCACCTCCTCCGAAGTCTTGCTTGGGTAGTCATACTACTTCCACTACATTTCTAAGGACAAAGGGGAAGGGGTTGGCAATTGACATTTATTAACTCCTTTCTATGATATATTCCAGATACCATGTTAGGTGTGTTGTAAACCTTTTCCCATCTAATCCCTCCCAGCTTTCTGTGAGGTAGGAAGTATTCTGGTCATACTACAGGTGAGACCCTGAGGCTTGGAGATATTTTGGATATTACTGAATATTGCACACTAAGGCTATATAGAAATAAGATTGGACAAGCTCTGTTTATCAAATCTATGTGGTGGGTTTATGATTTTTTCCATCCTTTTGAAAATGTTCAAATTGATTGCCCTGTGAAGTGAAAGTGTTAGTCATTCAGTCATGTTTGACTCTTTGTAACCCCAGGGACTATAGCCCTCCATGCTCCTCTTTCCTCAGGGATTTTCCAGGCAGGAATACTGGAGTGGGTTGCCATGCCCTCCTCCAGGGGATCTTGCTGACCCAGGGATCAAACCCAGATCTCTTGCATTGCAGGCAGATTCTTTACCGTCTCAGCTACTCTTTGCTCTGTATGTATAATATTAATACATTTCATATATCAATTCTTTCAATACCTAATAGCCTGTTTTCATTTCCTACCATACAATCATCAGCAAATAAACAGAAAAACACATCTTTTGGAGTCTGATGTTTCCCTGTCTGGCATTTTACAAGGAAGACCAAGATTCTGCAAATGCTTTTAGATGTGACATAGGATCTTTGCAAGCCAATCATTGTTGCTGTTGCTGTTTAGTGGCTAAGTGATGTCCAGCTCTTTTGCAACCCCATGGGTTATAATCCACCAGGCTTCTCTGTCCATGGGATTTCCCGGCAAGAATACTGGTGTGGGTTGCCATTTCCTTTTCCAGGGGATCTTCCCAACCCAGGGATAGAACCTGTGGCTCCTGCATTGGTAGACGGGCTCTTTACCATTGAGTCTCCAGGGAAGCCCAAGCTAACCATAATGGAGTCTAAAATTCATAAGCCTTAAAGCTCTCCCTGCTACAAAAGCGTCTACTTGCCCTGCCTTTTTATCAAGCAAGGGGATGTCGTTCCTAGGGATAAAGAACACAGGCATGTATATACGAGAGTTACTGGTGGCAAATAACCACTAGAGTCTAGTGAACATGTTTAGCCAGTTTAAGAGCTTAATTTTTTAAAACCTTCACAAAGGGGAGATTTCAGAATTTTAGTCTATCCTGGATACAGTTACCTGTATGTGTATAAAAACGGAAAATATAGACTGTGAAAAACACCAAGTTACTTAGAAACCATGGAAATTTCTTGCAACCTCAAGAGAGAGGAAAGTCAACAACACCAAAGGCAGTCTGCAAGCCTCAGGCAGGTTGAAAATACTGAAGGTCACATGTCTGTCGTCTTACCAGATGTGCACATCAGCACAGATGTATGTTCCCGGCAGTCCCTGCGGCAGGGCGCCCCGGGGGAGAGATGCTCGGTCTGTACCTAAGGAAATATCCTTAGCTTGTGCCATCAAATACTGAGATTTAATGTTTCTTTTACTCTTATCCAATTGAAGGATGCTTTAGTCCTCAGAGAGAGAGTCCTGAAAAACAATCCCCTTTTAAAAATTAATAGTTTTAAAATTCTTAACAAGATCACATATTTCTAGGAAATAAGGGATTCTTTGCAGTTTTTTCATCATGTTACGCTCTGCTGTTGGAGCGCTTGTCAGGATCCTTAGCTTCTTGGTGTTGCTACTCACACTTCAGATATAAGTGACCCTCTATTGCGTGCGTGCTGGGTTACTTCAGTAGTATCCGACTCTTTGTGACCCTATGGGCCATACCCCGCCAGGCTCCTCTATTCATGGGATTCTCTAGGCAAGAATTACCGGAGTGGGTTGCCATGCCCTCTTCCAGGGGATCCTCCTGACCCAGGGATCAAACCTGAGTCTCTTATATCTCCTGCATTGGTAGGCAGGTGCTTTACCACTAGCATCACCTGGGAAGGCCATGACCTTCCATACCCTGAAGTTATTTTAGAGATTCAGTGTCTGGCAGCTGTTCTTGTGAATTTCGTATATTTAATTTTTCTTTTTAGCAGATTCTACTGTTCTGCCTGGGTTGTTTAGAATGGAATTACTGGCATTCACATTCAAGTGATTAACCAAAGGAGACGCTCACTTCTTGCTCTTTTTCTTGGGAAAACATGATAACAAATTGACAAAAAAAAGATAGAAACGAAAAATGCCAGATCTGTTTAAACCCAAATTCCTGTTGGTCCTTTGATATAGGCACAGGCTATTCTTTGTGTTGAAAATAAGAAATCTCAATGTTTAAAATCTTAAAGATAATTTTATTGACAAATTATCTCACAGCAGAGGTCCTAGCTGACATATAAGAATATAAAACTTGCTTGAGGATTCAGTACATAACATCTCATCCATTGTTTCTTTGACTATGCAGTTCAGAAGGCAAGATGCTCTCTCATTAGCTCTAAGCCCTTGCCGCATATTAGAATCCCCTTGGGAGGGTTTGAACCCTACCATTGCCCAAGCCCCCACAGTTCTGGTTCGGTTTTATTGGGCTGAAGCCCAGACTTTTTAGTTCTAAAAACTGCCCAGGTGAGTCTAATATGCAGCTAGGCTTGAGCATCACTGCAGCTTCACACAGCTCTTATCAGTGGAGTAGAAGACACACGTGGGAGCCAGAAATATGTTTCATCATCTGGAGGAAGGGGAGAAAAAGGCAAGAAAATACTAGTTGGATTTGAGATCACCAATAATTCTTAGAAATTATTATTAATTCTTCTTCCTACTCCATGGCAGGGATGTGGCATATTGGGAAGATCCTGACTTTGACTTTGGGCAAGTGACCAGGATTCCAATGTCAGGGTCACCCCAATATTTCAGATGCAGAGTCTCAAAGGCAAGCTTAGTAGATTTTACTTTAGTGATGCTAGTACCCATATTAGGACATGGAATGGTAAGAGTGAGGTCAATTTCAAGCTGGGTAAAGCTGAGATTCAGAAGTAATAATAAAAATAGTATTTAAAATATTTTTAACACTCTTCTACTTATGATCTGCCCTCAGCATCGCTTCTTGCTTTCCACCACTGGCCACAATTGCTGGGTGCCTCCATGTGTGGTTCATCTTAATTTTTTTTTAACCTCGGTAGCTCCATCCTTTCCTTATCCTCCTCTAATCTTCTCATCCTGATTAAGAAAACAGCTGCCTTTCCCATCCAAATGGATATGCAGTGCTCTTCCTGAGGATTCTTTTAACTCCAGTTTTAGCTGCCTTAGGCTACTCCAACTTTTCTACTATCCTTTCCTACTTCTCATTCATTGGACTATGTCTTCCGTGTCTCCTCCTATTCAAGGCCTCTGGCCCAGTTGTTAAATTTTCTCATGTAATTCTGAGCAAATCATCTGGGAAAACTGATATTCTTACCTAGGAATTTGGGTACCTAGAGAATTAGGGGCTCCAAAGCAAGACATGCTTGTAAGATTGAATCCTGACCCCGCCTCATGCAAACTACTACTAAGGTGGGAATGTTTGTATCTGTATAAAAGCTGTTATAGTGATTACAGTGAAATAATCCATTCCAAGTAGCTGGCATATATTGACACATATCAACTGCTGACATCTGTCTCCTCTGTATTCTTTGAGGGCAGAGAACTGTGATATGGAGCTCATTCAGACTTTTATTAGTATCTGGTGTCTCAGGTTTCAAACATATGGGATATAGTCCTATAATTCCAAAGAAAGAAGGCTTTGAAGCTTTTTTAAAAATTATTCAGGAGATTTATTAACAAATATTTTATATTAGTATAATATATACTATATTTTATATTATATATTATTTTAGTTATAAAATAATTCAATAATTTAAAATAAAATAATTTAATTATAATAAAGTATATTCTATATTTATATAATATTTTATAATTAGTATAATTATACTATATTTGTATAATTATTATTGAAAAAACTTGGATTCATCATGAATTTGGAAACACATTTTTACAGGTGGACTATTGGGCTGCACTTATTTGAAAGGGATACAGATTACATTGAGGATGTTAATATTTGTCTCATGAATATTCTAGGTTTCCTCCTGCTTTAAAAAAATTTTTTAGAGCAATTTTAGGTTCACATCCAGATAGAGCAGGGAGTACAGAGAATTGGCATCACCCCTACCATCAATATCCCACATCCCAGCAGGACATTTGTCACAGTCGATGAACGTACACTGACACGATATCATCACCCAAAGTTCATACTTCACTTTAGGGGTCACGTTCTGTCACACTGTCACATTCTGTGGGTTTTGACAAATGTCTAATGACACGTATCCACTATTATAGTGTCATTCAGGAAACTCACTGCCCTAAACATCCTCTGTACTTCGCATGTTCATTCCTCACTTCCCATAACTCCTGGCCACCACTGAACTTGTTACTTTTTCTGTAGCTTTCCCTTTTCCAGAATGTCATATATTTGGAATCATACCATTTGGAACTTGTTCAGATTGCCTTCTTTCATTAGTAAAATGCTTTCAAGTTTCCTCCATGTCTTTTCGGGGCTTAAGAGCTCATTTCTTTTTAATGCTGAATAATATTCCATTGTCTGGATGTACCACAATTTATTTATCAATTCACCCACTGAAGAACATCTGGGTTGCTTGAAAGTTTTGGAAATTGTGGATAAAACTGCTATAAACACCCATGTGCAGAGTTTGGGATGTAAGTTTTCAATTCATCTGGGTAAACAACAGTGAGCACAATTTGCTGGGTCATAAAACCTCTAGTTTTGTGTTTCAGCATTTACTGTCACTGTCATTTACAACATGGGAGATTAAATTCACTTTAGAGTCATAACAAAAGCTTCAGTCAGATACACTCAACCCTCAAGTGGGATGCTGTGCTCAATAGTTGGCTAATTCGAGCAGTACGAATGTCATCATTTCAGAGACACTGCTGTTTTGATGGTGTATTTCATGCTATGGGGGGATCCCAGTGAAAGAATTCATTGTTTAGTTCTTGTGTGTCATGGTTTTCAAAATGTTATGCCCTAACCCATATCCAATACTATGGCCGCTTAATTCCCACTTTAAATATGAATGATCTGAGCATATCTGCTAAACGAATAAGGCAGCTCCAAACAAAGGTATTTAGAGTGAAAGCTGAGGATAAGAGATCTTCTTTGGGGGAAGGAAGATCCTAGGTCAATGAGCTTGTGATAATAAATATCTCATTATAAAAGAGGAGAAATATTCTGAACACAGCTTGATTGCCACCTCCCAGACGTCTCTTGCAACCTAGCTCTCCCAGATGCATATCTAGGGCAATGGAGAGCAGAATCTGTATATTAAAGCTGAAATGATTGTCTAATTTTTCTAAGATAATTACAGAACAATGAAGCATAAACAGTCTTATTTCAGGAACTCTAGACCATAGCGTAATGAAAGAGAAAAACCATGCTTTCCCACTGAGCCACAGATAACCCTGTAGACTTATCAAAATAACCACCAGTGGGTGACAGAACCTGGGAGGGCCTGAAAGAGACCCGAGCGCCAGTGTTGCCACCTATCAGATGGAAGGATGTAATAGTTACCAGGTAGAGCGCAGGGGGGTGGAGCAGAGCAAAATTGTTTGAGAGCACATGGATGCTAATTCTTGAGAATTCTCAGCAGGAGAGGTTACAGGGAAGAAGATACTCTAGGCATGGGGAGCAACAAGGGGGAAGGAGCCTGGATCCTTGATGAAGTCAGCCCACAAAACTAGCCCCAGCTGTTTCTCTCTGTGCCGTTCAGGGAGAAAGAAAGAAAATTCTATTTTTCTCTCTGGCCAGTGTTATTTTGGGTCTCTGCTAATTCAGAGGATCTTGTGTCTTAGCAATACCCCTCTTTCTCAAACCTTCCCCACAGGGTACTCTCAATGCTACTTCCTGGCCTCCCCTGCGTGTCCTCCTCTGCAAAACCTATAGTCCAATTATTTCCTAAACCACCCCTCCCCCTTTCCTGTGAAAACATCCATGTGATTTGACAAATTTACTCTTGTTTAAGACATTCTTTAGAAAATGTTTTCAGTGGTTTGCATTATTTACATTTTCACAAAGATTTTTAGTATATCAGAAAAAGGGTGATGAGTGGTAGAAATGTCAGGCAGGGTGACTGAACTATGGAGGTGATGTTTTTGTGCATTGAGACCTACACGCATCCTTTAAATAACATTTGGACTCCCTCCTCCCCACGCCCCAATACACAAACCACTGCTCTCATGTATATGGTTACCCTTGGGGAACAGAGGCACAGCAGTCTCCCATAAGTGCCTTGTATAGTAATCTATTTCCTCCAGTATTAGGAACCTGAATTGTATCCATCCTGAAAACTGCATATTTTCCTAGATGTAAGGCTAAAAACTAAAAATAATTAAAATAAAAGGCATTCACAAGGTCAAGACTCATGGGTGTTCAGGAAAATACAGTTGCAAATAAGAAGCCATTTAGTTTAAATTGAAGACAGGAGTCTGAAACTCCATGCCTGATGGCTGCGTCTTCTTGCCGTTTCAGCACGTGAGCCTCTGAATGATATATGATTCCTTGAACAGTGTCTATCACACAGTTTATGATTAAAAAATTTTATTGCATGAATGATGAATAACTGTGCTATGTGAGCATGTAGTTAGTAGGTAAATCTCTACTTGCTATACGTCTTATGCATTTCTAGTCCCTTAGAAACCCTTGGTATAAGACTGGAGTGGAAAATATGCCACATAGATAGTCATGGAGTTCTCCCCAGAGCTCTACCGGACTGTACTTTAGGCGTTCTACAAGCATCTACAGTACTGTGAACCACCACTAGTATCAGCTTCCATCCAGGATTGCCTCTACAGCATTCTCTTCATATAAATATTTTACCGGTCTTTAAGGCTGGAAGAAATGCCAATTATATGTAAAGTACTATTCCCATGTGTCTCCAAGTAGAAAGTAACACATCTTCTCTCAGAATTCTCAAGCCTTTTATCCACAACTCTTAATAGATGTACATAATTAACCAAAATTAAAGAAAAAAGATAGCACATGCCATATTTCTGTCAGATTTGAGGGTGGAATTTAATTTTTCTTCCCGAAGTATCAGTTCAGGTTCTTTCAATAAGTAGCCCTCGAACATTTGTTGATCAACGAACAAATTATTCATGTTATTATCTTTCATTTCTCTACCTCTTGTATTTTGCTGAAAGCATCTGAACTGCTAATAAGCATTTCTTTACGGGTTGACTTTATGCTGCATTTTCTATTTATTTCCTCACTCTCTATCTTCCAAACTACGTACCACTTTTAAAGTTCAACAATAACTTTTATAAAGTTGATTCTTAAATTTCTTACATTTTTCTTTTGTAGTATTAGACTTGCATTTCTAACTGCTAATTTACCATCGCTGTATTCGTCATCTGGGCTTCCCCAGTGACCCAGACAGTAAAGAATCTGTCTGGAATGCAGGAGATACAAGAGATGCTGGTTCAGTCCCTGGGTTGGGAAGATCTCCTGGAGTAGGAAATGGCAAACCGGCTCCAGTATTGTTGCCTGGAGAATCCTATGGACATAGGAGCCTGCAGGTTATAGTCCTTGGGATTGCAAAGAATTGGAAACAACTGAGTGACTAACACACACACACACACACACACACACACACACTAGGCATCACTACTTTAACACCGCCCCCCCCCCCAAGTAGTCCATGCTGATATAACAATCCTGTGGTTAAAAACAGCTCTTTAGCCCAGTTTCTCCACTTCTGAAATTCTGTAAAACACAAAATCAGAAACTTAAAATCATCTTAAAATATAACTTCTCCTACTTGATTCTTCCTCTGAAAGTTCCCTTAAGCCACAAAAATATTTTCTATAAGTACTCCAATCACCATAATTCATCCCTCCTATTAATTTTTGCAAAAATTACTACTACATAGTAAAGAGTCTCCATATTTCTCATGTTTTCCTCATTACAATATCCAGACCTTTGCTGTCTGAGAGCTGGAATAGATATCGAAAGCCAAGTTCTCAACCTTTATTTTACCAGGAGATCAATGGGGTCAAGAGAGTGTCAAATGACTCACAAACCTCACACATCTGGGTGGTGTGGAAAAGCTGGAAGGGAAGACTGTCTCATGATACCTGCTGAGGCATTTTTCCCCACTATCTCAGGATTCAACATCTATCCTCCTGCCAGATTAATGTTCATCCCTGCTGACCTACTGGTATCATGCTCTTGCTTATTAACGACCCATGGCTTCCTGCTGTCCATTGGATAAGTCACCCTGCCATTCAGTTGTCTACACTGCAGCTCCATAATCCACTTTTAATCGTTTTTTCCCTCTGCCCCCAAGCACATGTGTTTATAAAATTATATGCTTATGATAAAGCTTGTTTTTTTCCAACTAAGTTCTTTGTTTTACCCCCTCTGTGTCTGAAGCTTATGATTTTGTCCTCTTCCCTGACCATCTCTGAAATATACTATCAATGCCATGTTCCCCAGTATGCTTTCTGATATCCCCGTAACTGGGGATCATAGTCCACCTACATGTTTGAAGTCAAGATTTTTTTTTTAATTTTTTTAATTTATTTTTTATTTTTTTAATTGTTTTTGCCATACATTGTCATGA
>ML664180.1:8614474-8641014 GCA_007570785.1 Antilocapra americana | reverse complement strand
CCCCCCCCCCCCCCCCCCGGGAAATCTCGCTGCACCAGCTTTTTATTGAAAGTACTTAATGCCCCTTTGTAGAATGATCATATGCATATTTGTGTCTCTTTCCATTTCGCTGTCTCTATTTACTCATATTTATGTCTCTCACATGGAGAAGGCAATGGCACCCCACTCCAGTACTCTTGCCTGGAAAATCCCATGGACGGAGGAGCCTGATAGGCTGCAGTCCATGGGGTCGCTAGGAGTCGGAAACAACTGAGCGACTTCACTTTCATTTTTCGCTTTCATGCATTGGAGAAGGCAATGGCAACCCACTCCAGTGTTCTTGCCTGGAGAATCCCAGGGACGGGGGAGCCTGGTGGGCTGCCATCTGTGGGGTTGCAGAGTCGGGCACGACTGGAGCAACCTAGCAGCAGCAGCAGCAGTCTCCCACACCGCTATGTCCAGTACTTTATACAGAAGGAACACTCTGTTGATAAACTGTAATATTTATGACAGCCCAAGCCATTGAATTTAAGTGCTTCACATACCTGCTTATTTATTTCAACACATTAGTATTTAATCTCTGTTTTCAAGATGTGTATCTCACAAATACAGTTGAATATAACTTTGAGTCCAAAGGGTGGTAGCACCATGAAGCTGTGGTATAGTCTCCTACCTTCAATTAAAAAAAAGCAAAAAAAAACCAGACAACAACCCTACCCCAAATTTTCCATCAATAGAAAGAAATATTGAAAATCATTAACTATAAAAAATGATGACTAGTAAAAGGACAGAAGATTCTTGTATAATGACCAAGTGGACAGAATTCCCAACCCTGCTCCTGCCTCAGGACTAAGGATATAGGATGCTATAAAAATCCTGAGAAACTTTCTGAATATTCTAACTTAAAAAGGAGTGGGCAAAAGGGATGAGTAGATGTGCCTGAGAAAATCAGGATAAACATGGAGTAAATGCTCTGTAAACCACATCTGGACCTCGACAGAAACAGGAAGGGCCCCTGACTCTCTTGCTCCAGCATACAGTGCTAAGCTGGGGGAGTGAGCCAAAGCCCCAAAGAGTTGACTTCATGCCAAGCTGGGTGGAATAGAGTCTAATAAAGGACATCTGGTGGGATCTCAGCAATAAGAGTGAACTTGAGACCTCAGCAAAGACTGTAGTCAGCCTCAGCGTGCTTTCCTCTTCTCTGCATCCTGCTCTGTACGCCCTTCACCCAGAAGGGAAGACAAACGACCCTACATAAGGTGGGAATGCTTTCGAGATAAAATCACAAACACTATTTCAGCAAAAAAAATAAGATCTGAAAAAGGTAGAAGAGGAAAGGAAGTGGTTTGAGAACTATGAAATTGCATTAAAGCTAATATATATATATATATATGTGTGTGTGTGTGTGTGTGTGTGTGTGTGTAGAAAGGCATTTAAGAGGTAGCATGAATTCTTCAATATGAAAATAAAAAAGAAAAACAATATATAATCCAAGGAACCAAGGCAGATTCTCTGCTGCTCCTTTGCATTCACTGAGTAATCCAATAAGGATATGGATTCAGTAACACAAGGAAGGCACAATAATATAACAAAAGATCAGAATAAGAAGAAAGGGGATGTTGTAAAGAGAAAAGAATAAAATAAAAAGTACAGAAGTAAACTGGAAGCAGCAAGAAACAGAAAATTATGGAGATAAGTCTTTTTTATTCATAGTGAGTAACAGTGATAAAAAGAGATAATAAGTTTAAAATAATTAGAAAGGCAGTAGATATGGAAACTATACTCCATCCAACATCAAGATGATCGATATTTCTGACTCCAATCAATAGGACAGAAAATAATCAGAGAGATAATACAGGAAAATTTACCTAAAGTAAAATTATGACTGAATCTTCCACTTGGTAGGATACATCAATACCAAGAAGAACTGATACAAAACTAGTGATATAAAAACACATTTAGTTAAGTTATTGAATAGCAGAGCATCTTTTAAGTTTCCAGAAAGAAAAAGCATGTAAAACACAGGTAGGAAAATCTGCCTGGTCTTAGAATAAATGTCAGTTTCCAAAACAGTGAAACAAAATCTCCATGGTATCAACTCAGTGTGCTTGTCAGATAGAAAACATGTGAAATAACATGTTTCCACACATGAAATAACATGTTCAGTGAAACTCAGCAGCAATGAAACTTTTTTGAGCAACCTACTCAAAGATTGAATGAAACCAATGGAGAAGCTAATCAAAATAAACAACATAGAAATTAAGAAAACCATGATAGTAGGACAAGAGGTCAAATTATTTAATGATTCTTTGGTTAAACAACTGACTTATTATTACCCCAGATACATTATAAACTACCAAAAATTAAATATTATAAAAACAACAGAGTCAAGGGAGGCATAAACATTACTAATTACCTCACCTTTCATAGAAGGAGTTAATGATGGTAGCTCAAAATATATAAATTAAATAATCCATATTGACTGTAAAGTCTCAATTTCTACTTTGCCCAGTTGCTTTTTCTGTCACTGAGGAAATATACTCATTTGTTATATAAAACTAAACAAAATGAATGAAGTTAGAAGATATGAAATATAAACACTATAGTACTCTATCTTCAATACCCAGTGCAATCCCCCTATTAAAAGAAATGTTCCTTGACCAATACATCTTTTACTGGTTTGTCATATCTATTGGTTTACAAACTGCATAATTTAGTGTCCATTCATATGTTTAAATGAACTAATTACATGCAAAAACGCTTGCTAAACTGTAAAACACAATACAAACATCATGAAAACATGTTGGGCAGTGTTTTGGCAAGAGTGAAATTTAGGACAATAGTGCCAAAAATTGGAGGTAAGGGTCAGAAGCTAAAGAAAGAAGGCTTTGGATGCCAAACCTAAACCCTCAACAATATTGGAGATGTCAGAGATCAAGCTGAGATGATACATTCTGGGTTCACATAAAGACCTCATATCTAGTAATTTCTGGGTAAATCAGTTTCAAGCAAGCAGTGTTTGATAAGCAAGTGAGCAATTGTATTAATTAATAGTAGGTCCAGAATTCACATAGAAAAATTTCTTGCTACTCTCTGAAGGTAAAAAGAAAAAAATCAACAAAGCGAAAACAAGACCTAAGACCAAAAACAAGACCAAAAGACCTAAGTACAACTCATAACAGTTTTAAAAGCAAAGTTCATATATATAACATTGTTTCTATTTCTGCATTCAATTTGTCTTAATTCCCCAGTAATTTTCAAGACTGCAATCTGCCATAATTTAGGAAAAATGCTCACTTGTATTGTGCAGCCTCTAATACATATCAGACTGGGCACCTGGTTAATTTTGTTGATTTAATTGATAGACTACCAGGGGGTAGTCTTCACAGGGGTCATAATAAATCTGATATGGAAAATAAAATAGAAAAAGGAGTTTGCCTGATTATCCTAAACACCCAAAGTCTGACTGGACTTTTAAAAATATACACCTTTCTAATTTTTAATGATTATGATTAGTATTAATGCTTTACTAATAACAGATAACCTGTATTAAGGGTGTATGCCCTAAACATTTGATTAACAGTTTAATGTATATTATCTCACTTTATAATTACAATAACCCCATGCAGTCATAACTACTGATAGTTATGACATTATAATCACATTTATTGTACACATAAGAAAGCTGAGGCTGAATGGATTTGAATAACTTGTCCCTGACCACACAAGCAGTTGGTGGCAATGTTGTGATGTGGTTTTATTTCAAGCTTCCCTTAACTCCCAAATGCTTGTTCTTTACCAATATACTCTTCTAGTTACACAAATTTGCCTGCAATACAGGAGACCTAGGTTTGATCCCTGGGTTCGGACAATATATAGTATTTGAATATTAGTCAAGATCCCGGATTCTCATGTTGTCCTGCTATGATAATCTACTTCTTTAGAGCTGAAAGGAAATATATATCCAGAGGACAAAGCCAGTGAAAGCTTTAGTCTCCAACTTCAGTAAAATACCTAATGACTCATCTTGATTTTGTGGACGACTCTTCTTGTAGAGGCTAATGGTCAAAATAACCTCCTCCTTCCTGAGCCCATCAGATTACTGAAGAGAAGCTGAAGACTTGTGAGTCCAGAGGAAATGACTGACCAAGGCCAAGCCCATCAGTTCCCATTTTATCTCCTTGTTCTCCCCATTCTCCCCCTTTTGCTCTATTTGTTTGGTTACTGTTTTTAATCTGTCTCATTATTAATGGGAAAAATGGCTCATTTTTGTGTTATCTTCTGACACATTAAAAAAGAGAAAGACATCTTGCCTTGCAGATGGGGGTTTTCAATTGCTGATTTGGGAAGGATAATCAGGAAACTTGTTAAGCACAAAAATGCTAACAAACCCATAGGAAGGTATTCTGCAAACGGTATATTTCAGGCATCATGAGAACCCATTTGATTAGATGATAAAGATGAAAAACTTCCAGGACTAAGAGAAATGGGAACAGTTTTATCCAAAAGGTGAAGATTCTTAAATTACCTATCAACTCATGAACCTCAGTGGTCTTGGAAGGCACGGATAGATTCTTTTAATTTGTCTGGAACCGATGACATTATAAGCACATTGGACATGTGATTAATAGTACTTTAAAATAAGAAAATAATAGATTTCTGTTCACATATAGCTTGAGCAGGCGATCCAGAGAAGCATGACATTCAGCTGTGTAAAAAAAACTCATGTGAGAGATAAAAACTGACTACTTTACTTTTATGATTAATAAGAAAAAGATTTTCAAAACTCTGCTTTTTCTTCCAAAAGTGACACAACAAAGAAATAAGAGAGAAGAACAAGGCAAAAGAGAAATGTTAAGTTACTCCTGAGGAATCAGTTTATTGAACTGAAAATCAAAAATGCTGCTAAATAAAGAAAAGAGAAATGGAGACACATAAATCAGAAAGGAAATATCACTGTTAATGAGAAACATATAAACAAAACCTCTAGTGCACGAAGCAATGAATCTCTCACTATCCCACATTTTAAGCAAAACACAAGAGAATGCTGGGTAGGGGGGGATGCTAGCAACACTTCAAGTGGAAATAGCTTATAAAGGAATAAATTCTCTCTCCATGTTACATTTTCTCATCATATTCCTTTCGGAATTCAGCAGCCGTTTGAAAAGAACATACTTGCAAATACTGACCTTTTTTTATTTAGTCACTAAACTGTGTCCTACTCTTTGCCTAGCCCTGCACTGAGATGCATCTGTCTTTCTCCGTAGTTCTTCTTGGATCTTATTGAATATACTCATAGATTTCCTCCTTCACTTTTTATCCATATCTGAAGTACACCTATCTGTACCCATCCAGAAGCCCATCCTTTCATCCATTAGCAGAGACCTGCAAAAACGTTTCTCATTGAGTGGGTGGGTGACTGATTCACGGTGAGACAATGTAAGGTATTTATCTCCTGTACCACTTCTCTATTTTTAAAGATATACTGACTTACTATTAGTAGTCTAATTAGCATCTGAAGAAGCAGTAGCAGCAAGCATCCTGTCTACTCCCGCACCCCCTCCTCATTCTTACGACATGCTTCTACTATTTAAGTTATGATTCCATTCTTAAGTTAGCCTCAAATAGGATGTTACGGGTATCTTTTTTTCCTCTTTTTCTTTTTTTTGATGGAGCTAAAGCTAGCAGGGAATCTTCATTAAAATTCACCATAAGGCCCATTTGTTTGCCATTTCCCTTCCCCCCAACTCACATACTCCTCCTACCCTGCTGTGAACTCTGTAGTTGCAAAGGAATGACCCATGGAAATCTCATTGCCACGTTGAGGTGCTCAGTCCAGGGAAACATTCCAAGCTAGCTCCTGTCTGTCAAATAAAGATGACAAATATTTACCATCTCTGCCCACCCCTCCAGGTGGTTTTATATTCATGATTTTGTTTTATTTTGTATTTTAGGAAACAGATTTTCTTTCCTCATGAACAGGTGCAAATACTGCTGACATTTATAACACTTTTCAAAGACAAGGACTGAGAGAGGATCTAGGCTTACACAACATTAGTTCTTAACAAGACCAGTATCAAAGGATATTTTTTGAAGTGGCTCTTATTGTTGTTGGTTATCACATTGCTCCTCTCTGTCCCAGTGAGACATAGCTCTGCCAGAGTCATACTTCATATTCATCTATAGGAACATCTGGCCCATGTCTAACATTTAATTTCCACACCATTAGAGTCAAACAATACATGTACATCAGTAGATAATGTAATGCATTATCACACAAGGCAGAGAGTAGCAATTTATTAGCCTAATTTAAAATAGCCTTCAGCAAAAAATTGTGCATCTTAATTCAGAGTGCTGAATGGAATGACATGTTTTCCAGTAAAATTCAAAAGTATATACCCAGACATGCTTTGGAAAAACTTTCCTGCATATATTATTGTCTGCATTATTCAAGGATGAAATATCAATTCTGTTCTTTACGTTCTAAACTAATTTCATCCATAATAGCAAGAAAAGAGATAACAGCCATAGGAGAAGAAGAAAAAAAGGAATTCTCTGGAACATAAGTAGACCCCAGATCTTTATTTCTTAGAAATCACAAGTTGAACGTGTAGGTTACTCAGAATTTCTTTGCATTTACTTAAAATCACAGAAAATTGCTTGCTTTTAATGTAGCGTGAAGTTTGCTTCTATTGCTTCTCTGTAAGACATTTTTATTACTATTTTAGCTTTATAGACAATGGATTTGTAGAGCCTTGCTTTGTCACTGTGGAAAAATATTATAAATTTTATAAGGATTTAAATGATATAATCTTCGAAAGTAGCTTAAACTATGCAGCTTGAAGAAATCATTGTTATTATCAAAATACATATTCTAATATCTTCTCAGTTTGTATTAATGCAAATCATTGTCTAGTTTCTTAACACAAATATCTGATCTAGAAAGATTTATAGTACCTGTTAACACTGATAGAAAGCATTTCCAGTATCCTGAATGTTATAAGTAGAAATAATAGCATATACTTGTAGCTTGTATATGGCAATGTAAATTCTGAATTTTGTGATGCAACCAAAGCTCGGTCACGGGCACACTGAAGAAGACGATTCAGTTTCAAAGGAAATGGGCAATGTCTGTCATCTCGCGGTCCTCAGGTAGTACTTAATCTGGTATTGGATCTTCTTTCACAAGTGATGTATAAGGCCTATGGCCAGTCCCTGTGACAAATACATACACCAAAATTTCCATGAGTTCATAGATTAATGAGGGAAACAAGAAATGCATATATTACATAATATAACATGCTAAATGTCATAATAATAATAAAAGTGCTTTGAGAGATGAAGAAAGGGGATTATTTCTGGCACTGGGCAACAGAAAGCCTAAAAAAAGGAGTGATTTTTGTGCTAAAATAGAGAACAGGTTGGTTTTTACTAAATTATGTTCGATCTCAAGATCCTGGCCTTATTAAGAAAGTTCCTTAGACAGTCAATCAGTTATGCTTTACCAGAATGAATATGGACCACCCTGCCTCCAACTTCCCATATCTTATATCATGTTTTCTCCTGATAATCTGAGCCCTTAGCTGAGATTCAGCAGTTAGGTTAAAACTACTTGCTCCTGTTGAACTGTTGAGATCTTCTACTTGAAACCTATACTTTGGCTAGTATGTGATTCCCTTTGTTCCACTCTGACATTGTGATGTGTGTGACCGATTTGGTTTGGTATTGTCACCACCTGCAACCCACTCCAGTATTCTTGCCTGGGAAATCCCATGGACAGAGGAGCCTGCAGTCCATGGGGTCACAAAGAGTTGGCCTCGACTGAATGACTAAGCAACAACAATCACCATTCCTGTGACTCCTCTGTGAGAAATGCAGAAAAGACAGCGATGTTTTGCCCTAATTCCTGATTGCCTGAACTAATTCCAGGGAACCTGGACATTTCGCTGTGTGAACTTCCCAAACCTGCTGTTACTCTTGGTAGGCTTTGAATCAGTTTGTGGCTTCATTAGTTCACTTTACCATGGAAGGCTTGAATTTATCACAGATCTAGAACATTTTTGACAACCTCGAATACATAATCATATGTGCCTTATCCTACACCCAACCCCAAACCAGGGACAGACATGCAAATTAAGTTTCCCAGTGTTCTGGAAGGGAGTGGGAAATTTCCTGCCCCACTTGCCATCTTTGGTTCTTTGTGGCTGGTCAAATCAAATGGCATGAGACATATTCAGTTTAGCTCAGTTCAGTTGCTCAGTCATGTCCGATTCTTTGCGATCCCATGACTCGCAGCACGCCAGGCCTCCCTGTCCATCACCAACTCCCAGAGTCCACCCAAACCCATGTCCATTGAGTTGGTGATGCCATCCAGCCATCTCATCCTCTATCGTCCCCTTTTCCTCCTGCCCCCAAATCTTCCCAGCATTAGGGTCTTTTCCAGTGAGTCAACTCTTCACATGAGGTGGCCAAAGTACTGGAGTTTCAGCTTCAACATCAGTCCTTCCAATGAACACCCAGGAATGATCTCCTTTAGGATGGACTGGTTGGATCACCTTCCATCCAAAGGAATCTCAAGAGTCTTCTCCAACACCACAGTTCAAAAGCATCAATTCTTCAGCACTTAGCCTTCTTCACCGTCCAACTCTAACATCCATACATGACTACTGGAAAAACCATAGCCTTGACTAGACAGACTTTTGTTGGCAAAGTAATGTCTCTGTTTTTCAATATGCTATCTAGGTTGGTCATAACTTTCCTTCCAAGGAGTAAGCGTCTTTTAATTTCATGGCTGCAGTCACCATCTGCAGTGATTTTGGAGCCCCCCAAAATAAAGTCTGACACTGTTTCCACTGTTTCTCCTTTTGCCATGAAGTGATGGGACCAGATGCCATGATCTTAGTTTTCTGAATGTTGAGCTTTAAGCCAACTTTTTCACTCTCTTTCACTTTCATCAAGAAGCTTTATTTCCTCATCACTTTCTGCCATAAGGGTGGTGTTATCTGCATATCTGAGGTTATTGATATTTCTCCCAGCAATCTTGATTCCAGCTTGTGCTTCTTCCAGTCCAGCATTTCTCAGGATGTACTCTGCACATAACTTAAATAAGCAGGGTGACAATATACAGCCTTGACGTACTCCTTTTCCGATTTGGAACCAGTCTGTTGTTCCATGTCCGGTTCTAACTGTTGCTTCCTGACCTGCATACAGGTTTCTCAAGAGACAGGTCAGATGGTCTGGTATTCACATCTCTTTCAGAATTTTCCACAGTTTATTGTGATCCACACAGTCAAAGGCTTTGGCATAGTCAATAAAGCAGAAGTAGATGTTTTTCTGGAACTCTCTTGCTTTTTCAATAATCCAGTGGATGTTGTCAATTTGATCTCTGGTTCCTCTGCCTTTTCTAAAACCAGCTTGAACATCTGGAAGTTCACGGTTCATGTATTGCTGAAGCCTGGCTTGGAGAATTTTAAGCATCACTTTACTAGTGTTTGAGATGAGTGCAATTGTGCGGTAGTTTGAGCATTCTTCAGCATTGCCTTTCTTTGGGATTGGAATGAAAACTGAGCTTTTCCAGTCCTGTGGCCACTGCTGAGTTTTCCAAATTTGCTGGCATATTGAGTGCAGTACTTTATAAGACATATTAACAGAATAAAATATGAGACATATTAACAGAAGAAAATCAAATTTAATTTTATATGTATAGGAATCCTATATACATGAGAGAATCAGAGGCAGATAGCTAAAATGAGATCTATGTGCCATCCTGAGCTAAGGAATAGAATAAGGGACTGTGGCTTCCAAGGACAGGAGGGTCATTCATTTATAAGATGATAAAATGATGAGTAGACATTTGTTTACTAGACGTTTGTCTTGCCAGATAGATGGGCCCACTTAGATAAAATTTATCTCTGGTCATAATTCTTTTTGAAAAAGTCTCCAATATAAGTTTTTCTAGGTAGCTAAGGGAGTGGCAGTAGTTTCCTCTGAGTTCAAAGGGTTTCCACTGTCATTAGCTCCAAATAATCTACATGTCAAAGTAGCTGTCTTGGGGAGGCATGTTCTGAGCCCCTATACTTCCAAAGTTGGGAATGTATAGTAACCTTAGGTTTCATCTTTCTGCTACATATTACAATAAAGGTAATAAAATAAGGGTAAAATTGTAAAAGTTAAAATCCATCTTCCCAATCTCAATTCCCAAACCCCAGCCTTGTTTCCTAGAGATAATTACATTTAAATGTTTCTAGTTTTAGTTCTTATATGATTATCACTATAAGTACTAGGCTGTCAATAGCTTATTAAGACTCCTTTCTAGAAATAACAGGAACTTTGTTTACTTATTAGAATATTTTCCTTTCTGCATCCCAATTTATATTATGTGATTATTTTCAATTCTTTAAATGATAATCTTCATGATTTTAAATGATACTGGTTCGTGAATTTCAGAATTATCTCCAGCATGTAAGATTGTTTCCTTTGTTGACAAATACTTATTGAGTGCCCACATTGACCAAATACTGTGCTGGATTCTAGCAATAACATGTCTAAAACATAAACCCTGTCATTATGGAAATTACCACCTAATGAAAAGAGCAAAAAAATCAATCAGTGATAACATAAACAAATAAATTACACTGACAAGTACCATAAAGGAGTTCCTAATATTATGAGAAATTACATTAAGGAGATTAGGGATGATTTCTCAGGAGAGATTATTCTTGATGAGAGATCTGAGGGTTTAAACTACTCAAAGTGGTAATAAGAGCATTCCAGGCAGAGGAGCAGCCCATGCAAATGCCCTGTGACAGAGAAATCTTCTTTCTATGATATGAAAGAAGCTCAGTGGAGATAGCCAGAAGCACCAAAAGGAAAGACAGAAAAGATAAGCATAGGCTGGCCATGCAGAGCTTGCAGGCTTTAAGGAGTTTTGTCCTTTTCCTAAGATCAAGGGGAAAGGACTTAATGGTTTTTTAGTAGAGGAAAATCGTGATCAGGAAAGAGTTTCAAAAAGTTTAGCCTGGTTATAGTTTGGTGGATATAAACAAACGAAATGTATATTTTTCCCACCTAGCTTTCATTTCTGTCAGTCTTAACCTTGATTTGAAGTTAAAACTTCTGTTGTTTGATTTACTTTATTGCTGTGCATAAGCCTTCAGTGCTTTTCCTGTAGGTTCAACATATCAATAGATATTAAAAAGCAATAAAAGTATCTAGTACCCTGTGACCCAGCAATATCACCCCTAGGTTTTTGTCTGAACACAAGTGAGTGCACACAGCCACTAAATATTGTGAAAAGACATTCATAGCAGCTTTATTCATGATAGCCAAAAACCAAATGGGTGCTTTCAAATTGTGGTGCTGGAGAAGACTCTTGAGAGGCCCTTGGACAGTAAGGAGATTAAACCAGTGAATCCTAAAGGAAATCAATCCTGAATATTCATTGGAAGGACTGATGGTGATGGTGAAGCTGAAGCTCCAATACTTTGGTCGCCTGATGTGAAGAGCCAACTCCTCGGAAAAGACCCTGATGCTGGGAAAGATTGAAGGCAGGAGGAGAAGGGGACGACAGAGGATGAGATGGCTGGAAAGCTTCACCAACTCAGTGGACATGAATTTGAGCAAACTCTGGGAGACAGTGAAGGACAGTGGAGCCTGGCATACTGCATTCTACAAGGTTGCAAAGAGTCGGACACAGCTTAGTGATGAAACAACAAACTCGACCATCTGAAAGGAAGATATAGTCCATAAATGAAGTGATATATTACATATTGCACAGCAGTGAAAACAGGATGAACTACTGGTAAACATGATAATAAGATTGACTCTCCCAGCAAAAGAAGCCAAACACAAAATAATACACACCATAGGACTGTGTATAGATGAAGTTCAAGAACTGGCAAAACTAATCAGTGGTGATAGAAGTGGACATGGTATTTATCATTTTGGGGATGGGGGTTATAACTAGAAAAGGGCATAAAGTTACCTTGTAGGGGGCTGGAAATATTCTATATTTTAATCTTGGATTAAATGTACTTAGATTAAACTAAGTACTTACTTAGTTAACCTAAGTTAGTTAATCTAAGTTAATTAGTTAATCTTAGTTAGATTAATCTAAGTACTTAGATTAAATTTACTTAGATGTATACACTTTTTAAAATTCATCAAATCTTATAAAGATTAGTGAACTTGATGCTGATTAGTCTATACCTACTCTACTTCAATAAAATCATAGAGAAACATTGTTAGCACCAGGTTAATCTTATTGGAATTATCTTTTCGTCTCACTGTTACCCTCTCTTCCACAACTAGAACAAGTTATAAGAGCCCTATTTTTCTGAAGAGAACTAGCCACTCTTCTGTGTTCAGTTTTGTTATTAAAGAGATTTACTAACAACATAAACATAAATAGCCAGCAAAATAACTAGAGAGAATTATTATCTCTAAGAAGCAAAAGAAGGTGGGGAGGAAATTGCAATAGATTTTATCTAACCCCATGCAACTTTTCTGCACTAAGGCATAGATATTTTTAAAGGTGTGTGTTTGAGTCAGCGAGGAAAATAGGACTGTTGGATCCCCCAAAGAATTTCTATTTAAACTAAAATATGTAAACCTGTTGCTCAAGGCTTAATTTTGACCTAATACTCCATGACTCTTCCATTTCTAGAATGATTTTCTTTTCTTTTTTTTTTTTTTTTTGCATTGTGCCAGGTATAAGTTCTGGTGAAGTCAGATCAAATACTGAGGTCTTATTCAATTTGAATTTTGTAGACCTGGCCTCATGTAGAAGTGTGTATCTGTTCTTGCAATGGAAATTTTGACTTCTTTTCTTGATTTTACAACTACATTGACCTCCTGTTTAGAAATTATCTGTGGTCAACAATTCAAGGATTTAAGTTCCAAGACACATCACGCTCATAAAATAGGTAGAGCCAAACATCTGAATCCTGTAGACTGAAAAAATAAAGACAGAGAAGGTGGGTAAGTTAAAACCGCCTTGAGGCACCAGAAAGTTAAGGGTTGGTTGGTTTTATAAGAGTACTCACTATGCTATTATATTTGAAAAAGAGAGAGAGTGGTTGCCATAGCAACACCATAGGTAATGGTGCTTATGCTACCTCTGAGATACAAAACACCTTCTTCCAGGGACACATTGACCAATACAGGCTGTTATAAGAAGTTTTATGCCTAACATTAGACTTGCTGGAGTAAAAATGTTTTTCAGTGACATGAGGAGCATATATACACATCCACAAACATGTGTAATTTTAATTTTCAGTATTCATTTATTATAACACAAATTTAGTTCATTTTCTTTCTTCTCCAATACTTTTAAAGATCATGTTGCTTTTCTGAACTTCAGGGAACATAAAATCCACTTAAGAATAGCAAATATATTTCTGCACAGTAAAGAAAACCATTAAAAAATGAAAAGGGAACATACTGAAAAGGAGAAAATAATTGCAAACTGTGTATCTGATAAGGAGCTAATATCCAAAATATATAAAGAACTCATTCAATTTAATACCCATCCAAAAAACCTCCAAACAATCTGACTAAAAAATGGAGAGATCTGAATGGAGATTTCTCTAAACGAGTGATATAACTGGCCAACAGATACATGTAAAGATGCTCAATGTCACTAATATTCAAGGAAATCCAAATCGAAACCACTATTAGAATAGCTCTTATCAAAAAGATAAGAGATAACAAGATTTGGCAAAGCTATGGAGTATAGGTTGATGGGAATGTAAATTGGTGCAGACACTATGAAATACAGTGTGGGGGTTCCTCAAAAAATTAAAAATAGAACTAACATATGATCCAGCAGTTCAACTTCTGGGTAATTATCCAAAGACAGCAAAAGCACTAACTCAAAGATATGATTATGTCCCCATGTTCATTGCAGCATTATTTATAATATTCAAGATATGGAAACAACCTAAGCATCCATTGATTGATGAAAGATAAAATATAATACGCACATACAGTTGAATATTACTCTACTATAAAAAGAGATGAAATCTTGCCATTGGCAACTACATGAATAGATCTTGAGGGCATTTTTCTATGTAAAACAAGTCAGACAGAAAAAGATAAATGCCATATAATCTCCTTATATGTGGAATAAAACAACTTGCTTGTGAATATATAAGGTGGTTGCCAAAAGCAGGGGGTGAGGGGTGGGCAAAAATGGGTAAAGGGGATGAAAACCTACAAACTTCCTATTATAAAATACATAAGTCCTGGGGATATAATGTACAGCATGGTAAACATAGTTACACTGTATTACATATGGGAAGTTACTAAGAGAATAAATCGTAAAAGTTCTCATAAGAGAAACAAATTCTGTAACTATGTACAGTGAAAGTGAAAGTGTTAGTCACTCAGTCATGTACGATTCTCTGCAACCCCATGAAAGATAGACCGCCAGCCTCCTCTGGCCATGGAATTCTCCAGGCAAGAATACTGGAGTGGGTAGCCATTCCCTTCTCCAGGAGATGTTCCTGATGAATTGCGGGCAGATTATTTACTGTCTGAGCCACCAGGGAATCCCCATATATGGATGGTGAATGGATATCAACTAGACTTACTGTGATTGTTTCAGGACAGACACAAATATCAAATTATTATATATGTTGTACACCTGAAACTTATATAATGTTGTATGTCAATTATACCTCAGTTAAAAAAGAAGAATAGCAAGTATAAATTGAGTTCTGCTGATATATGGATGTGGAGATATTTTCAATTCTTCCCTGAGAGTTGTTGAATTTATATAATTTTTACTGAAACAATGCTTTGTGAGTATTAATACTGAAATTAGGATATTATCTGTGTTTGAGTAAATTGTATTTTGACTTCTGGGCAGGAAAAAAAATGTGTTAAATTCATGTTCACTAAAAATAAATAAACACTTATGTAAAATAATGACTTAAGGAAGTAGAAATAGTTGGACTAAATGGTACAGAATATAGTTCTCTGTTAATCTCGTAAACTAGTTAAATAAATATCAAAGAAAAATATGAATACAAAACAAAAACAACATTAGCTTATTATAGAAGAGAATGCTCTTTCTACATTTTCCCTGAGATGAATTTTAAGAAACTGAACAGGATTTATCTGAAATTTTGGAACAACTATCAAATATGTACCAATGAATATCTTTTTTAATGCTATTTTTGCAGTGTCTTTAGGTAAATAGAGAATCCACTTAAGGACTGTCTTTCTGATCAGAATTTTTCACTCAGATCCAATGTCAAAACCAGAATCTACTTAACACAAGGCTGCAGTTATATTCTATGTACCGTTCTTGTTTCTTAAATGAATTATATTTACCCAGTCTTTCTCTACATTATCCCTACTTCTGAAAACAGGGCTTAATGTGATTGCTGCATGGATATTCAGATGTTCTTAGTGAAACTTGTTTTCTGACCCAAAGATTTAATGAACACTCAGAACTCAATATGGACTGTCATCAATGTAAAAATTACTTTTGAACTCAGCGTGTTGGAAAGTAAATTTTTGTTACTTGGACCACAGACCACATTTTCATACAAAAACAATGTAATAAATATAGTTTTAGGTTCCCTGGAAGGCTCATAAAACCTATTTGATCTAGGATATAACAGAGCTGCTTTTGACTTGCAATAAAATATAATTGGCTATACTATATATTATATCAGAACATAAAGCTGAAAATAAATCATTTTTATTACAAATGCTAATACTTAAGAAATTAGGTTTTATTCAGCAAAATATAGATGAATTAGAACTTTTTGGAACTTTGGAGGGAACTTTAGAGGCCTTTCAAAAGTTTATTTATTCTATAATTATTCAGGGATCCTCTACTCTGAACCAGTTATTATTCTAAGGACAGAATAGATAATAGATAAGGTTCTTAAAACTACATATTGCTAATGGTAGCAATATATAGTAATTTTAGGGTAAAACGATTCTACTAGTATACTCAGGGACAGATGACAAAAACTAGGACTGAATGGTCAGCCATTGATGGAGAGAGAAAAATTGTTGAACATATTTGAAGTGAAATTCTTCTAGTGATGAACAGGAAACCTAAAGAAGGAAGTGAAGTAAAGGATTTTGATAAAAAGTTTAAAAGTGGTAGAAACACTAGATTTGATACCCAGTTCAGTCAGTCCAAAAAGTGTTGCTTGGGGGATGAGGGTGTTTGGAAAAGAATAGATAAATTGAAGATCGGAATGATGGCTTTCTTTTTAAATTTATTCAACAGTTATGGCTATTCCTTTTTGAAATGTATATTAATATCATCATATCAATCCTATGCTTATTTTCATAATTAGATCATTTTTATTTACTGAAAGAATGAAGAACCTAAGCAAAATGATGGAAGTGGTAGAAAAGATACAGATATAGAGAAGAGAAAATAAAAATAGATGAAATACAAATATTCAACAAGTGGGTTTCTGCATTAAAAATAGAAGTTTGTGTCAGGGAAAAAAAACCCTAGAGAATAACAGGTAAAATCATATATAATAGTATATATTTAACAAGACAGGTATTTGAAAACACTAGAGATCAGCTAGGGATAACAGATTTTATGGGCTAACATCTTAGAGAAAAGAAAATGTCACTCAGTTGAGTATATCAACAAATATTTTCCACTTATTCATTTATGTGAAAAAGCCTTGAGCCTAAGTAGAAATCCTAGTATCTATGGTAGGTTCATTAGCCCAGAGAGACAAAAATGGGCTCCAATGTTCAAGAAATCAGAGATCCTGGAGGGAGAAGAAGCACAGAGAAACTGGCTCTATATTTTGTATTCAATTTTCTCTCAAGAAATTTCCCAGTTCCTGACTCTCTAGACCCGGGGGCAAGAGGTCAAGAAATTGAGCAAAACCAGCTGATAAGAAGCTATGAAGCAGGTTGAAGATTTGCCTGACTTACAGTTCTGAAGAGACAAATCTTGGAATTGGAATTTCTTCATGAAGGTTTTAGAGAAACCTCAGGCTTTCTGTTGAGACCTCTGGAGGGCTGCACTATAAGAGTGAGAGTAAATTAGAAATAGCAAAACACCACAAAGTGAAACATAGCCTTGAATAATCTTAATGCCTGATTGTATTCAAATGGTTTTCTCATATCTATTTGCTGCCAGAAGGTGACTAACTCCTCTCTGGAGGAAGATAACTTCAACCAGAGCACCTATAATTTTTCATATACAACGTCTGGCAGGCAATCTGAAATTACCAGACTTGCCAGTAAATCAGACCAAATGACAGAAAGCCAACAGAAAATTTACACAATAAAACAGATCTGAGATGATGCAGATACTGCAATTTTTATCTGAGCCAGACTTTCAAATAACTATGATTAATATATTCAATAACGGCATTTTTGGAAATACAGTAACTATCACAAGAGGACTGGAGTATACAATAAAGAATCAAATGGAAAGCCCAGAACTGAAAACATACAATAACCTAAAATTGATCTTGCAAAATATGGGTTTTGAAGAGAATAGGGGAGAGAGAGAGGATTAGTGAGTTGGAAGAAAGAACTATAGGAAATATCCAGATTTCAATATTGAGAAAAAATTAAAATACAGAAAATGACATGTGACATATGGAAGTTGGTAAGACTAACATAATGTTTATTTGAAATTTCATATGGAAATGAGAGAAAGGTAAGTGTGGAACATATTAGAAAAGATATTCTGAAGACTGTTTCTAAACCTATGAAATACATCAAGACACAGGTCAAAGAAAATGGGACCCAAAGAGATCCCACATGTAGAGAAAACCACATGTGGGCACATTGGAGTCAAATTGCTAAAAACCAAAGACAAAAGGGAAATCATAAAACAGAAATGATACAGCACCCTCGAAATGCTAACATAAGAGTCTTTTCAACAGAAATAAGAGAAGTCAGAAAATGCATTGTATTCATTTACTAGGGTTACAGTTACAAAGTACCACAAAACTGGCTGACTCAAAGAAACAGAAATTTATTGTCTCACAGTTCTGAGGGCTAAAAGTTTGGAATCAAGGTGGTAGCAGGGCTATGTTCCCTCTGAAACTTGTAGGTGAGCCCTTTCTTGACTGTTCTAGCTTCCAGAGGCTGGCTGGCCGTCTTTGGCATTCTAGGGATTATGCAGATGGATCACTACAATCTTCCTTCTTCATATGGCATTCTCCCTGTTTCCTCACATCATCTTCCCTACATGTGTGTATGTCTCTGCATCTAAATTTTCCTTTTTTAAAAACAGAACAAGAAGACCAGTCATGTTTCAGCAGAGCTCATCCCAAAGATTTCGTATTAATTTGATTAGTTCTATAAAAACCCTAGGCTTCCCTGTAGCTCAGTGGTAAATAGTGTGCCTGCCAACGCAGGAGACTTTGCATTCTATCCCTGGGTCAGGAAGATCCCCTGGAGAAGGAAATGGCAACCTTCTCCCATATTCTTTCCTGGAGAATCCCATGGACTGCGGAGGCTGGCAGGCTACAGTCCATGGGGTCGCAAAAGAGTTGGACATGACTTAGTGACTAAACAACCACAACACACAAGAACTCTATCTCCAGAGTAAGTTTGGGATGTGTTTGATTCACCTCAGGAAGAAGTAGTGCTATAGAGTGATTTTAGATCAGTTACTTTTCTAGGATGTGTTCCAGAATAAATTGTTTAAAACAAACTTGGTGGAACCAAAGACTGGACCAAAAACAAGAAATACATAAACAGCAGAAAAGAAAAAAGAATAATAACATATAAACAAGAACAACAAACTTGGGAACACTCTTCAGCTATAGGGGATAGTTACACGTGTGATGATCATGACTCAGAAAGTATCGGGAGGGGAAACTTTCCAAATAATACTGACAAGCTATGTAAAAAGTAGAAAGTGCATCTTATGTCAGTGTTTAAAGATAGTCCCAAGTGACTTTGTAGGTGCTGATTACTGCTCTTGAAGAGTTGTTTTATCTGATCTTTTTCACTCTTTGTAATTAGATACTTTAAAGAGTCTTTCTGTATGTAAATCCCTTATTTCCAAAACCAGGAAATACATTATCCACAGGATCATGTGTGGGGACCCTGCAAATATCCCTGAAACATTCTTTATTTTATAGAGTATCTGAAATATGGTATTCCAGGTATGCTAGAAAATAAAGCAGGACATTTCTTACCTTACCTATTTCAATAGCTTTTCATACTCAGAAGTGCACTATTCATTTTAAGTAAAATACGAGTGGCTTTCTTAATTCTATTTTACTTTAAACAATTCAGATTCTTTTCCATGAGGGAAACTATGCATATATCTGAAATGTCTAATTTTATCTGGGAAAATCAACAAAAATGAAAATGTCTTATGTTGCATAATTAAAAATTTGACGACAATCTAAAACCATTATTTGCATTAATGTATTCCAAAATATGAATTATTAAATGAATTACATTTATATAATCAAAGACAATCTGAAGTACATGCTTTAGCCTCAAGCATTTTGAGTCATTTTCTTCATTCTATTTTGAACACTATTCAATATGTGAAAGATTTTTTCTAATCAGAACAATATATATTATACTTTTAAAAACATTTTACTCTTTCCTGTATGATCAACATTAGAAAAATATAATGCAGAAAATCCAGGATTTTCAATGTGTATGAAATCTTTTTGCCATAGTATATCCTTATTTTTCAACCCTATGTTGAGAGAAGCACTTTTTCTCAAGTCACTGTTTAAAGCTATTTGTCCCATTCCTGGTGGTCACAGGAAAGGGTCTGGCCCATGAACAAACCAAGCCTCACTGGTCAATGATGGCTAGTTTGTCAGGTATCTTCCAGGAAAAAAGTGTCTGGAATAATTCCAGAAACATCCAGGAGCCCTCTTTCCAACCCCCACCCCCAGTCATACAAGTAGATAGAAAGACCACTTCTTCCTCTCTCAGTAGACAGAGGATTAATAAGAAATGCCTCTGATAGCAAATATCCTTAAGGTAAAAATGAAAGAGAAAACAGAATGCTGTTTTGCCTACTGTTCCCAAGGCGAGCACTGTGAGAAAGATCAAACCTAGGAGAGAGAAAAAGAAGCTAGACTTGAGTGCCTTTGCTAAAATAGTCTAAAAATGAGCCTATGTTGAAGGAGAAGAAGAAAGTTGGAAGACCAACACCACTCAACACCAAGACTTCAAAATTTCAAAAGCTTCAAAATTTCAACATTTTGGTATTGGTGAAAGAATAGACAAATAAACCAGTGGAACAAATAGGGAGCCCAAGTAATCCCAGATAAATAGAATCAACCAATTTTTGACAAAGGAGCAAAGGCAACATAATGGAGAAAAGATATTCTTTTCAAAAATGGTGCTAGGACAACTGGACATATGAGTGAAAAAAGAAATCTAGACACGGATTTTACATTGTCTGCAAAATTTAACATAAAGTGAGTCATAGACCTAAATGTAAAACGCAAAATCAAAAAACTCGGAGAGTCGGAACTAAGATGGCGGAGGAATAGGACAGGGAGAACACTCTCTCCCCAATAAATACACCAAAAGAACTTTTAAAGGCCGAGCAAACTCCAAAAAACAGGAACTGAATGCTGGCAGAGGACATCGGGCATCTGGAGAGGCGACCCATTGCCGACGTGAGGAGGTAGGACAAAACAAAGAAAAGAAAAAAAAAAGTAGAGGGAGAGACAAAGAGCTGGGGACGGGTTCCGTCCGGGAAGGGGAGTCTGGAATAAAGAGGAAAAAAAAAAAAAAAAAGAGGAGAAAGGTTTCCGAATACCAGGGAGCATTCTCTCTGGCAGATCTGCGGTGGATCTTGGAGAGCAATATAGCTGAGAGCAGAAGCAGATTAATAGCTAAGCCCTGCAAGGTTCGTCTCTAGCTACAAGCACAGCCAAGCGGCAGCACAGCCGAAGCGGACTGCTCCTGCTCAGGGAGGGGCGGGCTGCGGGCTCAGGGAACGGAGCAGCCTGAGGGACCTAACCTTCCAGGAAAAGCACCCCCACCCCCGCCAGGCTCTTGCACAAAACAAAGGGCGGTGAGGAGTCAACAGAGAGGCTGGGCAGCTGCGGGCTGCGGACCGGCCCAGCCCCCGCCTGAGAGCAGTGGGCATAACCCAGCCCCGGGGAGGCTAACCAAGACTTCTGGGGATTCTGGACAGATCGGTGCTGTACACACCTTAGAAGGAGTGCTCAGCTGCACGAGCGGCCGGGCAGGGGGAGAGGAGAAGCCCCACTCCCCAACTGTGCTGGGCTGATGACAGAGAGCCTGAGCAGAGGGGGCGGGGGAAGCCCTCTCACCAGGAGCAGGGCAAACTCCAAAATTAAATCCCTGCCGGTAGAACAGACTGCATAGAAAGGAGACTGTAGACTGTGAGAAGGACAAGCCCGACCAAGAAGGCCTGCTTAGCTGCACGCTGAGAAAACCGAGCGGCTGGGCCGGGGGAAGGGGAGAGGCCCCACTCCCCAACTGTGCTGGGCGGACGACAGAGAGCCTGAGCAGAAGGGGCGGGGGAAGCCCTCTCACCAGGAGCAGGGCAAACTCCAAAGCGCTGAATAGACACTTAAAAGACCAGCAGACAGAAGACGCTTAAGCTAGCAGAGCTAACAGCTTTGAAACCGACAGGAGAAGCAAATTAAAGCCTGCAGGTGGCGCTAACTGCATAGAAAGGAGTCTATAGACTGTGAGAAGGAGAAGCCCGACCAGGGAATCATCTGAAAATCTACAGACCCTTCCCTTCACCGAATGCACCAGCACCAGAGAAAGCCTTCATTATAACTGTACTAGGAACATCTTTTAAATTTTTAAAACTTTTATATATATTTTTTTCCTTGCTTTTTTTTCCCTCCTTCTTCTTCTTTTTTTTTTTTTTAGAATTTTTAAGTCCCATATGACCTTGCTATTTTTTTTCTTATTTCTTTTTTTCCTTTATTTTTATTTTCCGATTTTTTTTTAAGTATTTTTGAGAACCCAGTCTTTACTCTAGATTTTTAATCTTTGCTCATTAGTACTTGATATCAACTTTGTACCTTTTAAGATCCAAGCTCCTGTACCCACTGCTACCTGGGAGTGAGATCATTGGCTTGACTGCTTTCTCCCCATTCTTATCTCTTGCTAGTAACAGTGAGGAAACCTAGACTCACCCACCAGAAAACCACACAAGCCTTTCCATCCAGGAAACTTCAACAAACCACACATCCAACCCCTCCCATAGAGAGGAATCCCCACAATAAAGGGACAACACAGCAAGATAAACAAGATGAAAAGGCAGAGAAATACCCAGCAAGTAAAGGAACAGGATAAATACCCCCTAGACCAAACAAAAGACGAAGAGATAGGAAGTCTACCTGACAAAGAATTCCGAATAATGATAGTGAAAATGATCCAAAACCTGGAAAATAAGTTGGAGTTGCAGCTCAGTAACCTGCAGGCAAGGATTGAGAAGATGCAGGTAAGCTTTAACAAGGACTTAGAAGAAATGAAAAAGAGTCAAAATACAATGAATAATG
Source organism: Antilocapra americana (assembly GCA_007570785.1). NCBI lineage: Eukaryota > Metazoa > Chordata > Mammalia > Artiodactyla > Antilocapridae > Antilocapra > Antilocapra americana. Next base: position 8,618,548 of record ML664180.1, on the reverse strand, counting down.
CAATAAATGAGATCAAAAACACCCTGGAGGGAACCAACAGTAGAATAACAGAGACAGAAGACAGAATAAGTGAGGTAGAAGACAGAATGGCAGAAATAAATGAAACAGAAAGGAAAAATGAAAAAAGAATTAAAAGAAATGAAGACAATCTTAGAGACCTCTGGGACAATATTAAACACACCAATATTCGAATCATAGGAGTCCCAGAATAAGAAGACAAAAAGAAAGACCATCAGAAAATTGTTGAAGAGATAATTGTAGAAAACTTCCCTAAATTGGGGAAGCAAATAGCCACTCAGGTCCAAGAAACACAGAGCATCCCAAATAGAATGAACCCCAAGCGGGACACCCCAAGACACATATTAATCAAATTGGCAAATATCAAATACAAAGACCAAATATTAAAAGCAGCAAGGGAAAAGCAAAAAATAACTCACAAGGGGAATCCCATAAGGATAACAGCTGATCTCTCAACAGAAACGCTTCAGACCAGAAGGGAATGGCAAAACATACTTAAAGTCATGGAAGAAAATAATCTACAACCCCGACTATTGTACCCAGCAAGGATCTCATTCAAATTTGAAGGAGAATTCAAAATTTTCTCAGACAAGCAGAAACTGAGAGAATTCAGCAACACCAAACCAGCCCTCCAACGAATGCTAAAGGAACTTGCCTAGATAGGAAACACGGATGGGATAGATAATCTGGAACCCAAAACAATAAAATAAATGGCAGCGGGATCATACTTATCAATAATTACCTTAAATGTAAACGGTCTGAATGCCCCAACCAAAAGACAAAGATTGGCCGATTGGATACAGAAACAAGACCCCTATATATGTTGTCTACAAGAGACCCACCTCAAACCTAGGGACACATATAGACTGAAAGTTAAAGGCTGGAAAAAGATATTCCATGCAAATAAAGACCAAAAGAAAGCAGGAGTGGCAATACTCATATCAGATAAAGTAGACTTTAAATTAAAGGCAGTGAAAAGAGATAAAGATGGACATTACATAATGATCAAAGGATCAACCGAGGAAGAAGAAATAACAATTATAAATATTTATGCACCTAACATAGGAGCTCCACAATATGTAAGGCAAATGCTAACAAGTATGAAAGGGGAAATCAACAACAACACAATAATAGTGGGAGACTTTAATACACCACTCACACCAATGGACAGATCAACTAGACAGAAAAGTAACAAGGAAATTCAAACTTTAAATGAAACAATAGACCAACTAGACCTAATTGATATCTATAGGTCATTCCACCCCAAAACAAGGAATTTCACCTTTTTCTCAAGTGCATACGGGACCTTCTCCAGGATAGATCACATCCTGGGCCATAAATCTAACCTTGATAAATTCAAAAATATTGAAATCATCCCAAGCATCTTTTCTGACCACAATGCAGTGAGATTAGATATCAACTAGAGGAGAAAACCTCTCAAAACTTCCAACATATGGAGGCTCAACAACACACTGCTGAATATCCAACAAATTGCAGAAGAAATTAAAAATGAAATTCAGTTATGCATGGAAACGAATGAAAATGAAAACACAACAGCCCAAAACCTATGGGACACTGTGAAAGTAATGCTAAGGGGAAAGTTCATAGCAATAGAAGCTCACCTCAGGAAACAAGAAAAAAAATCAAATAAATGACCTTACTTTACACCTAAAGCAACTAGAAAGGGAAGAGATGCAGAAGCCCAGGTCTAGTAGAAGGAAAGAAATCTTAAAGATCAGGGCAGAAATAAATGCAAAGGAAACAAAAGTGACCATAGCAAAAATCAACCAAGCCAAAAGCTGGTTCTTTGAGAAGATAAATAAAATTGACAAACCATTAGCCAGACTCATCAAGAAACAAAGGGAGAAGAACCAAATCAACAGAATTAGAAATGAAAACGGAGAGATCGCAACAGAAAACACAGAAATACAAAGGATCATAAGAGACTATTATCAGCAACCATATGCAAATAAACTGGACAATTTGGATGAAATGGACAAATTCCTAGAAAAGTATAACTTTCCAAGACTAAACCAGGAAGAGATAGATAATATTAATAGACCCATCACAAGCACCGAAATTGAAACCGTAATCAGAAATCTTCCAAAAAACAAAAGCCAGGACCAGATGGCTTCACAGCGGAATTCTACCAAAAATTTAGAGACGAGCTAACACCTATTCTACTCAAACTCTTCCAGAAAATTGCAGACGAAGGTAAACTTCCAAACTCATTCTATGAGGCCTCCATCACCCTAATTCCAAAACCTGGCAAAGATGCCACAAAAAAAGAAAACTACAGGCCAATATCACTGATGAACTTAGATGCAAAAATCCTCAACAAAATTCTAGCAAATAGAATCCAACAACACATCAAAAAGATCATACATCATGATCAAGTAGGCTTTATCCCAGGGATGCAAGGATTCTTCAATATTCGTAAATCGATCAATGTAATACACCACATTAACAAATTGAAAAATAAAAATCACATGATTATCTCAATAGATGCAGAGAAAGCCTTTGACAAAATTCAACATCCATTTATGATAAAAACCCTCCAAAAAGTAGGAATAGAAGGAACATACCTCAACATAATAAAAGCTATATATGACAAACCCACAGCAAACATTATCCTCAATGGTGAAAAACTGGAAGCATTCCCCCTGAAATCAGGGACAAGACAAGGGTGCCCACTCTCACCACTACTATTCAACATAGTTTTAGAAGTTTTGGCCACAGCAATCAGAGCAAATAAAGAAATCAAAGGAATACAGATTGGAAAAGAAGAAGTAAAACTCTCTCTGTTTGCAGATGACATGATCCTCTATATTGAAAACCCTAAAGACTCTACGAGAAAATTACTAGAGCTAATCAGTGAATATAGCAAAGTTTCAGGATATAAAATCAACACACAGAAATCCCTGGCATTCCTATACACTAACAGTGAGAAATCAGAAAGAGAAATTAAGGAAACAATCCCATTCACCATCGAAACAAAAAGAATAAAATACCTAGGAGTATCTCTACCTAAAGAATCAAAAGACTTGTATATAGAAAACTATAGAACACTGATGAAAGAAATCAAGGAGGACACAAACAGATGGAGAAATGTACCGTGCTCATGGATTGGAAGAATCAATATAGTGAAAATGAGTATACTACCTAAAGCAATCTATAGATTCAATGCAATTCCTATCAAGCTACCAGAGGTCTTCTTCAAAGAATTAGAACAAATAATTTCTCAATTTGTATGGAAATACAAAAAACCTCGTATAGCCAAAGCAATCTTGAGAAAGAAGAATGGAACTGGCGGAATCAACCTACCTGACTTTAGGCTATACTACAAATCCACAGTCATTAAGACAGTATGGTACTGGCACAAAGACAGAAACATAGATCAATGGAACAGAATAGAAAGCCCAGAGATAAATCCACGCATCTATGGACACCTTATCTTTGACAAAGGAGGCAAGAATATACAATGGAGAAAAGACAACCTCTTTAACAAGTGGTGCTGGGAAAACTGGACAGCCACTTGTAAAAGAATGAAACTAGATCACTTTCTAACACCATACACAAAGATAAACTCAAAATGGATCAAAGATCTAAGCATAAGACCAGAAACTATAAAACTCCTAGAGGATAACATAGGCAAAACACTCTCTGCTATAATCCAAAGCGGGATACTCCATGACCCACCTCCCAGAATATTGGAAATAAAAACACGAATAAACAAATGGGACCTAATTAAAATTAAAAGCTTTTGCACAACAAAGGAAACTATAAGCAAGGTGAAAAGACAGCCTTCAGAATGGGAGAAAATAATAGCCAGTGAAGCAACAGACAAACAATTAATGTCAAAAATTTACGAACAACTCCTGCAGCTCCATTCTAGAAAAATAAACAACCCAATTAAAAAGTGGGCCAAAGAACTTAACAGACATTTCTCCAAGGAAGATATAAAAATGGCTAACAAACACATGAAAAGATGCTCAACATCACTCATTATCAGAGAAATGCAAATCAAAACTACAATGAGGTACCACTTTACACCAG
>ML664180.1:8568656-8609474 GCA_007570785.1 Antilocapra americana | reverse complement strand
CAATGGAATATTACTCAGCATTAAAAAAAAAATCATTTGAAGCAATTCTACTCAGATGGACGAAACTGGAGCCCATTATCCAGAGTGAAGTAAGCCAGAAGCAAAAACAACAATACAGTATATTAATGCATACATATGGAATTTAGAAAGACAGTAACGAGAACCCAACATGCGAGACAACAAAAGGAACGCAGATGTATGGAATAGACTTGTGGACTTTGTGGATGAGGGTAAGGGTGGGATGATATGGGAGAAGGGCACTGAAGCATGTTAATTGTCATGTGTCTAATCAATCGCCAGCCCAGGATTGATGCTCGGGACAGGTGCAGCAAGATTTCCCGGGGGGGAGGGAGGAGGGAGGGGGGTTCCGGAGGGGAAGCATATGTAAACCCATGGTGATATCATGACAATGTATGGCAAAAACAATAAAAAAAAAAAGAAAAAAAAATCAAAAAACTCCTAGAAGTAACATAGGATAAAATCTAGATGACCTTAAGTTTGATGATGAAATATTAGATACAGCCTCAAATTGATAACTTGTACTTAAAAACTAAAAAATTATGATCTGGGAAAGACTTTCAAGAGAATGAGAAGATAAGATACTATGATACAGACTGGGAGAAAATATTTGCAAAAGATATATATGATAAAGGACTTTTATCCAAAATATAAATAGATCTCCTAAAGCTCTACTGTGAAAAAAACAACTCAATTAAAAAATGGGCAAAAGATCTGAACAGACACCACACCAAAAAAAAGAAAAAAGTTGTACAGATGGCAAATATGCTTAGGAAAAGATGTTCCATATCATATGTCATTAGTGAATTGCAAATTAAAACAAATTATGACTACAGACCTACTACAGTGAAAATCCAGAACACTGATAGCACTAAGTGCTGCCAAAGAAACTTTTATTCACTGTTGGTGGAAAAACAAAAAATGGTACAGCCACTTTTGAAGACAATTTGGCAGGTATTTTGTTTTTTGTTTTATAAAACTAAACATACTCTCACCATATAATCCAGCAATTGTGTTCGTTGGTACTTACCCAAATGAGTTGAAAATATATGTCCACACAAAACCCTGCACATAGATGCTTATGGCAGCTGTGTTCATCATAGCCAAAACCTGAATACTTCCAAGATGCCCCTCAGCAGGTAAAAGGTTAAATAACTCGGGTGCATCCAGAAGATGAAACATGATTCAATTCTAAGAAGACATGAGCTATCAAGCCTTGAAAAAACATGCAGAAAATGTAAATGTATATTTTGAAGTGAAAGAAGCCAAGCCTGAAAAGGCTACAGATGTGGGATTCCAGCTGTATGAACTTCTGGAAAAAGGCGAAACTATGGACACACAAAAACACGCGTGGTTGCCAAGTATTAAAGGGGAAGTGGAGATGAACAGGCAGAACCCAGAGGGGTTTTAGGGCAGTGAAACTACTCTGTATGGTATTATAACAGTAGATACATGTCATTATGTGTTTGTCAAAACTGACAGAATGTACAACAGGATGAGTGAAGCATAATGCAGACTATGGACTCTGAGTGGTAGTGTTACGTCAATGTAGGTTCATGGATTTGAACAAATATATAACTGAAGTGCCCTGTGGTGGCAATGAGGGAGATTGTTGGGGAGGTGGGGCAGGAGGCATATGGAGACTCTGTGTACTTTGTACACAGTTTTGCTGTGAACCTAAAACTGTTCTGAAAAATCAAGTCTATTAGAGAAAAAAAGCACCTTTAGTTTTGTCATCTGTATTTAACTTCATCTATCAATCAAAAGTGATGGGCTTCCCTGGTGGCTCAGTGGTAAAGAATCTGCCTGCCAATACAGGAATGCAAGATGTGGGTTTGATACCTGGATTAGGAAGATCCCTTAGAGGAAGAAATGGCAACCCACTCCAGTGTTCTTGCCTGGGGAAATCCCATTGACAGAGGAGCCTGGTGGGTACAGTTCATGGGGTCGCAAAAGAGTCAGACATGACTACGACAGCAACAAGCAATCAAAAGGGTCAGGCTTCTTCCTGAAGCCCATAAATCTGAAAAAGTAAGCAGCAGGCAGTTGTTGCCGGTCATCAGCTTTCAGAGAGCGTGTCAATCAACATCAGCAGCTCATCAGCTCTGCTCATCAGCGAGCGATGCTCCTATCTGTACTGGGCTTGTCAAAGCCATGTCTGAAATTGCACCAACTATTCTCACAGCCCTGCCATACCAATTCTCTATTTATGTTTGTGGGTTTCATTTTCACTCGTTCTTAAGCCTTTTCTAGGTAACTTATGGCTTATTCTGGTCTGAAGCTTTTATTCCTTTTAAAGGTGGACCAAAGGCAGAAATCAATAGGAAGAAATAAATAAGCAAAGCATGGAGAGATAGCTTTAGAATTATATTTTTTGTACATCAGTTTCAAATACATGGCATTGTACCATACTCTAGATGATTAAGTAATTTCCCAGATGGTAATGGTTAACAGTTCTGATGTTGTTATATGTGTGTACTGAAATTGAACAATGAAGTAAATGGCTGGCAGATGGTAGTAGCCAGGTTTACTCCCTGTTGGAGTAGGAGTTAATAGGCTAACAAGAGGAAGAGGCTAGAATGATCCATGCAGTAATGGACTAGAGTTGGAGACATCATTATGGACTCAAGTAAAGCTTATTATTGATATAGATGGCTACATCTAGAAATGTTTATAGTGGGTTGGCCAAAAAGTTCACTCAGATTTTTCCATAACATCTTACAAAAACCCTGAACTAACTTTTTGGCAATAGATCTATCTGTCTGCAAGTATTAGTTTATAAACTTACATTTCCTGGCACAAGGGGGCCCAAGTGTCCAGTAGCAGAAGGCACAGTTAGAACCCAGTTAGTAACCCACAGTTAATACTATTCAATAAAAAGAACCCAGGCTCCTTGAAGAAATGGTTATTTCTAGGACTGGCGGCACAAGATGAGATGATGAGCCTGGAGCATCTTTTAGAGCAAGAAAGTAAAGCAGGGCTAAAAGAGAAACAAAGAAAAAGTACCTCACAACAATGAGAGTGTGTCAAAGAGACAGAGGCACCAACATAAAAGCTCTCAGAGACTAAGGCTGGAACACTTTGAACCACAAAATAAATAGCATTGGATCATAAGCCAAAGTATAAGATAATATCCGTGAATCCAGAGTGATACTAATAAATGATTCAGGAAATAGATGGGGAAGAAGCGATAACTTTCCCATGCAGAAGAATTTCAAAGAACTTATTTAAATACTCTATAAATGAGGGAGTGTGTAACTCACCAATTCTTCAGTTTAATGGGGAAAGTGTTCTGACTTTCTTCCAAAGAGCAGAGAATAGAAAGAAGAAAGATTAACTTTACAGTAGACAAACCTGAGGATCATGAACCAAGCAGATGATTAAGATCAGTATGTGCAACAATAAGTCATGTAGATGGTACATGCACTTAGTATGATGGGTTGTAAATGGCTCTTTACCTCTCTCCATGGTCTACCTTCCAAACCCTTAACCCTAGTCTAAACATGATAAAAGCACCAGGCAAGTCCCAGCTGACAGACAGCTTACCTACCTGAGCAGTCTCCTTCAAAACTGTCAAGGGTAATCAAAAACAAAGTAAGTGTGAGTAACTGCCATAGTTAAGAAGAAACTAAGGAGATGACGAAATGTAATGTGGTGTCCTGGATGGGATCTTAGAACAAAAATGGAGATCAGACAAAAAAACTAAGAAGATACAAATAATGTATTGACTTTAGTTAGTGATTGTGTACTTATTTATCAGTTCAGTTTAGTTCAGTTGCTCAGTTGTGTCCGACTCTTTGCGACCCCATGAACCGCAGCACGCCAGGCCTCCCTGTCCATTACCAACTCCCGGATTCCACCCAAACCCATGTCCATCGAGTCTACGATGCCATCCAGTCATCTCATCTTCTGTCATCCCCTTCTCCTCCTGCCCTCAATCCTTCCCAGCATCAGGGTCTTTTCCAATGAATCAACTCTTCACATGAGGTGGCCAAAGTATTGGAGTTTCAGCTTCAACATCAGGCCTTCCAATGAACACCCAGGACTGATTTCCTTTAGGATGGACTGGTTGGATCTCCTTGCAGTCCATGGGACTCTCAAGAGTCTTCTCCAACACCACAGTTCAAAAGCATCAATTCTTTGGCACTCAGCTTTCTTCACTGTCCAACTCTCACATCCATACATGACTACTGGAAAAACCATAGCCTTGACTAGATGGACTTTTGTTGGCAAAGTAATGTCTCTGCTTTTCAATATGCTGTCTAGGTTGGTCATGACTTTCCTTCCAAGAAGGGTCTTTTACTTTCATGGCTGCAATCACCATCTGCAGTGATTTGGAGCCCCAAAACATAAAGTCAGGCACTGTTTCCACTGTTTCCCCATCTATTTCCCATGAAGTGATGGGACCAGATGCCATGATCTTAGTTTTCTGAATGTTGAGCTTTAAGCCAACTTTTTCATTCTCTTCTTTCACTTTCATCAAGAGGCTTTTTAGTTCCTCTTCACTTTCTGCCATAAGGGTGGTGTCATCTGCATACCTGAGGTTATTGATATTTCTCCCAGCAGTCTTGATTCCAGCTTGTGCTTCTTCTAGTGCAGCATTTCTCATGATCTACTCTGTGTATAAGTTAAATAAGCAGGGTGACAATATACAGCCTTGACATACTCCTTTTCCTATTTGGAACCAGTTTGTCGTTCCATGTCCTTTATTGGTCTATTAATATAACAAACATACCATCCTAGTGTTAGATGTTAATAGAAGAAACTGAAGAGGTATACACACTCTCTGCACTATATTCATGATTTTTCTGCACACTTAAAACTGTTTTAAAATTAAATTTAGAAATGTAATTAAATTTTTTAAAAAAATTGGCCGGCGCTGTCCGCGACGCTTGAGGAGGATTGTGGGGGCGCTGTGCTGCCTCCTCTTGGTCTCTGTTCCGCCTTCGCACCGTGCCCTCAGGGGCCCGTCCCTTCGCCCCTGTACCCCCACGCTTCTCAGTCCCCGACTTTGGCTCTGGGAGCCCTGGCTGGGTGCCGAGAGGGGGGCTGTGTCGTGTGCGACCGCCCTCCCCCCGACAAGGCAGCGTCCTGTGAAAAAGAAAGGTACTGATTAGGATGAATGTGGTTTGGAGAAATTATATTTCCTGTCCAAGGATAAGAAAAATACCTCACAGATACCAAAGTGGTTGTCACCCAGTGGCCCCTCTGGGATCAAGGATTTTAACTGATCCAACGAAAGTTTTTGAACATAACATGTGGGATCACCTGCAATGGTCAAAAGAAGAAGAAGCAGCAGCCAGAAAAAAAGTAGAGGAAAACTCAGCTGTACGAGTCCTTTTGGAAGAGCAAGGTTGGCTGTGGTGCTGGGAATAGTGTTTTTCCAGTTCTGAACACTTTGCAGAATGTGCCAGAGTTCTTTCTTTCTTGCTGTGATTTCGCTTCTGGAGCTGTGGAGCTGGTGAAGTCTCAGGCATTGTACAGAGCCGCCCAGTGCTGAGCTTTTGTTCATGCCGTTTGTGACCATAGCTTACCCTGTCCTTTTCCGAATGGGACCCTGGATGTCGTTCTCCTCGTCTTTGTGCTGTCTTCTATTCATCCTGACAGGGTGCAAGGTGTTATAAACCGACTGTCCGAGTTACTGAAACCTGGGGGAATGCTGTTATTTCGGGACTACGGAAGATATGATAAGACTCAGCTTCGTTTTAAAAGGGGACATTGTTTATCTGAAAATTTTTATGTTCGAGGAGATGGCACCAGAGCATATTTCTTTACAAAAGGGGAAGTCCACAATATGCTCTGCAAGGCTGGATTAGATGAGAAGCAAAATCTGGTTGATCGTCGCTTACAAGTTAATAGGAAAAAAAAAGTGAAAATGCACCGAGTGTGGGTTCAAGGCAAATTCCAGAAGCCATTACACTTGACCCAAAAAAGCTCCAATTTGGTATTTTCAGTCCTTTCTCGTGGCTGAACTGTGTATCATGTTAAGGTACAAACCAGAGGATTACACTATTCAAAGTCTTTAGTAAATCTTTCATTTTTGAAAAGACAGCCAGACAAGAGAATTTATGTATCCTGCTGTTTATCGTGGATGGACTGTTTTGTGCATTTTGAGCATACAAAAGTGACTTGGAAGAGCACAACATTCTGTGTTTTCAAAACTTAATATGCTCAAGCTTGTTTGGGTTTATTATGTCTTAACCATTTTGTTTGTACTCTGAGTTTTAAAAGCATTTAGGTAAATTACTGATATAAGTCAGATGATTCTGAGAAACCAAAGCCTACCATTTTGTAGAAGTGAAAAAAACCATCTCCTTTATTTATACATTAGTTGAACACAGTTGAACTCTCCATTGTTGACTGATAGCAGAGTCAGCTCGCCTTGTTTCCAAGGAAAGTCACAAAGCCAAGGCAAAGGCCTGTTTTTTTTTGTTTTTTTATTGTCTGTTGTCCATCCCCCAATTTTTTTTTTTAATTTAGAGACTAATGTCTGAAACAGAATTTTAATTTCTCTTTCCTTTCCTAAAATTGGGGAAGTATGACTAATGCTCACATTATTTTCAGGCTATTCTTTGGTGTACAAGTTGGAAGCCTTCTTTAAGAAGACTATTTACCCAGGAAAATTCTTAAATTGTAGCAATTAAAATTTTTTTTACTATTTTCTGGTGGTCCAGCAGTTAAGAATCTGCCTACCAATGCAGGGGACATGAGTTCAATCCCTGATCCAGGAACTAAGATCCCATATGACATGGGGTGACTAGACCTGCACAACCTAGTGCTCCACAAGAAGATGCCACTGCAACGAGAAGGCCGCACACCACAGCTGGAGAGCGGCCCCAGCTCAGTGCAGCTCGAGAAAACCTTCGCACAGCAGTGAAGTGCCCATGTACCCCAATGTTCATCTCTGCATTGTTTACAATAGCCAAGACATGGAAGCAACCTAGATGCCCATCAACTGACGAATGGATAAGAAAGCTGTGGTACATATACACAATGGAATATTACTCAGCATTAAAAAAAAATTCATTTGAAGCAACTCTACTCAGATGGACGAAACTGGAGCCCATTATCCAGAGTGAAGTAAGCCAGAAGCAAAAACAACAATACAGTATATTAACGCATATATATGGAATTTAGAAAGACGGTAACGAGAACTCAACATGCGAGACAGCAAAAGGAAAGCAGATGTATGGAATAGACTCGTGGACTTTGTGGATGAGGGTAAGGGTGGGATGATATGGGAGAAGGGCATTGAAGCATGTTAATTGTCATGTGTCTAATCAATCACCAGCCCAGGATTGATGCTCGGGGCTGGTACAGCGAGATTTCCCGGGGGGGAGGGAGGAGGGAGGGGGGTTCTGGAGGGGAAGCATATGTAAACCCATGGTGATATCATGACAATGTATGGCAAAAACAATAAAAAAATTAAATTAAAATTAATTAAATTAAAAACATTAATCTAAAATTTAAAAAGTCTTTATTTAAAGAAAACATGGCATTTTATTGTGCTAGGAAGAAGTGGTAAATGAAAGAAGTGTGTATTAATATATCTCTTTAACATACTTGCATAAAGGTCAACATACTTTGGGACTTGAAAGTGGCTCTTACAATAGAGTAGTTTTAAATAAAACCACAAAGCATGTCCACAGGAAAATAGCCAGGAATGGTTTCTTTGCAAATAAAAGTTTAGATTTGAGATAGTCTATGACATATCACAATAGAAGGTCTTAGAAATGGGGACCGATTCTCAGGAAACCTGAGCATGAATAAATGTAAAAGCATTCAAGGGCAAACCTTGGGCTTCCCCTTCCCCATGGTGAAGACACTCTTTTGGAAAAAGAACTGTGTTTAAAATCCATTTACATAGAATGAATGGAAATGTGTTGGCCCAAATATTGAGCAGTTTTTCACCAAACATTGATGATGAGAGTGATATCTCAGAGGATGGGGCATTCTGGAGGATAGTTGAGACTCCTAGGAAATACTGAGCAGTGGATGCCGAAACTGACCCAGATTTGGGTGACTCGGGAGATGAGGAACACAGTTTTGAAGCACGGAGCGTGACTGAAATGTGTTAGCATAGAAGATCTGAGATGGGAATGGCTAACATCTGGGGCTCCACCGGGAGAAGGAGAGTTGGAGTTCCAGAAGTCCTTGGACTTAGGAACGTAGGGTCATGACTTACAGACCAGGACCCATTTTCTGTTCCTATTCTTCACCAGCTGTGTGACTTTAGGTGATCACAGCAACTTTCTAAGCCTTCATCTTGTTGCCTGACAAATGGGCACAATAAGAGTGCTCACCTCATGAGGTTGTTGTGAGTATTAAGTAACACATGGTTTTGAATGGTGCTGGCTCACACTTCATAAAGGATAGCTGTAATTATTGTAGATATGTTATTACCGATATCATTTTTAGGGATGTCTGCAGGGGCCCACAGCATGTGAGCAAATTGCATAAGACAGTGTCTGGCACAAACTGGAGAGAAGGTGTGTGTTCTGGGGTGCTTCTTCCTCAATGGTGATAGCTTAATATGTAAGTTTAGCACTATTCATCACAGTTAACCACAGACTTTTAAACCCACAACCTTAACAATCCAATAGAGTCAACTCTGGTAAAAAAAAAAATTTAAAGAGCAATATACACATTGATATCACATTTGCTTGTAAGTTTTCTGGGCATATTTATTTATTAATTTTAGGTAAAGAAGTCATGCACTTCCCTGGTCGCTCAGATGGCAAAGAACCTGCCTACAATGTGGGAGACCTGGGTTCCATCCCTGGGTTGGGGAGATCCCCTGGAGAAGGAAATGGCTACCCACTCCAATATTCTTGCCTAGAGAATTCCATGGACAGAGGAGCCTGGTGGGCTACAGTCCATGGAGGTGCAAAGAGTCAAACACGACTGAGTGACTAATCCTTTCACTTTTTCAAAGAAGTCATAGTAGCCAGTAAAAATTCTTTGTCTGTTTACAGTTCTTCTTCTAGCTATGATGCGTCTTAAAGAGATAATAAAATCTCGGAAGTGGAGGATCGCAGAGACGCATTTTTTCCAATAAATTAAGTTGGCTTTTATTTTAAACTAGATCATAAAAATTTTAATCCTACCATGAAGTCTTTTTAAAAAAATAAAATACATAGTATATTTGTTTATTACTGTATGTTGATATTTTAATGGGAATATGATTATTTTACAATGTTGTACAGCAGAAACTAACCCAGAAATATGTTTTAAACTTACATAGCCAAAGTCCAAAGCTGGATCTGGTCCTAACTTAATACCTATGTATCTTAGTCTGAGTTTTCCTGAAAGCAGAACTGAGATCATGTCTTATGTGAGGTAGCTGAGGCAGTCTATTGATGAATATGATGGTAAAGAGCAAGTGTGCAGGGCAGAGGGAGTGACATAGGAAAGAAGAAAAAGTCAGTACCAGGGAGTGTTACTAAGTTGGCTGCCAGAGAGGGTGACTAGAATTTCATCCCACTAGCATCACAGAAGCATGATGAAATGCATCTCAAACTGCCCATCCAAGTCCAGAAGAGTGAAACCTTTAACCACTGGCACCTCATACTCACACCCGCTAACTCCTCTGCCCTCCTGTCTCCCACAGGTGTGACTGTGAAGTGGGTTCCCACAAGGTATTTCCTACCTTGGCATCAGAGAAGTCCCAGGATAGGAAGAGATACAGTCTAGTCCTGAGGTAGGGCTTTGCCCATGATACCTGCATAAATCTGGACAAAGCCAGCACAGAGAAGTGGTCACTGAAGCAGTGAGTGTCCTGAAATGATGGATGTTGTTATTGTTGTTGTTTAGTTGCTCAGTCATGTCTGACTATTTTGAAACCCCATGGACTGTAGCCTGCCAGGCTCCTCTGTCCATGGGATTCCCCAGGCAAGAATAATGGTGTGGGTTGATACCCCTTCTCCAGGGGATCTTCCTGACTCAGGAATTAAACTCAAGTCTCCTGTATCTCCTGCACTGGCAGGTAATTCCGAGTCCAGTCTATAAACTAACCATTACATCATTTAGCTTTTCCAGGCTTTAGTGTTCTCGCCAATTAAACACCGATTAAACCTGGCAACTACACATGAAAAACCATTGTTCAATAAGCACTGTTTTAGATGGTTGAACAAGATCTAGGTTTGCAAGCACAGTTTCAATTTTTGCAATTTTATGCAACCCTCTTTTTGTAAAAGAAAGATGAAAGTGAAGCTGTATATATTGAAAAAAGGCATGAAGCTCCAACTCAGTCTCCCTTATCAGCCCCAAACCTAATATAGAAGAGATGCTTGGACTCAGAGGTACCCAATTCAGATATCCTGAACCAAGTGCCCACTCAGTTTACTCCAAACTTTATGTGTTATATACGTCTGTGTGACCCAGAATAATTACCTCCCAAAGGACATGGAGGGCAAGTAATTCTGGGATGGTTGCTAGTTACTATGGAGCCTGATACATCTTTCTCATCATGTAACTCAGGAAGCGTTGAGAAGCAGCTGTGACTCAAGGAATGATCTGCCAAATTTAGGTATGTTTCCTGAATGATATGATCCTTGAACCAGAACATCAAAGAGGCGGAAGTCCACTTCCTTAAGAGTGTGCTAAACCAGCCACAGAGTGGGAGAAAATATTTGCAATACATGTATTTGACTAACAGACTTAATCTCATAATATGTAAAGAATTCCAGCAAACTAACAAGAAAAAGGTAAACAATCTCATGGGGAAAAATCCTGAATGCTGCAAAAGTATGCAAATGGCCATTTATGAAAGATGTTCAACTTCATTGTTCATCAGAGAAAAACAAATTCAAACCACACTCTGATTCTACTTCATGACTCCAGAATGATACAAACAAAAAAGATTGGCAACACCAAATCTTCACGGGGTCACAGGAGTCGAACGTGACTGAGCAACTGAACAACAGCAACACAGAGTAATTTGTTTGCACTGAAGCTTGAGCAAAGCGGTTATATGATCCAAACTGTTCTTGATGATGTTTAATCTTACTGCTACACAGGATAAATATGAGTAAGTGAGAAACTCAATTTGGGAGACCGGTTAGCACATTTTTGGTGAGAAATAGTAAGACTTTGAACAAGCCTATCTAGAAAAATTTGGAGAAATGGATAGATCTGAAATGTATTGAAGTAACAGCCCTGGGAAAATTTGTCAACCGACTTTATTTTAGATGGAAAAAAGAAAAGAATGCAAAGATTGAGAAACTAAGTAACTCATAATTCACAGAGGAAATTTAAGGGAGGAAGATGCTTGGGACAGAGAAAAATTGAAAATTTGTGTCTGTGCTTTGGAGAGAATGTTGGGGAGACCAGCTTGGATGAATTGCATTTGAGATACCAGGAGGTGGCTATCTTGACAAGAAGTTTTAGACAGATAAGGTTACAAAGTCGGGGAGAGAGAGAATGCTGAAGCTGGAAGTAAAGATCTGGAAGGCTTGAACCACGTGGAAACATTGATCGCAGCCAAGAAACCAGATGAGATTGTCAAATGACATAATGGATAGAGAAAAAAACAGGAAAAAGCAAGCCAATAGTGAGACCCAGGGGGCAAGGACAACCTTGAGTGGGGCTAGAGAGAAGGTAGAAAAGACAGAGAAAAGCAGGTAAAGAGAGGGAGGAAGAAAGTGCCAGAAAGTCATTAGAGCAAAATTTCAGGGGAAAACGAAAGGGTGGTGGGTCCACTGTGTCATATGTGATCAGAATTTCCGATATTGGAGCTGTGCTTAAAAGTTGTGTAGCCATTACATGTGCACCACACCTCGGGGCAGGCAGTGTGTGAACAGAGAGCAGCTAGAATTGATACTGCTCTATTGATATTTCCCCCAACGTCAGCTTCCTGTGCCCTGGGATAACTAACAGTGTAAGCCAAGTGCTGTGAGCACATTTTCATTAGAGCCGAAACTTTAAACACCAAACCAACCCATTTGAAAATGGTCGTTTGGGTGCAAAGATTCTGTAATTCTGTTTTAGTGTCTCTATATAAAACAATTTATTTTAATGACAACCTGAGCTAGAAAGAGGCTTCCCTGATAGCTCAGTGGATAAAGAATCCACCTACAATGCAGGAGACCCTGGTTGGATTCCTGGCTCAGGAAGATCTGCTGGAGAAGGGATAGGCTACCCTGTCTAGTATTCTTTAGCTTCCCTTGTGGTTCAGCTGGTAAAGAAGCCACCTGCAATGTGGGAGACCTGAGTTCAAGCCCTGGATTGGGAAGAACCCCTGGAGAGGGGAAAGGCTATCTAATCTAGTATTCTGGCCCGGAGAATTCCATGGACTGTATAGTCCATGGGGTCACAAAGAGTGAGACACGACTGAGCGACTTTCACTTCACTTGAAATAGAAAAGGCAATTAATACTTTCAAAGTATAATGTTCTTGATTTTTAAAAAATGCTTGTGTCAGCAAAAATGAAACTAAGAGAAAGGTGTTAAAAACTCAGCTAACAGCTGCTAATTTTCTAAGCAGATGTTCGTCTCAGCAGATGAGAGGAAGTGGCGTACCTTGGAGCAGTGGACTCTCTTTTGAAAAGTTTTGTAATAAGTCTGGGTTGAGTTGATATTCATATATTCATATCCAACTGGATCCAGGCTTGCCATTCCATCTCGCAGGCCAGGGTCCGTCCATCTCATCTCACAGGCCGGTGTCCGTCTCACGTCAGCCCCCGTCCTCAGTACCGTGGTTATACGCCCTAGCTCACCCTGTTGTCCCCGTAGAATTGCCAATAGCACTGCTTTTCCATTTTCAAACATGCCCCAGAGCACATGTTTAACCATATGCTCATTCTACTCCTAGGTCCCTCATACATTCACTGGAAAATAAAAATGAAATTAAAGGGCTCTGACATTCAAATGGACCTGAATTTGAACCCAGATTCTATCATTTTTGAGCTTGGTTTAGACAAGATTTACTCTCTTTTTCACCTCTAGACTTCAGTCACCTCAAATAATAAATGAGAATAATTACAGAACCTACTGCATAGGGTGACTGTAATGAGCTAATGTCCATAAAAACTTTGCCTGGAACATACAGAAACACTTCTTAAATGTTACCAATTATTATCATCATCAGTAGTGTCGTCATCCCCCACCCCGAGCCCTTCCACAGATGGAGGTTTATTTGAAGCTATGGGGGTTTTGGTTTGTTTTGCTTTGTTTTTACAGCTGATGACTTCCTCATTTTCAAAGGGGAGTGTGCCTTTCTCTGTGCCGAAAACTCCACTTCATGGTTCTTCCCTGGCAGTCCAGCATTTGGGATTCCGCCTTCCAATGCAGCAGATGTGGGTTCGATGCCAGGTTGGGGAGCTGAGATCCCACATACCTAGCAGCCAAAAAACCAAAACATAAAACAGAAGCAATATTGTAACAAATTCAATGAAGACTTCAAAAACAGTCTATATAAAAAAAAAAATCGTAAAAAGAAAAACCACTCCATTGCATCTGACATTCCTCCTGGTGCCAGGGGCAGTAAGGAGGCCCCCCTAATCACTTTTCTCTTGTATGGGTTTTTCCCAACATCAAGCTTGCTATTGGCTCCATGGTAATCAGCAGTAGCTCCTGGATCCACTCTGAAGTGAAGACGGAAATAGAAGTAACAATTGTAAACATGCCCAACAAGCTACATAACCTGCATTCTGAGTTCACATCATATAAATGCATAAGGCATTTGGTTATCTTCACATGTATTGTTACATGTATGATGGAGTGAACTTGGGAAGAATAAAGTCTTTTCCTTATAGCGAAATTATCTTCTATGACCCGAAACCAAAGTCTTCTAACTCTTTGTCTGCTGCCACTTTAGGGATCAAAGTAGCTGCAGACATCTGGAAAGCGAACCAAATTACACTGTGGATTTTTACTGTCTCAGAAGTCTGAAAACACACAAACTATTCTTTTGCCTTATATAGATTCCACTATCAGTTTAGGACACAAGTCTGTGTCGCAAAAATCAGTGACACACACAATGCAATAATTCTGTTAATAACATCTCTCTTGCCTTTTTAAGCTGCCCCTCCCCACCCCTGTGGAAAGTCCTTTTTTAAAAAATTTATTTATTTTAATTGTAGGACAATCACTTCACAGCGCTGTGGTGGCCCCTGCCACACATCACCACAAATCAGCCATGGGTGAACATGTGTCTCCCCAGCCTGAGCCCCCTTTCCACCCCCCTCCCCACCCCATCCCTCTGGGTTGTCCCAGGGCACTGGCTTTGGGTGCCCTGCTTCAGGCATCAAACTTGCACTGGCCATCTATTTTACATACGATAATATACATGTTTCAGTGCTATTCTCTCATATCATCCCACCCTCACCTTCTCCCTCATTGACCAAAAGTCTGTTCTTTCCATTTGTGTCTCTTTTGCTGCCTTGCATATAGGATCATTGTTACCGTCTTTCTAAATTCCATATACATATGCGTTAATATACTGTATTGATGTTTCTCTTTCTGATTTACTTCACTCTGTTTAATAGGTTCCAGTTTCATCCACCTCATTAGAACTGACTCACATGCATTCTTTTTTTAATAGCTGAATAATATTCCATTGTGTATATGTACCACAACTTCCTTACCCATTTGTCTGCTGATGGACATCTAGGTTGCTTCCGTGTCCTAGCTGTTGTAAACAGTGCTGCAGTGAACATCAGGGTACATGTGTCTCTTTCAATTCTGGTTTCCTCAGTGTGAATACCCAGCAGTAGGATTGCTGGGTCTTATGGCAGCTCTATTTCCAGCTTTTTAAGGAATCTCCACACTGTTCTCCATAGTGGCTGTACCAGTTTTCTATGGAAATTCTTATCACCAGATCCTCCTTGGTGGATGAAATAATTAGATCATTAGATTCATACTTACCAAAAGTATATGTTGCTTCAGCATCACCAGTTGCCAATGTCTTTCTAATTTTAAGAACTATGGGATCACTGACATCATTATATATCAGAGTAAAAGGTATTTTTTTAAAAAAAATTAAACTTGAGAATGATGGCTTTACATGTTGTTTTTATTTCTGCTGTATAACAGCGTGAATCAGCTGTAAGCATACATATGTCTCCTCCTTCTTGAGCCTCCCTCCCACCTCCCCATCCCACCCCTCTAGATTGTCACAGAGCACCAGGCTGAGCGCCCTGTGTTACCTAGCAACTTCCCACTAACTATCTGTTTGACTTTCTCTTTTATTGTGTCTGCATGGGTGATATTGATGTTTGTGGACATTCGTGATCCCCTATGAGAAAGGGAGTAAGTAAATCTAGGGACGCTTCCTTTTTGTTTCCTTCCTGTTCTCGTTTCATTTTAGTTAGGAGCAGGTGAAGGGGGCAATGTGTGGGCCCCTGGGGTGCTGGTCATACCCATCGTAGGCCTGCAAGTCTTCCAGTAAGTGCTGATTTCCACCGTGCTTTGAAGAAGTCTTTGCTGCTGCACTCTGTCCCCTCCATCCCCTTCCATACTTAAAGGATCATCTGGACAAGGAGCAGATCACAGCAGAAAGAAAAAAAAATCCCTCTTAAACTTCAGGCTTTAGATGTATTTGCCAAACAATATATTATTCTCCGTTCAGGGGACTATAGCAATTCACTGTTCTGAGTGACAGTCTCATCTTCCTATTGGCTGAAACTTGCCCACCTCCAACAAAAAGAGCTTCATTTCCCTAAAATATTCGTAAGCAGGGAAGTGATTTAGAATCCATTCTTTCACCACGAGGGACCTAAGAAAGAATGTTATATTTTCTGCAAATGAGTTGAGTAACTTCAGATATGTACCTGAATCTCCTCATTTTAAAACTTGTGGTCATGATAGAAACCACTACACAGAGCTGCACCAAAGATTACATGAGATGAAATGAGCATTTCATCCGGGCTCTGAAACACGTGTTCAATTACCATTGGCCATCACAATATATTAACCTATCATGTTTGTTCGTCACTCAGTCATGTCCAACTCTTTGCGACCCCATGGACTAGAGCCCGCCAGGCTCCTCTGTCCATGGAATTCTCCAGGCAAGAATACTGGAGTGGGTAGCCGTTCTCTTCTCCAGGGGATCTTCCCAACCCAGGGATCGAACCTGGGTCTTCTGCACTGCAGGTGAATT
Organism: Antilocapra americana; assembly: GCA_007570785.1. NCBI lineage: Eukaryota > Metazoa > Chordata > Mammalia > Artiodactyla > Antilocapridae > Antilocapra > Antilocapra americana. Next base: position 8,593,358 of record ML664180.1, on the reverse strand, counting down.
CTTTACCATCTGAGCCACCAGGGAAGCCCCAGCCTATCACTGAAGTGGAAAGTTTTCATTCTCATAATGGTAGGTTGTAGCCTAGCCTGAGACCTGCCATTGGGATGTACTGTTCTTCCCCATCACAGCACAACCAGATTTGGTGGAGAATATAATTCGGACCCTCTCCAGTCCTCTGTCTTCACTCTGAAGATAGCCAGTAGAGAAGAGCTGATGACAAGTTACTGAGCTGGAAATACAGGGGTAAAGAGAATGCGTTTGTGAACACATGAGTTTTCAAAAACCTCTCAGCACATCTACGAGACTTTATTTGGAACCAGAGCCATCTGCTTGCCGGATGTCTCTGACAGAAATGTGTCCATGAATTTGGACCCTTCTTTTTTTTTCTCCCTCAGCTGTGCAGGGTAACCAGATGTTCTTGTGTTTCAGAAGCAACCACATCCATCAAGCTCTTTGTGGGGCAGATCATTCATGCTTGTGTAACTTCATTCCTCTAGCAGCGAGAGCAGTGGGCTTGTTTATCCACTTTTCTCCCCCTGATTTTTTCCCTCATGTTGCTTCAAATTAAATTAAAAGCCAACCCTGTCACTAATTAACCAAGGGTGGCACATCTGTGAACCTGCATTTGCTGGGTTGCCAGTTGAGAAAAATCCCTCTGCACTCTTTGCCAAGACCGTGCTTACCGGGCACCATCGGTGTCTTGGCAAGGCTGCTTGGGTTTTGTCAGAACATAACGTAGCCATGTAAAAGATGTCCTTCTGAGATGTCAGCTGACTTGTGTCATTCCCAGACTTAAATATGCTGTGAACTAATTAACACCAGCATGAGAGCAAATACTCAAATATCGTTACCTTGCAAATAACAGCACACAAATTTCTCTGCATGGGTTTCTGTCTCCTAAAAAGAGAATGATGATGGTTGTTATCACAGGAAGAGAAAATATTGGGAAAGTAAAGCGTTGGAGTCTGCTAACAGGCAATCTCTCATCCCAGTTTCTAACAAGCTTGCAAATTCCAGGCTAGAGCCTTATTATCAGAAATGCATTTGAAAATATAGCAGACTTTGACCATTGAAGAGGTGACTCTGTATTAGGGGGGCAAATGTGCCATCAGGTTGGTTCAGTTGAGGGGGTTACTTGAATTCATGCTGGAAGGAAATGTTTTCTGGCTTTTTCTCCCCCGCCCCACCACATCTGCATCAGAGCTCTACTGGCAGAAGGGTCACTTGTTTCCAGGGACTCTGACTCAGGGTGACTTTTTTGTATATGGATACTCTGAGGTTGATACCTCTGGGCTGTGGAGTAAAGAAAAGATGCCTGCTTCCTCTGATTCTTGGTGAGTGACAATGAAAGTGAGAATCTGAGAGTCCAAGATCTCAAAGGAAGTGAACTTGGAGAGGAGAACAGAGACCAGTTATATGGAAATAATGTTGAGTTTTATATGTTCCAACAGAAATATATTTCAGGCTTTTTCCCTTAAAAACTTGCTGTTAGTATAGAAACACATAGACCCAAAAGTCATATTTGCATATACAGCTGACTCTTGAAAATATGGATTTGCACTGTGTGAATACACTTAAACACAGATTTTTTTCCACTATAAATACTACAGTACCACACCATCTGCAGTTGGTTCAGTCCACAAATTTGGAACCACAATGGGATAAGAAGGGCCAACTATTAATGATACTCAGATTTTCCACTGCAGTGGGGTTGACATCTCTAATCCATCTAGTTGTTCAAGGGTCAACTGCATGCTGTATAGCAGTGCTGCCCAACAGAATTTTCTGTGATAACAGAATTGTTTTCTGTGCTAATATGGTGGCCTCTAAGTGCACTGTGGGGACTTCCGTGATAGCTCAGTTGGTGAAGAATCTGCCTTAATGCAGGAGACCCCGGTTCAATTCTTGGGTTGGGAAGATCCATTGGCGAAGGGACAGACTACCCCTCCATATTCTTGGGCTTCCCTGGTGGCTCAGCTGGTAAAAAATCTGCCTGCACTTTGGGACACCTGAGTTCAATCCCTGGTTTGGAAAGATGCCTTGGAGAATGGAAAGACACTCACTCCAGTATTCTGGCCTGAAGAATCCCATGGACTATACAGTCCATGGGGTCACAAAGAGTCGGACATGACTGAGCAACCATCACTTCACTAGGTGCATTGTGGCCATGGAGCACTTAAAGTAAGCCTAGTGAGACTGGGAAACAGATTAATTTATCATCAAGTTAACAAATTTAAATATAATCAGTCACACATAACTGTGGCTTCTGTATTACAGCACAGCAGCTCTATAGCATATGGAATGTAGCATTATTTTACATTCTTGAAAACTTTTTAATGTCTTTATAATAGAAAGTGGCTGATTCTTATAGCTGTATCTGCATTCTATCTATTTTAACATTTTGTCAAAGGCTTTCTCTGCATCTATTTAGATAATCATGTGATTTTTATTTTTCAATTTGTTAATGTGGTGTATTACATTGATTGATTTGCAAATATTGAAGAATCCTTGCATCCCTGGGATAAAGCCTACTTGATCATGATGTATGATTTTTTTAATGTGTTGTTGGATTCTATTTGCTAGAATTTTGTTAAGGATTTTTGCATCTAAGTTCATCAGTGATATTGGCTTTTTTTGTGGCATCTTTGTCGGGTTTTGGAATTAGGGTGATGGTGGCCTCATAGAATGAGTTTGGAAGTTTAGCTTCCTCTGCAATTTTCTGGAAGAGTTTGAGTAGAATAGGTGTTAGCTCTTCTCTAAATTTTTGGTAGAATTCCGCTGTGAAGCCATCTGGTCCTGGGCTTTTGTTTTTTGGAAGATTTCTGATTACGGTTTCAATTTCCATGCTTGTGATGGGTCTGTTAAGATTATCTATCTCTTCCTGGTTTAGTCTTGGAAAGTTGTACTTTTCTAGGAATTTGTCCATTTCATCCAGGTTGTCCAGTTTATTTGCATATAGTTGCTGATAATAGTCTCTTATAATCCTTTGTATTTCTGTGTTTTCTGTTGTGATCTCTCCGTTTTCATTTCTAATTCTGTTGATTTGGTTCTTCTCCCTTTGTTTCTTGATGAGTCTGGCTAATGGTTTGTCAATTTTATTTATCTTCTCAAAGAACCAGCTTTTGGCTTGGTTGATTTTTGCTATGGTCTCTTTTGTTTCCTTTGCATTTATTTCTGCCCTGATCTTTAAGATTGCTTTCCTTCTACTAGACATGGGCTTCTGCATCTCTTCCATTTCTAGTTGCTTTAGGTGTAAAGTAAGGTCATTTATTTGACTTTTTTCTTGTTTCCTGAGGTGAGCTTGTATTGCTATGAACTTTCCCCTTAGCACTGCTTTCACAGTGTCCCATAGGTTTTGGGCTGTTGTGTTTTCATTTTCATTCATTTTGTGTGTGTGTGTAAGTTTATAAAGAAAATCTAGCCATTGCCAGATATATACTCAGAAAGGCAGAAATATACTCAAGAATCAAGATTTAATAAAATTAGCAACTTTTTATTGCTTCATCAAAGACATTCTTAAATGAAATTAGCTTAAAAATGTTTGTTGCCATTGGCTGGATCCAAGCTAAGGCACCAGCAGTTTTACCCACCACTGCTTTTGTATCAATAAAAACAAACAGCATCTAAGTATTATTTTGTAAATGATCTAGACTTTTCAGACCCCTGAAAGGTATCAGGGACCCCTAGAGGTCTATTGACCACACTTTGAGAAGTGCTCTTGAATCTCTGAGTCTTCCCCATCCTGCATACCTCTCCCTTCGTCCAAATCATGCACCCTATCTTTTATCTAACAGAAAACATAACTGTGTTCTTGGAGACTTTGGAGCCAGACAATGAAAAGTGTACCACTTTCTCCCCCAAGCACTTAAATTCTATTTTCCACAGAGTTCCCATTTTAAAAGGGATTCTGGCACCATTTGTAAGAATTGTTACATTCCTTGTTGACCCTCTCCCATCCAGACAGATTTGTAAACTCTTATTTCATCTCCAAGCTCAGCATTTTCAACCTAACTCCTGAAAATCCCCAGCAGGATACTTACCTACAGATAATTACGTGTTTCTTTGTGTCTTTGATTATCTATTTCTGCTGTTAGGCTGTGCATTTTTTCTAAGAACATCGCATTTACTTCATAGATACTGGCTGAACAAACCGACTGGTGAATAATGTATCAGCTTGACCAGTGTGCAGTGACTTGCTTCTTTTCTTTTTTTTTTTTCTTTTCTTGTTTTTCTTTTTTTTTTTTTTTCTTTTCTTGTTTTTTTCTTAATGGTCTTTCCTTCCACACAGTCACTAAGGATAGTCAATGGAGCCAAGCAGCCTTTTTGAGCATTTCTTCTTTTGCCTAGTTTATGAGAAGACCGTGAGATAAAACCCAGTCCTTAGTGAATAAACGCATGGCTTCATGCCACGGGGGTGGATGACGACCTGGTAATGGCGAGTGAAATATGTCAAGTTGGTATTTTAATGGCCAAAAAAGAGCTGTAGCTTCTTCTAGCTTTCTAGTTCTCAATGTAAAACTTAGCTGAAATGAGCTCTACCCATATCACATGGCAATGTGAAAAATATTTCTGAAGAAATTGTCAAAAACTTTAAAAAGATTCTCCACAATTCAGGCCTATTTAAAATTCCAGATATGCTCCCTGCCCTGGGTTTCATCATGCCAAAACTTTAAGAGTTTAGCAAATATCACAGACCACACTCTTGGCAGAGGTTCCATAGCCTTGCATTATGTGGGGTTCCGTATCCCATCTTTGAGTTACCAGTTTATTTCTGGACTCATTACTGACTGCCTGAATTCTTTATGGCCCCACAGCAAAATGTCTCCAGGGGATTGTGACACATTCTGTATTTGAGTTGCAAAACTAGTCTGGAGACTATTACTTTCCACTGAATCCCAGAACATTTGCAGTTATTTTCTCACATAAATGCATTTTCCTAACAATAACTAAAAAACAATTCCATGATATATGATCAAGATGAGTTAAGCTATTGATATGAAAATCTACTAGAGTTCTGGGGGCAACATGGTTTAGTGACATAAGAAATGGACTGGAAATTGAGAGACCTCTCTTTCAGTCTTGATTTTGCCCTGGCTGGTTGTATGAACTCAGGCAAGTCACCAAACTTCTTCGGGTTGCAGGTTTAATCTATAACATATGATTTACAATATAACTTTCTTATTCACTCTTGAATTCTTTAAATCCAGATAATTCTTTGTTTCTCTATTCTGACAGACTAGGTCACATACATGTAGCTTTGCCTTTTGCAAACATGGATTACTAAAAATTGAATTTAGTTTCATTTTTGCATGGAAACTACTTATTAACATACAGACTATGAGATGCAAATGCTTCCATGCGTACTAAGCAAAGTACAGTGTTAGAAACCTGGGCCAGAGGCTCTTCATTTTCCACTCAATGGAATAACTTGTTTTGTCTAATCACTCAGTAAAATCTAGAATCAGCAACACTTGAGTTACAAAAACATAAAGACAGAAGTTTCATCTAAGTTTTCTGGTTTGTCAGTAGCACTGAATATTTGCAAATGCAGATTCATGAATATAAAGTCATATACTTGATTAAAATTTTACAAGGCAGATAAAGGAGGTAACAGGGCATTATTTTCTAAATTCTTTATTTCATAGAATGGAACAAAACAAGTACCCATTCATCTTGTTAAAATAGTCAGGCCAAGGTACTCAGGCACACGTGCACATCACAAAGTACCATTCCTGGAAAGCACTGCCGTCTAACAACTTTCCAACATTGCCAAGTTGAGTACAGGGATGTGTGCCTCATAGTAGAAGCATATCTCAATGGTTCATAGAGAAACTCGCAGAATATGGTTTATACCTTGGTATAACCATTCCCTTCGCAGCAAGGGTGTGCCTCATATTAATAGTTTAACACACTTGTGCCTTTCCCATACCACAATTATCACTGTGTCATATTAGTGATCAAACACTGTGACAGGGAGGGTAAAGAGAGGGGCATTTATGAGTGTTAGAATATTTGATGATAGACATTAGAACAAGTCAGCATGCTAAATTTGTTTGAAAAGACTGTCAATAGAAAAAAAAATTATGATTAAAATCAACTAATTCAGAGAAAGTGGACTTCTCTCCAGGAAGTACGTATATCAGAAGAACCAGCTGTTGTCTCTTAAGAGATGGTGGAAACTGCTTTGTCAGCAAGCAAGGCTAAGTTGGTGGTGTGAATTTTCCATTGAAGCTATTCATTGCATTTAAAAAAATGCAATTTTAGCCACAACAATTCTTAGAAATTAGAGTTATATTTTTTATGAATAGATCTTCTTCTGTGGAATGTCCATTTTACCAAATAGATGCTATTTTTGTCCTTTATGGACCACTCTGGTTTATTACTAAGTTAGAGAAGTAGAATTCTAGAGCCACCTACAGTGAGTCATTTGACTGATCACAGTAAATTTAACACCAGCTCTTTAGTGTCCACCCCAAGCTCTAGGAAACTGAAGTTTTCCTAAAGGCACATGTTATACTTAAACATCCTTAAGTTAAACGACCAGTGAATTCATGTATTTACTCCTTGCATGTATTCAGAGGATCCTGGATACAGCAAGATGTCATCATTCTCTTCCCTTCAGATTAGCTTACATACGGTTTTTTGCCCTGTCATCTCTCACTCCCATCAGTTTTATATTTCCTTACCTAGAAATATCAAGTTAACACTCAAAATGCCCTCAGATAATTTTATTTCTGTTCTTTCTTTGGGGGAATATTGCTTCAAGGTGGCCCTGTCATTATATTTTGATGACAAAATATAGTCATTATAGTCATTATAGACAAAATATAGTCATTATATTTTGATGACAAAATAAAGTGAGGGCAACAAGACAAGAGAAACCAGAAAAAAATACAGTTGCAATGAAATTACTGTTGTGGATGATATGTGTGAATGAATCTAACTTTGCACAGCATTTAAACTGAGCAGAGCATCATTTGGAAATTAAGAATAAGAACTTTTAATCTGCCATGACCATCCATTAAAACATTTACATAAAAACATTCATTTGGCTGGTCTGCAGTATGATACCTTTATGTTTTTTTTCTCCCTCATCATTCCTCCCATGAGACTATTTTGTTTAATTTATGTGGCTGGCTTGCAAGTCTGAGCTAACTGAGGAAGCGCTGTTTCTAAGGATAGTAAATCAAAATAACATCAGAGTCACTTCAAACAATGTTTTTGAAATTCAAGTTAAGAACAAGTAGTTCAGACTGCAAATACTTCTAGCTTCACACCTGTTTTCCTTCTGAACTGTGGATTCGGTGACATTGTGCAAATCAACTGCAAGGGCAGTTCCATTTCCACAGGTTACACTGACCTTGCAGAAGTGAAGAATCAGAAAAAGAATGAAAGAAAGAATAAAACAAGCCTTCTTGGTGTGGGCCTAGAAACTAAATAAGCACCAGATAAAAATCAAAGTGGAAGTTGAGTGTCATTGAAATAAAGTGACTTGTTTTTATCACAAGGCTATTTTCAGTTAAGTCCACTCTAATTCCTATCTTTATTCATCCTACAGGTTATAGATAATGTATGACCGTATTAAAATTCTCTTCTTGATCTGAATCTCCCTATCTCTGGTAGACAAGCTGGGTCCTTGACAGCCTGATTGTATGTGTGTTGATTTTTAAAAGACAACAACACAAAACCCTTGAAGTTGGGATTTACTGATTATTTCAGGCGGCATTCTATATACTGCACAAATCTTGCACAGCAGTTTTAAAGAGCAACAGTAATTGAATTAAAAGATTTAGAGTGAATAGTATAAGCAAGGGAATAGGAGATCTATATTGTTTTTAAGAAAACTATTACTGAAGCATAATACACAAAGAGAAAAATTACAAAAATATTGACTACTCAGTGTGATGATGGAGAAGGAAATGGCAGCCCACTCCAGTATTCTTGCCTGGAGAATCCCAGGGATGGAGGAGCCTGGGGCTGCCATCTATGGGGTCACACGGAGTTGGACACGACTGAAGTGACTTAGCAGCAGCAGCAGCAGTGTGATGAATTCGCACAAAGTCAACACACTCTCCTAACCTAACCATCAATCAGATCAAGAAGTAGAACTTTTCATCAGCACCCAAGAAGCCTCCCTCCATACCCTACCCATACATTCCAATAAGCCCCCAAATAATCATTCTCAGGACTTCTATCACCTAGTTTTGTTTAGCCAGTATTTGAAATTGATAGAGACAGAACCATATGATGAGTATTCTTCTGTGCCTGGCTTCTTTGACTCTATAGTACTGTCATAGAGATTCACTCAGATTGTCACATGGGATAGAAGGGCACTGTTCCCTTTGCTGTACAGCATCCTGTTGCCTAGACCTATAATATGGAAGTGTCCATTAGTATCCAGACCCTTACAGTAGTGCCATGATCATCCTCGTTTTGGCATAGAAACATGGACATTTCTGTTGAGCATATCCTCTGGAGTCATACCGTGTGCATATTGTATCCATTAGTGGATACTGCCAAACTATTTCTCAGAGCAGTTGTACGAGTTCAGGCACCCATCACAAGTTGCATGAGGCTTCCAATTGTACTATGTCCTCACAAGTGAAAGAAAGGAAGAAACTGAAAGTTGCTCAGTCGTGTCCAACTCTATGCAACCCCATGGACTATACAGTCCATGGAATTTTCCAGGCCAGAATACTGGAACGGGTTGCCATGCCCTCCTCCATGGGATCATCCCAACCAAGGGATCAAACCCAAGTCTCTCGCAATGCAGGCGAATTATTTACCAGTTGAGCCACCAGGGAAGCCCAAGAATACTGGAGTGGGTAGCTTATCCCTCCTCCAGAGGATCTTCCGGACCCAGGAATCCAACCATGGTCTCCTGCATTACAGGCAGATTCTTTACCCACTGAGCTGCCAGGGAAGCCCACTGTGTCCTCCCAGTCTCTTAGCATTGCCAGTTTTTGTGATTTTAGCCAGTTGATGGGCCTGTAGGGGGTTTACATTTTCGTTTTAATTAGAATTTCCTTGACAGCTAATAAAGGTGGACATTTCCACAGGTCTACAGGCCATTTAGAAATGCTTGTTAAAATCTTAAGCTTATTTTTCCTGCTGCCATGTCTTTCCATTATTGATATGTAGGAGTTCTTTCTGTAGTTCTTGTATATCTTTTGTTATATATTTGCATTGCCAATGTCTTCCCCTCTCTGCAGCCTGCCTTGTCACTTAATGATGTCTTTTAATTAATGTACATTTTAACTTAAATTGTGTCCATTTTACCAAAATTTTCCTTATGATTAGTACTTTTGGGGGTCCTATTTAAGAAATCATTTTCTGCCCATATTTCATGAAAACATTCTATATTACTTTCTATGGGCTACAAAGGTTTTTTACTTTTTTCGATTAGATCTATAAGCCACCTTGAAATATGAATTATATTGATTTTTCCTTTACAAATATATGTCTCACTCAACATTGCTCACTGAATATACAATCTGTTCCCTCATTGCATTGCTGTAACACCTTTGCTGTATTTCAGGAGACTACTTACTTTAGGTCTATTTCTGGATTGTGGATTCTATTCTTTTGGCTTATTTGTCTATCATTAGGCCAATACCACATTATCTTAATTATAAAGTTTTACAGTAAGTTTTTGTATCTGGTATTGTAAGTTCTCCAACTTTGTTTTTCCTCAAGATAGCTTTTCATTTATACATAGATATAAGTATGCTTGTATTTATTTAGATGTTCTTTAAGTTCTTTCATAAGTGTTTCTAATTTTCACTGTAGAAGCCTTGCACATCTTTCCTAGGTATTTGACAGTTTCTAATTTTTGAGCTATTGTAAATGGTATATATTATTTTTAAATTTTGTGATTATTTCATTTGATCCATTTTTCCTGTATGTCATCACTGAAAAGTTTAGTCTACTATAAAGTATGTTAACTGAAAGTGGAATTTAAGACCTACTTAGAAGTCACTATATTAATAGGGTTAGCTTTGTACAAGAGAAAGTTGCTCTGCAGAAGCACATCATATTGCCCTGGAGTGATTCTAAAGGTAATTATGGGAGAGAAAGTCAGAGGTATCTGCTCAGTTCTGAGAATCTCTCTTACTATGAGAGACTATGTGGGCATTCACAGCAAAACTCAAAGTAAAGGGTTAAGTGCACTAAATCAGTAGCTACAATGAGGGTGCAATAAATGGGCACATAACCACCCCACCATGAAAAACTCCTTCAGTGGAAATGAGCCAAGCTGCTAGTTACTTGTCTGCTGCTCTGTCATTATCCTGCAAGGATCCACCTCTAATGGGGACTATCAGAATCAAGTATGGTTTGAAGTGCTGGATCCCTCCTAAGTAGGTCCTGTCAGTTGTGAAACTGACTGGTTAGGGAAAAAGAACAAGGGAAAAAGACAATGCCTTGATTGACAGCGATTAGAATGGGGTGATGAAATGTGGGGAGTGAGAGAAATGGAAGGAAGACAACGTAGAAGCAGAAAGAATTAAACATTGTACACTCTGTGGTCCATTCCATCTGTCTTGTAGCTTGAATCATAAGTCACACATCTAAATACTAGATATCTTATTATTATTTTCTTCCCGACTAATGCACATGGAATCTTTATAACACAATCAGCAAAATAAACTCCAGCCCAGGGAACAATCTTCCTGAAGTCCACAAAAAATAAATTCAGTATGTAAATAAATTTTCCACACACTTTATATGGACTTCCAATAATAAAAGCAAATATATGAGTTATGGAGAACAGGTGTAATGCTCATTCAGTGGGGGAACTGGCCCTCAAGGAAATTAATGACCAATGCTTTGATGAAAACCTGGATTCCAGGACATGGATCTTGCTTTAAAATTATTTTATTAAAACCATACTGATATTTTAATTTTATTCCTTCTAGGAATGCCTTTTGGCATTTCAAAGCATAACAGTAGTGATCTTAGAATACCTCTGAAGTACATCAAATGTCTATTCTTCTTACATTGTAAGCATTTGTCTACGTTTGAATATTTCATCAAAATTTTCAGTGGAACTCCCTTCAGGTAGTATCTTTCCTAGGGCTAGTGTTTTGACCTTTGCTCTCTCTCAGATAAAGCATAGAACAATGGACAGCAGCCCAACTACCTGGAAGACACACTGGAGCCCTTCAAACAGCTAAATAGATTCAAAGCAACTTCCAAAATGTCAGAAAGAGGAGACTGAAATGCAGTCAAAGTGCAAACAATCGTAACTGACAAACATGCGCTAGACTCTTGACGCATTTGAAAATACAAACAGGGACAAAACTACTGAGTTGTGAGCCTATTGCTTTCTCAGTCTCCACTCTACTAAATGATCACATGACCTCCATCAAGAGCAGCCACATACTCATCGCTAAAATGAGAGCATTTGGCTCAATGTCATTTAGTGTCCTGGCCAGATCAAAGGTCCCTATGATCTCGTGACCCAGTGGGGAGGAGAAAGAGAGAGACATAACAATATTTGATGATGACTCTAAAACAGCTTCTATTTGCCTCATTTGGACATATTTCCCCATTTCCAAGGGCTCGCCATGAGGTTTAAAGGCCACATGCTCAAAGGATTTAGGGGAAAACATTTTGAATATTTATATAAACACTTTTAGATATTATGTGGAATATAAAAATGTCTGTGACACAGTCCATGTCACAGAGGACTGTTCACTCTCCTTGGGAAAACATTCTTTATAAAAACACAATACTGCTGTGAAACTCCAAATAAGCCCAAATGAAGTGCTAACATCACAAAAGTATAAATGTTGGCTGCTCTGGAGATTCAGAGATACATGATCTCCAGCTGGAGGAGTGCTGAAGATGGTCTTGAAGGGGAAACTTGGACCACAGACATCTGAATGGACAGATGTCTAGAATATAGGAAACACTTTGGATGGGAATAAGATCACCAAGGGAATGAATACATAGAAATGAAGGTGACATCTCCTAGGAATAGTGAGAAGAAAGGCATCTTGGATCAGAGAGACTGTTAACAGCACTAGTGGAAGGTAGGATTGGAAAATCAGAGAACACTCTATAGACATTCATGCAGAAGAAGGTGGACTTTTTTTTAAGGGCTTTCCAGGTGGTGCAATGGTAAAGAATCTGCCTGGCAATGCAGGAGAAGTAAGAGACATGGGTTCAATCCCTGGCTCAGGAAGATCCCTTGAAGTAGGAAATGGTAGCCCATTCTAGTATTCTTCTCTGGAAAATTCCATGGACAGAGGAGCCTGGTAGGCTATAGTCCATGGGGTCGCAAATATTCAGACATGACTGAGCACGCATGCACCCCACCACCATAGTTGTTTTATAATGTTGTATTAGTTTCTGCTGTACAGCAATGTGAATCAGCCATAAGTATACATACAGCCCTCTCTCCCTGCCCCCATTCCCCATACCCCTGCCCCAGGTCATAACAGAGCACCGAGCTGAGCTCCCTGTTATACAGCAACTTATATGCTGATGTATATGTTTCCCTGGTGTAAGGCATCCTAGGTGGTGCTAGTGGTAAAGAACCCACCTGCCAGTGGAGACATAAGAGACATAGGTTCAATCCCTTGGTTCGATCCCTCAGTTGGGAAGAACCCCCTGGAGAAGGAAATGGCAACCCACTCCAGTACTCTTGCCTGGAGAATCCCATAGACAGAGGAGTCTTGTAGGCTACATAGTCCATGGGATCACAGAAAGAGTCGGACATGACCAAAACAACTTAGCACACAAGGACAGGGATGTATATGTTTAAATGTTACCCTCTCAATTTGTTCCACCCTCTTCTTCCCACGATGTGTCCACAATCCCATTCTCTATGTCTTCACCTCTATCCCTGCCCTGAAAATAGGTTCATTAGTACCATTTTTCTAGATTAAGATGGACTTTTCCTAATAGTTTATGTGGTGCTAGCAATGGGAAAAGATTATGGGAGACAACTTCATCTTTTAGAAAGATCAAGCAAGGGCCAACTAGAAGAATTGATTGAGACAAAAGACAGGTAGCAAGAGTCAAGGTAGACGTCTATTGGACTTGAAGACCTAAAGCATTAGAAATGGAAAAACTCCAATATTGAGGGAGCTCCCTCACTAACTCTCTTTCCTTCTTTCCTCTTTCCCTTCCTGATCTGAAAAAGCCACTGGGTAATGAGGTAATATAGATAAAATTATGCTCTCACTCACCAAGCCAAAGACATGCTCCCAGCCCCTAGTGGTGGTCTTTGGTGGGACGGGTTTGAACTGATTTTGTAGCTTGTCTCATGGGGGCCTCTGGGAAAATCGTTCATTGGGGTGACCTTTTGTTTTCACATCATTATCGAAATATGATCCAAATCCCCACCCTGAGTTCAAAAAGAAAACAAATCCTCTTCATTATTTTGTTGGCTCTCCTCACTTCTTGATCTCAGCCAACTTTCTCCAGGGTCTCCTCCTATCTGCTCTCCTCCCACGATAATAGTCTTGTACATTTTGTTCCCTTGGAGCCCAAGACACACTCTTTCTGTGGTGAAAAAGAGTAGATTCACCCAAGCTACTCTGGACTAGCTGTCCATACCCCCAGTGATCATCGTTTCACTATCTAAAAGAAAAATGTGATTTTACCACAAACACTCCCGTGATGATTCAGTCCTCACTCTTGCCAGAGGGAGGGCTGCGCCATTTTTTTCCCTTCTCCCCAGCACGCAGGCTGCTGTGAAGAAGCATCTGCTGTCTAATTCTTTTCTATATTAGGATAAAATGTTTTTTGGCTTGCTGATTTCAAGCCCTGAGGAAAAGGGCGGGGGGTGGGGTTGGGGAAAAGAGTTTCTCATAAAGTGTTCATTACACAGCAATCGGTCTGTGTCCTGGGAACCCCAGGCATGTGGTCAGGGACTGGGCCCCAAGAGCAGCAGCTCAGAGCTGATGGGGTCGGGAGCTGGACAAGACGTGCTCACTAGAAGGGTGCAGATGGAGTCTGTTTAGCTAGAATTCTTCCACTATGATTGCTTTCACAGCCAGATCAATGTAACTGGCTTCTTATCACAGTTGGGAGGGCCAGCATACTTTTCCTAAAGGCTGATCAGGTGCAGCTTTCATCTTTCATGGTTTAAATAAGAGATGAATGGGAAGGCCAGCTGAAAAGAATGGGGTCTAGGAATGAAAACATTCATTCACGGATGGATATGTCCCTGAGAATACATCTGAAAAGCAACCCAAAGGAAAGAGTATTGGGGAGGTATTTCCCTATCAGTTCCTTCAGTGCCCTGCCCCTCCTCCACACCCAGAGAGGGGCAAGGCCACAGCGCCCACAGTAAGGTTCCTGGCCCAGATCGGGGCAGGAGATCGAGAGAGGTGAGAATGCCTAGGAAGTACCAATCTGCTGAAGGCTCTTGGCCTTTCTACCTCCTGAGAAGACTACATAGGAAAACTTGGGATGAAATGGATTGTACTTTGCTCTATCCCTCTCATCCTTCAGCTTTCTGTGTGCCAGTGGTCTGGCTCATTCAGTAAGTGCACCCCCAGACACCCAGCAGAATTCAACTGGAGGCTGAAACACAGGCCAAACTACCTCCTGGGAAAGAATCCCGTCGGCAGGGCTGTGAGCTATGTTTTTGTTCAGTTTTGATTTTGTAATGTAGTTAATAGTAATAATAATTTTCATCATTGTTGCTATGATTTTGTCAAACTGGCCTGTTTGATATATTTCCTAATACGCTGTGAAAGCCTTCATAGACATGGAAAATATAGCTGTTGAACGTGCTTTGAATTAGCAAATCTCATATATCTCATTGCTTGCAATTTTTACTTAAGGACCAGAGAGAATGTAGCCTCCTTTTTTGTTCAATAAGATAGAATTTTTTAAAAAGAAATAAAAAATAAGAGAAATTTTAAAGCCAAAATGAGGCATATCACAATCAAAAGGACTTTTTTGTTGTTGTTTGAGTAAAGGTGATAGATAGAGGAAGAAGATGGTTATTAAGGAGGGTGCTTCTTCATAAAGAATCCCAGACATTACGCTTCCAGTCAGAACATATCAGTTCTCAGGGTTTTTACAATGCAGTTCTCAAAAGACTTCCCTTTTGGTTGTGGGCAATTCACAGATTTCAGCTTCTTGCTCCCTGGTTAGGGCTGATGGGCCAGGGAACCATTTTTATGAGGTTCTAACGCATCTGCGGTACTTAAATACAAGACTGAAACAGGCACTTATTCTCTGCTGTAGGGTGATAAGTTGCATTAATTTTTATTTTAGTCTGTCTCCAAACATGGCTTTTATAGACTAATAAAAAAGCAATTTTTATAAGTTCACAAAAAAACAATGAACACAGTCGAGCATAAATATCTTACAACCGTGGCCAGAGGAACATTATGAACTGAAAAATGTGCTGAAAATGGCACAAAAGCACAATACCTAGATGCTTCATTCTCAAGGTAAATTAAACTCTCACCTAAATGGAACATTCTGTGATGTAAATTTCCACTAGTGATTCCTCCCTGATCTCATTCTCTTGCAGTGGGAACTCTGTCGCCCTACCCCTCACTAATGTTTGTCCACTGTGCTCTTTTAAGATCAGTCTCAAAAAGTCATCTCTTTAAGGGTAATATCAATATCACTCATTAACACAAGTCCTCATATTTCCTTATAGCATAAGTATATTCAGAATATACTGAAAAGCACTAAAACTTTAAGAAGAAATCTTTCAGAAAATTATTCCACTGTCATATCTCTGGAGAGATATTTTATAAATGTGTGGGCAGAATCCCTCAGACCATAAAACATGTAAAGTATATCTGAATGAGCTTCCCAAATGGCAGTAGTGGTAAAGAACCTATCTGCCAATGCAGATGCAGACATAAGAAACACGGGTTCGATCCCTGGGTCAGGAAGATCCCGTGGGGGTGGGCATGGCAACTCACTCCAGGATTCTTGCCTGGAGAATCCCATGAACAGAGGAGCCTGACGGGCTACAGTCTACGGGGTTGCAAAGAGTCGGACACAACTGAAGTGACTTAGCACACACACGCACACCTACTCTGAATCTCCCTCTTATCAAAGCAATCCCAGATGGTTTTGATACAGAGGCAGCTACTACACTGTTATATAATTATAGTCTTATGTGAAATACATGGTCTCAATTAAAGTTATAACAGTGTGCGTGTGTGTATGCATGCTTAGATGTTCAGTTATGTTTGACTCTTTGCTACCCCATGGACCAAAAGAATTTCCCCCAAAGTTAAAAAAAAATATATCAATAACTCATCTAGATCTATTGTTTACTCATTGCCAGAAATCTGAATATTTGGAAACTTCCAGATGACTGATAATGATGTTGACTTTTGATTCTGCCAATCTGAGCTCATGAGATTACCCTTTAAATCTGAAGCATAAATCCTTGCTTTCACTACTTTTGTAAATTTTTGTTTCAGCCACACAATTAGCCTGACATGAAGATTTTCCATTGCTTCAATACTCCATGCAAAAAGGAAGAGAAACATGTTGGCAAACAAAGTATTCAAGAATTTTCTTTTTAATATACAACTGTCACCTTAGACAAAGCATGTTGACTTTCTTAGGCTTTAAGTTGGTTAAAGTTTCCTAACATAGTGTCATCTCACAGTCAAGGTGTTTTGTTTTTTAGAAAAATAAAAGTAGTAGATAGAATTTAGTTAGAGATCTTACTCACAAGATAACTTTGTATTTGACATTTTCTCCACTCTACCCCTCGGTGGAAGCACGTGGGAGGTGGCAGTATGGGAAGCTATTCCATAATTTCTATACAAGAGGGATTTGAGTTCAAGGGTACTTGCCAGAAAGCTGGCTTTACTAGCAAGCACGTCATTTTACATAAGTTGCATGTTTATTTTGAGAAGCTGTGTAGGGCCTTCTGGAGATTATGAGGAAAATTATCCATATTACTTAAGGTGATACTAGCAGCTAAAACTAACAAATTCCAAAATCTCAGTGGCTTAACACAATAAATGTTTACTTTTTATTCATATAACTGCCTAATGCATATTTCTGATCAAGTGACTTTTCTTTAAGTACTAATTCCTGGCCCCCGACTGCTTCCAGTCTGGAGCTTAGCGATCTTTACCAAAGGCCTCTAAGGACACCAAATTTTTAGCATTAAGCTGTGCAAGGGAAAGAGGGAGGAGAGATTTCTTTTTGAATTCCCTAGATTAGCCCTACAAGTGGGTATCCCCTTAGCTGGGACTTATTCCCATGGCCACACTTAACCACAAGGGAAACATAGTCTAGCTATGTGTCCAAGAAAAACATCTTTTTTTGAAAATTTTTTTTAATTGAAGGATAATTGCTTTACAGAATTTTGTGGTTTTCTGTAATACTCAACAAGAATCAACCATAGATACACCCATGTCCCCTCCCTCCCAGATCTCCCTCCCATCTCCCTCCCCATCCCACCTGTCACAGAGCCCCAGTTTGAGTTCCCTGGGTCATACAGCAAAGTCCCATTGGCTATCTGTTTTACATATCGTTTTGTAAATTTCTATGTTACTCTTTCCATACATCTCCCCTTCTCCCTCCTCTCCTCCCACCTTGTCCATAGGTCTCTTATCTATGTCTGTTTCTCCATTCCTTCCCTGAAAATAAATTCATCAGTGCCATCTCTTCAGATTCCATATATATGTGTCAGTATGTGATATTTATATTTCTCTTTCTGACTTACTTCACTCTGTATAATAGGCTCTAGGTTTGTCCATCTCATTAGAACAGATTCAAATGTGTTCCTTTTTATGGCTGAGTATTATTTTGTTGTATGTATGTACCACAGCTTCTTTAACCATTTATCTGTCAGTGGACATCTAGGTTGCTTCCATGTTCTAGCCGTTGTAAACAGTGCTGCAGTGAACACTGGGGTACACGTATCTTTTTAAGTTTTGATTTCCCGAGGTTATATGCCTAGGAGTGGGATATACTATATATTCCACTATATAGTATACTATATACTACCATATGCTTGGTCATATGGTAGTTTTATTCCTAGCTTTTTAAGGAGTCTCCATACCATCTTCTCCATACCATCATCATTTTAAATGAGTTTGGCGATCAGCTAGCAATCTCAGCTATAAACTTCAACTTCAGCCTCTAAGTCTTTGCTTGATAATCCCACTGGAAGGAAGATGAAGGATAAACTTCAGTGTCAAGCTTCCATCTCCCACGTACTCACCTTAGAGGTATCAGTGAAGGCCATGAGATTCCCCCAAAACCTAGCAGCCTTGAATAGGTCCCCCCATGAGTGTCTCCCATCCACCATGCTCTACTGCACTTCTGATTCATAAGCCCATGTCACTGTAGGGATCACCAGACACCAGGGATGACATTTATTTATTTTATTATTATTTTTTTTTCACCATTGCCTTCTTCCCAGGGGTGACATTTAAAAGATGGGACTTATTGTACACAAGAGTTAAATTTCAACCACCAAAATTGAGTCTTCTCATTTCCTTTTTCTCCTGATTTGGCACTGATTTTTTTCATGTTTGAATGAGCTTTATAACTTTGCCAAGGTGGAAGTTCACATTTGCAACTATTTTTTTGCATTTGAAAAGAAAATGAAAGTTAAAAAAGTCTGATTCATTTTCAAGAGCTAGAAAAGGTTAGTTTTTTCCCACCCCCATATAATACAAAAATGGATGTGCTAATTTAGCTGAAATGTTATGAAATATGTACTATTGGGTTGAAACCAAGTATGGAAATTCCATGAACATTTCCCACTGTGATATCTCTT
The DNA here is from genome assembly GCA_007570785.1 of Antilocapra americana. Taxonomy (NCBI): domain Eukaryota; kingdom Metazoa; phylum Chordata; class Mammalia; order Artiodactyla; family Antilocapridae; genus Antilocapra; species Antilocapra americana. Next base: position 8,574,619 of record ML664180.1, on the reverse strand, counting down.
CAGAGACACCTGTTCACATCCTACCAAACAGATTTCTGTTCCAATAATTAAAATGTAAATACATCCAACATCAGTAAAAGAAATTCAGCTACCAATGTTGGGATGTCTCAGCTCTCTGAACAAGTTTGATTCTTTACAACAATATCATGCATGACTCAACCTATTATACATTTATACTTGAAAATTAGTAATAGCTGTCAGATTCAATTATTGTTGTCTTCAGCAAAAAATTTTAAGGGCTTCCCTGGTGGCTCAGTGGTAAAGAATCCACCTGCCAAAGCAGAAGACATGGGTTCAATCCCTGGTCTGCGAAGACCCCACATATCTCAAAGCAACTAAGCCCATGCACCGCAACTGTTAAATCTGTGCCTTAGAGCCCAGGAACTGCAACCACTGAGCCCTTGCATTAGACCTACTGAAGCCTGAACATTCTGGAGCCCGTGCTCTGCAACAAGAGAAGCCATCACAATGAGAAGCGTGTGTACCACAACGTGCATGTGTACAACCCTGCTTGCTGCAACTAGAGAAAAGCCCACACCACACAGAGACCCAGCACAGCCAAAAACAAAATAAAATTTAAAAGAAGAGATGACCTTTTAAAATAGAAAAACAAATTTCAATCTACAATTATAGTTTCACTAGAGTTCAAATTTTCTCCCATGAATGTTTTTCAGCAGCCAACTAGCCTTATGAACACTTTGATTCTGAATGAAATGGTTAACAGAAGGACAGTTGCACATTCGGATGTTGTATAGCTCCTTGGAAGCCAGTTTCCCACAGCATTTCAAGTTCTTAGAATTCCATTGATGTTCTCACACTATGCATGCTCAAAAATTCACTGGCAACACACATCTGTGTTTATCCTTTTAATCAGGACAGTGTCCACAATAATTTTCATATTCCTAAAGGATTGAGTAATACCTTTAGAATCTTAGAAGGGAAACATGACTTATGTTGGACCTGAAATCTTCCTACCATCCATAACAGGAAGAGTCCAAAATTGGAAGTCACTTACAAACCAGAAGCAGAAGATTGTCTGAACTGCCTATTTCTGGCAAATTAATATAATGAAATAAGTTGTGAAAGACTTTGGGTCTTCTTATAAGGGTCTTTGGCATTCTTTTTCTCTTCATCCACATTCCAAATCACTTACATTTGAATTAGGGATTTTTTCCCCAATATATGGTATATACTGTTGTGCATCTTGCCAGTTTTATTTTTTTTTTACAACAATGAATATAGATGGGAGCAATCATAGGATGAGGCAGGATCATCAGTCTTTCCATGTTTTATAGAGAAAAAAATTGACTCTTAATATATCCTTTCTTAAAGGGTCTTTGGAAAGAAATAGAGATCCCATGAAATAAATTTCCTACAACTTTGGGGTATAATCAGAATCAAAGAACCAGAAAGCAACTGAAACCAAACATGTTCAATAACAATCACTACGACTCTGCTTCCCACTGTCTTGGCCAACATTGTTAATTGATCACATTAGCCCACTGGACCCAGATATAAGTGAAGAATTGTTCTCAACATAAAGCTTTAGATATCTATTCCCAACTGACAGTTGATTTAAGTTGTTGAATCCTGTTATAACAACTTTGGTCGTGGTTTAGTCACTAAGTTGTGTCCAACTCTTGCGACCCCATGGATTATAACCTATCCAACTCCTCTATCCATGGAATTTTCCAGGCAAGGATACTGGAGTGGGTTGACATTTCCTTCTCTAGGGGATTTTTCTGACCCAGGGATCGAATTTGTGTCTCCTGCATTGCAGGCATTTTTTTTTTAACCATCTGAGCTACCTAACTAGATATAAAAATCTATTTTTCATTCCTGACACAGAACATCTTTGGGTAAGAATCAGAATGAAAGAAAAGTTACAGTCATCATCTTGGAAACGTCTCTATAGATTCAAGTGGTCACATCTTCAAAGAAGCTGCCCTTTACATTCTGAGGTTATTTTCTTCTGGTTTGATTTTGCCTCAAGAAGTTTCGATGCCTTCCTGGCAGGCACATCTGTAACAATCATGAAAAATAAAGAGCATGATAGAGAAATAAGTTTAAGATCCATTATCTATAGCATATCCTTTTCCTTATGTTGACGTCTCATCAGTTACCAAGCTGTGGTATATTCAAGCGGTCAAATGCAGTAACCTTATCAGAACATACTGGGCCACCAACCTTGACAGTGGGGGTTGAGATAGAGTTTCCAGGGGCAAGAGTTCAGGGCTGCTTTCTCTCTTCTGGGTCTTTGAAAAGTAAAATCTCTGCTAGTCCATAGCTTTTTGGTCAACTGCTTGGTGATGGGGTGTGTGTGTGCGCTCAGTCGTGTCCAAGTCTTTGTGACCCCATGGACTGTAGCCTGACCGACTCCCCTGTCCACAGGATTTCCCAGGCAAGAATACTGGAGTGGGTTGCCATTTCCTCCTCCAGGGGATCTTCCCCATGCAGGAATCAAACCCACATCTCTTGTGTCTCCTCCAGTGGCAGGTAGATCCTTTACCATTGCACTGCCTGGGAAGCTCCCAACTGATAACTAAATTAATTCTGAATCAGACAAAACCAACACATATACAAAACCACACGAGCCCTTTTAACTCTAAGTCATTTTTAATTTTTAAAAATCATTTTAGCATTATTCTTAGACATCTTAAATAATTTTTGGTACAAGGAAAGACAAAAATAATAAAAATGAATTAACATAAGTAAATCAAAATTACCACCTCACCACTAGCCTTTTTACTGATGCATGTCACAGTCCACAAATGTACCACAGAAGATTACTATCTTCTGAAAATCATTTGTTTCAGTAGTGTGTCTGTTAGCCAAAGGGGGTCTGTTCATCAATATATTCAAGAGAAATAAGTTACAGATATGCTAATATACCTAAAAATAACACCACGGATATCATCAGTCTTACAGTTACATTTATAAAGGTGTAATGTTCTTCTTTGCACCTTTAAGATATTGTTAGGTCTTTTTTTCCACATGGAGAAATTAAAGCTATTAAAGATATTCTATGATTTAACCAATGCCTCAGAAAACACTAGAGGTGCAAGAAGCTGTAAGAAATTGATTCATGTCTCCAGGGGTTAACATTCCCTCGAGAGAAGACATTATTTCCTCTCTTTATTTGTATCTGTGAAATCTTGCTTTTGACTTGACTAGGCCAAAGCAAATAATGTCTCTGGGGTAACTGAGACACTGTGAAATTAAGTTCAAGAAAACAGGTCACTCGAAGGAGTAATCCTTAGCCTGGAAGTCATCCCACCATCACTGACTCAAAGAAATCTAACTTTGAACTTATCAATCAGCTTTGTTTCCTCTCTTTGTTTTTGCAGTTGGTGGAAGAAGCTGGTGGTTTTGAGACTGGCAGGGAAAAGTTCAAGGGAAAACAAAGCTTTCTTGTAGGCATTTTTGCTGGCAATAAGGTCTCTTTCTCCTTAGAGCTCTCAATGCATTTCTCAGTTTTTCAGATTATTTTCCTTTTGAAGTCCTCTCACCAAAGCTGTCAGTAAGATTTATGACAAGTGCAGACAGGAGCACTTTTTTAATTCTATACCTGCCAAATATATTGCTTTTTAACCTGGCTATTTGTCACCATTGGTGGTTCCAGCTTTAATGTTGAAATAAACTAGGTTTCATGTTAAAGGAAGCTGCCTATTGTCTTGTTGACAGAGGGAGCTTCTTATCATCTTACAGAATAAAGGTAAACTTGCTCTTTATTGTGCACACTCTGTATGCGTCAGGTACTTGGTCACTGTGTGTCAAGTTTTCTGAGTCAAACAAAAATAATATGTTATTATCATCATCATTATTAAAGAGTTTCAAAACAATGTCAAAGGAATTAAAAAGTAATCAAATAGGTGACCAAAAACCATATAAAAATTAGAATTTAAACCAAGAAAAATCTGAATTTAAAATCAGTGTTCTATACTATTCGCCTCTTACTGTGAAGGTTCTCTGAGTATGTTTCAACTTTTCAATATACGATGTGTATACTAATCACATTTTACAGATTTATTAATCAGAATCACTTTATAGTCTTTACATTCTTTTCCTTTCAAGAAGATTGAAAATATCAAAATACATGGAACTTTATGCAGTGTTATACCTATGTTTTGCAGTGAGCTGCATTTGGGATCTTTAGTCATTTGAAGCATTATAATTCAGGAATCAGAGAAAATAAATCAACAAGTCTTACATCAGGACTTGCATGCATTATTTTTCAAAACACAAATGAAAAATCACTGCCTAATGTGGTTGGCATAATTAATGACATTAGGCACTTCATTTGGACTTTGTTCTAAGTATTTTCTTTTAATGTTTTGTGGAATTTTAAGAGATATTTGAGGGAGTTTGGCCTTCCATGCTTGATTTTAATTTAAATATTTTTGTCATCTCTACCTCCATTTTCCTTCACATTCTGTTTTCTTGTTTCTTTTCTTTTTTTTTTGGCATTTGTGATCTATAGTTTGATCCAATAAGAATGATAAGGAACTTACATAAGAATGTGTCTGTCAGCTGGAATCAACACTTGCCCAACGTAATTTTCTTTTTATATTTCATTGAACATCTTGTACTTGCGTACTCACACAGGAAAATAAGGACTTCTGTTTTATTTCTGCTCATTTTTCTTACCTTTTTCCAGGCATATATAGGAAGCAAGTCAAATTTTCTGAATTCTGAGCATTGTCACCTATCAATCCATCTTGCAATTGTTCACTCATTTAATTAAGAGCTATTTTTTAGTGCCTTGTGTATTTGTGCCAAGTATTATACATACTCTTGGCTCAGACAGTAAAGCAGCTGCCTGCATTGCGGGAGACCCGGGCTCAATCCCTGGGTTGGGAAGATCCCCTGGAGAAGGAAACGGCAACCCACTCTAGTATTCTTACCCAGAGAATCCCGTGGACGGAGGAGCCTAGTAGGTTACAGTCCATGGGGTCGCATAGAGTTGGACATGACTGAGCAACTTCACTTTCACTTTTCATTATACATACTGTAGTTGGCACCAGGACTATGGCAGTGAAATAAAGAAAGTCATTTGGGTCCTCTAGAAATCACAGATCAGGTAGAAGACAGAGAGAAACTGAAATCACCAGAATAGTGAGGGGTACAAAAGAGGAGAAGCATCATTTGTTGAACCAATGGCAGAGGACTAAATTTAGTCTGGAGACTTGGAGGATCAGTAACATCTTCCCTGAGGAAGTGACATATATCCTGAGAAATAAAGGAATTGGCCAGATGGGAGGGGGAGGGGTAGTCAGGCTACCCCTCAGTCACCATGAGCCACTTTCGTGAGGGGCTATAAGGCGATGCAGAAGGCCCAGAGTTCATTGCCAGTATTCTAGATGTACTTTAAAAGTCCTTTTTGCCAATGTCTAAATTCAAGCTTTAAGGAAAAAGCTTTTGCTGCTGTATTTCCCACTTCCAATATATTGGTTCTTTTTTTAACTCTTGATACAGTCCATGGAATTCTCTAGACTAGAATACTGGAGTGGGTACCTTTCCCTTCTCCAAGGGATCTTCCCAACCCAGGGATAGCACCCAGGTCTCCCACATTGCAGGCAAATTCTTTACCAGCTAAGGCACCAGGGAAGCCCAAGAATACTGGGGTGTGTAGCCTGTCCCTTCTCCAGGGGATCTTCCCGACCCAGGAATTGAACCAGGGTCTTCTACATTGCAGGTGGATTCTTTACCAATTGAGCTATCAGGGAAGCCCCAAGATAAGAATAACTGAGGATGAAAAGCCAGAAGAGGTCTCTGCAGCATTAGCAAGAAGGTATTTCAAGGGCATTTTAAAGGGAGAAGAATCATTTACTATTCTTTATTATAGGCATTATGATAAGATCTCCTTTTTAAATTTTTATTTATTAAAGTGAAGGATAATTGCTTTTTAATGTTGTGTTGGTTTCTGCCATACAAGGTGAATCAGCCATAAGTATACACAAACG